>BPLQ01000376.1:0-226317 GCA_021605075.1 Caerostris darwini | reverse complement strand
TATGCATTATAGAGAGAAACTGCTAGCTAATTAGGAAAACATTAATACATAAAATATGTTTAATAGAATAGATTCTCATTGATTGCATGAATAAAGCACATGCCTCGTATTTATTAATTTACATTAATAATACTAAAAGCATCAAAATAAATTATATAACTTAATTTAATAAATTCATTTTACTATCTAAAGTAAATAGTTTCTCTCGGTTATTTAGTAAAATTTTTCTATTTTAAAATAAATTCGAATGGTATGATACAGTTATTATTTTTATGCAAGTATGTATTTTTCATATAAATGTATATCGTGAATTAGTTACTGTTATATTTCTATTTTTATTTTTGAATTATTTGGAATTTAATTGCCATTTGAATATTCATACTAATGCTTCAGAAACGCTATATTTTTTAGATTTTTTTTTTTCATTTCTTATTATTTTTTTAAATATATCTGCTATTTTTATGAAGTTTATTTCCAGTTTCATTTATTTATTTATTTTGTTACCACATCAATTATTTAAAGAAATTTCCTGGAATTACAGTCTATTTAATATTTAATACTTTATTTTTTTTGTGGTTATGGATAACACCTTCTTTTGTGTGAAACAGTTAACATAATCCAAACCACAAAAATGCTTAACTACATTTTTGTTTTGAAAATGGAAATACTATATTTCTAGAAAAGTTTTGTATTTGTGATAAATAGAATAGCTTAATCATTATTAATTTTATTATTAGTTAAATTAAAAAATGAAATTAAAATGAAAAATAAATTAAAAATGTCTTTTATGGCTTCTTATGAATGGTACTTATGCAATATTTTAATGCCTTGGTTTTTTTAATTGTCTAAAATAAATATGAAGTCTGCAAATTTCCGTTTCTGAAAATTTCTATTATGTAAAAAAATTAACTTGTTGATTAATTCATATAATAGTTACAGAAATATTCTAAAGTTTCGAATCCATATTCTCACTTTTTATATAATTCATTTAAATATAACTTTTTTTGACAATGATTATATAAGTTTTGTAAAAAACCAATTATTTTCTACACTGCGTCACTGCTATTATAACATTTTTTTTTTTATAATTTCATAGATTTGTTAGTTAAATATTTTTTAAGTATTCATGATATAGAAACACTCGATCTATTAAATAATTTTTTTGAAAATTGTTACTATCAAAATACTTACATTATTGAGCTCTAAATAAAATGTCCATAACAGATACAAAAAATATAAATATATGTACGTCATTCTGAAGTTCTCACATCCACAATATAAATTTTTATACAATTCATTTAACTCTCTTGACTACGATTATAAAGGTTTTAGGATTCAACTCAGTGAAAATTATTTTTCATACCCGAGTCACTTTTTCCAAAACTTTTTTTGTTAATATTATAAATTTATTTGCTAAATATTTTGAATCTTCTTGATAAACACTTGATTTCTAATAAAAAATTTTATGAAATAAAAATTATTAATTTGTTGATATTAAATTTCTTATATAACTGAGCTCTAAATAAAATCTCCAAAACAAATTCATAAAATCTTCAAAAATAATTATTATTACGATATTTGAAATACTTACAAAATTATTTGGTGACTACATACGTAAAAGATTCAACTACATACGTCAATGTGTGTGTGTGTGTAATATATATATATATATATATATATATATAATAGTATACCAAATAATTTTGTAAGTATTTCACATATCGTAATAATTATTATTTTTGAAGATTTTATGAATTTGTTTTGAAGATTTTAGTTAGAGCTCAGTTATATAAGTAATTTAATATCAACAAATTAATAATTTTTATTTCATAAAATCATTCATTAGAACTCAAGTGTTTATCAAGAATATTCAATATATTTAACAAATAAATTTATAATATAAACAAAAAAAGTTTTGGAAAAAGTGACTCGGGTATGAAAAATAATTTTCACTAGTTGAATCCTGAAACCTTTATAATCGTAGTCAAACAGTTAAATGAATTGTATAAAAATTTATATTGTGGATGTGAGAACTTCAGAATGATGTATATTTATATTCTTTGTATCTGTTTGTTATATATTTACAATATGTAAATAATATGCAATATTGCAACTTTGTAACATTTTGAAATCATCACTCTTTCATTAATAAGTAAGTTAATATTTATACTTTCACGAAATTATATAATAAAGCAGCTATAACTTTTGAATATTATTCATAATAATTTATACTATCTATTCATGTAGAAAAATTATGATAATAATTATCAGCTATTATGTTTAACAATATTCCTAATATACTTTATGTTGTCCTAAAATTATTAAGCTTGATTTATTTAACATTTATGTGCTTCAAATTCAATTAATGGGCAAAATTACATAGGAGTGTACCACAAGTTTAAACTCTGCTTATAATAGATATATCTTAAGGTACTACACCTGACCCAGAATTTCTCCACCATCCCTAACAATCTGAATGCCTTGAGGCCATTCGATAAGTGCTAGATGAATTAACGATGCGACCATGCATAAAATACATCCAGGTAATTAAATCCTGATTTACGCTTCAAGACGCCCAATCAAAGAACACCATCTTCCCCCTTTCCGTCTAGCCAACCAATGAAAGGACTTAAAATACTAAAGAGTAAAAGCTTTCTTTAAGGGGAATAACAAATTATTTTGAAATGATAAAAGAGTACACTAGACGAATAATTAAGAAAAATGAGGAAAAAATTAATAAAATTATATAGTTAACTTAAGCTGATTGACAGTATTAGTTTACAATAGCGTTTATTATTATTATTTTTTGCAATTAGATAGAAGACATATGATGCATGCGCAAGAATTTTTTTTAGATAAATATCGAAACTGAAGTTTGTTTTTATTTTCAATTTGATGCAACGAGTAATTCAAGAAGCAGATTGTCATGTACATTTTTTTTTCTTTTGCTTGACATTTGATAAGAAATTTTATCTCACACACATAACTTCATGCAAGATTATGTAATGATGGTTAGTAAAAAAATGATTTTTTAATGCTTATGAATATTAACATAATTTTTTTTTATTTAATTCGAGCTGCTTTTATTTTTTAAACTTCAGTTTTATTCTTTTTTATTGGGAAAAAAAAAAGGATAACACGATGTACATTTTTTTTTTCCTAATTCATGGTATTAAATTTTATTTTCTTCTACTTGAATGGTGTGAGATCGCTGATAGTCCCGTGCCGAAACATGGCAGTTCGACTACTGGTAGATTCTGAAATAGATGTTTTCTTTTTATGAGACATTTATTAGACAAGGACCTGGTGTTTAAAGTAGATGGCGAACCACTACAAACATCCATGACTCGAAACCTGTTCAAACGAGCGCCAGATCGCTAGTCCCACGGCCATCAGACCCTTTAAATTTTATTTTTCTCCAGCAAAATATGTTTCCATTTTTGAGAAATCAAATAAATAAATTAATTAATCAAGTAAATAACGTTTTTATTTATATGGTGCAATTTTATTATTCAATGTTATATTTTTACAGTTTTAGCTTAATAATAATAATAAAAAAAATATTTTAAAGTAATAATTTAGAAAATCACATTTCAATCATATAATATACTAATAGTTAAATACAAAAAATATCAAACATTTAAAAGAAAAAAAATTATTAAAATATCTTTAAAAGAAAATGCATTCAACTGATGCATTCTGATACAGCAGAAATTAGACAATAAAAATATAAGAAAATTAAATATTTTATTAAAACAATTTTTTTCCCCGAATAAATTGTTATAAATATGCATATATTCATAAATGGTTTTTTTTTTTCAATTTTACACTTTTTTTAACTTAATATATCAAAAATTCAGATAGATTACAAACCCATTATGAAATTTCAAATGCAAGTGTAACATTGTTTATATAGTAAAATTAATTTGTGCATATAATTATTTTGTTGACGCGTATAAAATTTATTTATTTTAAATCAAAATAATTTAATTAAATTCAAAGGTAGGAAAATGTTTATATATTTATTTTTATAGTTTTAGTTATTTTATTGATTTTTTTTAACATTTTAATATGCATAACATTAATAACAGAAATTATTCATTAATAGATGTTTAAATATCAACACAAAAAAGAAATGTTTTTAAATTAGAATAAGAAAATATCGTGTTTGAAAATGATATATATATAATAAATTCGTCTGTCCATTGGTAATATCTCATATTTTATAAGCCTTTTAATGTCTCCTATTTTCATTATATTTAGATGATTGACATACTACTGTGCCCAAAAAGTAAGACCATTTTTTTTTTCAAAAATCGTTATTTATTCTTCCAACTTGATTTCATCGCCTTCAAAGTAATTCCCTCCGGACACAATGCACTTATATCAATTTTTTTTTTCAATCCTCAATGCATGTTAAAAAGTCATCGGCATTGGTATTCTTCAAAGCGCGCAGCGATTTACGTTGAATATCTTCAATCAACTCAAACGGTATTGAGAAATTGGTATTTTGAGTTCAGTGGTCTTTTGAGTCTAGAGAATAGTCAGAAGTCGCACGGCGTGAATACGGTGAAAAAATTGAAATTCTATAAGCTCCGGGAATTTCAAATTGAACATTGGTCTTACTTTTTGGACACAGTAGTATATTTAGATGATTGATGGACACGCAAGAAAACAAGAATTATAAATTCATTTTAAAATTTCACCAAACAATTCTATAATCGTTGCCAGATGATCACATAAATTCCTTAAAGAAAATCAAAATATTAAATTTCATCTGTTTCAGTGGAAGAATCTACAATCTAAGTCCGAAATTACTTCTCTCTCTCTCTCTCTAAATTTCATTTACGAGCTAATTTATTTATCGTACGTGGTCTTTGAACATTATCTCCACTTATTATGTTACCAATTACTTCCTTTTTTATCTGTCTCAAACTAGCAATTAATAGATATCAGCCGATATCTAATTTGATCACTCCTCTGTGAAAACCTTATCTCGGAGGGCGTGTTTATTCTTATATTCGCATTACCTCTCGTCTCACAATGTATGGGAATAGTAGATTACGTTCCGCATACAAAATTTTATGCAAGTTCTTGGCTCAATTAATTCAGACATTTCAAAAATCGCCGGAATCAGTTTTATCGTCTCACAAAGCCAAGCCTAACTCAAACTTAATGAATATTTTGACGTGAAATTTTACACAGATGTAAAGGACAATGCCAGCAATCTAAAAAAATATAAAAAAATGAAATTCCATAAGCTCCGGGAATTTTGAATTACACATTGGTCTTATTTTATGGACACAGTAGAATATTTAGATGATTGATGGACACGCAATATGCAACAAGAATTAAATTCATTTTAAAATTTCACCAAATAATTCAATAATCGTTGCCAGACCATCTTATAAATTTCTTAGAGAAAATCAAAATATCAATTTTACTCTGCTTCTATGAAAGTATCTACAATCCAACCCTCAATTACTTCTCTCCCTCCAAATTTCATTTACGAGCAAGTTTATTTATCGTACGTGGTCTTTGAACATTATCTCCACTTATTGTGTTACCAATTACTTCCTTTTTTATATGTCTCAAATTAGTAATTAATAGATATCAGCCGATATCTAATTTGATCACTCCTCTGTGAAAACTTATCTCAGATGGCGTGTTTATTCTTATATTCGCATTACCTCTCGCCTCACAATGTATGGCAAAAGTAGATTACGTTCCATTCCTCGATAGAACACAGATCAATTTTATAAAAAAAAATTTATACAACATGCTTTGTATAATTTCGAACCCATTTTAATAAGCTTTTCTTTTAAGAATTTTTAAACTCCTTTGCCCATTGGCAATATCTCAAATTTTATAATGTCCCCGATTTTGTTATATTTAGATGATTGACTGACACAATATAACAAGAAGTAAAAAATTATAAATTAATTAAAAAAATTACCGAACTGTTCAATAATCGTTGCGAGACAATCTTATAAATTCCTTAAAGAAAATAAAGCTATTAGATATCCTCTACTTCCGTCAAATAATCTACAATCCAACCCCAAATTACTTCTCTCTCCAAATTTCATTTACGAACTAGTTTATTTATCGCTCATACGAGTACGTGGTCTTTGAACATTATCTCCACTTATTGTGTTACCAATTACTTCCTTTTTTATCTGTCTCAAATTAGTAATTAATAGATATCAGCCGATATCTAATTTGATCACTCCTCTGTGAAAATCTTATCTCGGATGGCGTGTTTATTCTTATATTCGCATTACCTCTCGCCTCACAATGTATGGGAAAAGTAGATTACGTTTCATTCCTAGATTCTATTCACGAAACCTACTTAAACCACAAGGAACTCAAGCTTTAAGGGCCTCCATTACATCACAAGTAAGAGCTTCCTATTTCCGCCATTTTGTCAACTGCTGAACAACAAAAAGCATCATTTCTCTTCAGGAAAGTGGCAGCAGCTAGTGGTTCCGCTGCGCGTGACTTGAAATTCGTATGCTGATTTTTTTTTTCTTCCTTTTCCTATAAAAGTGGCTTTGAGTCTAAGATGGAGTTTCTATCTCTTTTTTCGTTATCCCGAGCTATATTTTCTCGGGTTCCAAGATTTTTTTTTTCATTCTAGAAAAGAATATTAATATGACATAGGTAGCTGAATATATCATCTAGAATGCAGTAGAATTCGAATTTTTTTTTAATGTACTTCTGATATGTGTATTTAGTAATCAATATATTTTAATTTTTTTTAAATGGGGAATACATTAAAATTAATTATATTGTGGAATATATTAAAATACATTATATTACAGAATAATTTTAATTATTGGTAATATGGAGTCGTGATATTTTTTGTTTCTTCATTTGATTTACAAGAAAAATTATTCTGTTTATTTTATTCATGTATCAAAATTATGCAATTTTTGTATTAACCAACAAATTCATGATTAATTAATATCTTAATTTTATAAAACACTCTTATTCATGAGTATTGAGTTTAATTATAAAATAAAATGTTATGAATGATGTTCGATAATACTTTTTTTATTTATGGTACAATTATTTTTTTTTGTTTAATATATGTTTTAAGTTATACATATAAACAAAGAGATCATCATTTTTTTATCAAAAGGAACTTGATAAGTGAATTTGAAAAGGAAGTTCAAGTGAGACTTGTATATAAATCTTTTAAATTGATAAAAGCGAGATTCTTAAAAGTAATTAGCTTATATATTTATTTCTATTTTAAATACTTCAAAAAGTGAACCTAATCTGTAAGTGGTTAAGTAATTTAAATATAATATAAACACCTGATTATTACCAATACAAAATCAATCAGAAATCAATATAATTCTTATTAGCTTCTGAGTACATGGTTGTGTACAGATAACCACATATACATTCATAAATAAGATGTTTTTTAATAGATTTAGTAATTGATACAGTGATGTATTTTATTAATTTTCATGTTTATTTTCAAAGAAAGTCGTTGCATCTAAATAGCATCATTTTTATAATAATTAATACGGTAAGCAAAAATACTCGATGCGGAGTCTTTACATTTATGTCAGAATAAAATATAATTTAATGAAACTCGGATTTGACAGTAAAAGCAAATGACCCAAAGGCAAACTGTGTCTTTTAAGTGGGAAAATTTCCGCTTACCTTGGAAATAATACCTTGGTCTTTAAAATTACCTTTCACAAGGATTTTGTTCACCAAAGCAGAAAGGATTGAATGTGCCCTAAAACTTACCAAACTGGCATTCCGTAAGCTTAATATCCCGTTTAATAGCATTGTAAACCTTCTTCATCTTTATTATTAGGCTATTGATACCGTAAAACGGCATTGTAGCAATCTGTTACATTTTTGTTTCATTTAATCCTAATAATAGCGTTGCGTGGGTGTAATATGCAAATGAAGACAATTAAACTAATTGTTCTTTTGTTCACTAGATTAAAATCATTCTATTTCTGAAAAATAATACAATGTATCTACACAAATTAGTTTCCTTTGTTTTCTGTGGTTGTATTTCAAAACCTGCAAACATAAGAATGGATCGGTAGCGTAAAGATTTAAAATACTATTTTAAGCGGTAAATTTGTTCAAATTGAGACAGGCCATTCCCTTAGGTAGAAGTAAATTTGAATGAGATATTTATATACTAGTTTTATTATGAATATTTTATGGTTCAATTCGTTGAAAAGAACACGAAATGTGACGTAAAAGTAAAGAATATTTAAATATAAATATTTAATTCTTCCTACTTTATTTTAAAAATAAATATGAATTAAAACGGTAAGTGAATTTAAACATACTTTTTTTAATGTTCAATATTAAATTAAATACTTAAAACCAAAATAATTAAAAACAATCTTTATATTTATAAATTATAAGTTTTGAATTTTTTTTTTTATGGATATAGAATAAAATGACAAGAATTGAAATTAGCGGGTGTATCAATAATTATATACTTATGGTTGCTTACGTTCTTATTTGTATTAATTCTTTAAATTTGAATGTAGAAAATTATGAAAATACCTCATTTACCATTGTAAATTAGATATTTATAGATAATACATATGATATTTTTTTACAAGTTATATCTATAATATGTATAGATTTGCATATAAATTTTAAGAGTGGAAAACGCTGGAATATTTACAAGAAATTATTTCAAACTTCAAATTTTGAATGTTAGAAATTAACGCAATTTATGAAGGGAAGTATATTACTTGTATTTTTTGCATTATTTTTCTATGGACGTTTGTATGAATTATATCATTTGAATTTACGTGTTATCACTACTGAATAGAATGATAAACTATTTACTAATTACAAAATTATGAGAATAGCCAAATATTATCTACAAAATGTAGGAACGAATAATTGATTTTGACACTTCACTAAGTATCTTATATGTATAATTAATCTGCATTAATAATTCGGTAAACATGATAACTATTTACATAACATTTAAATACGAATGTCTGCATAGCTTCCAAAATATTACTAATTAATGATCGATGATATTTCTGAAAAGGTTTTCTGTCACCAGAATATATTATTATAAGAAAAGATTAATCTGCATTAATAATTTGGAAAATATAATAACTATTTACATTGTATTTCAATATAAAATCTGCATAGATTCCACAATATTACTAATTAATGATTGATGATGTTTTGAAACGATATTCCACCACCACCATAATATTCTATTATAAGGAACAAATCTATATTAAACATTAAAATGGCAGGACTTTTTTTCTTTTAATAACAAATAGAATTTGAAATATTTTTTTTAACAATTATTGATGCAATACCTTTTTAAAATATTTATTTTTTTCGGTTTAGTTCCAATGAAATTTCCTTTATGAATTTTTTATATGTATAAACAAATTCACAAAGGAAATTTCATTGGACCACAAAAATAAATATTTGTAAATGTTATAGCTCCAATAATATATGTATTGCTCATGTTCCTTTAAAAAATGTTTGCAATAGGCTTTCAGCTTTTACTGAGTAATTCCTTAGATTAATTAAACCTATTTTATTAGTCATATATATAATATAACCTATATCATTAGTTATGTATATAACTAAATCACAAAGGAAATTTCATTAGAGACCACAAAAATAAATAATATTTCAATATTTGTATGTATTGCTTATTCTTTTTAAAAAAAATTGCAATAGGCTTTCACCGTTTAATGAATGATTCCCCAGATTAATTAAACCTATTTCATTAGTTATGTATATAACAAATTCTCACAAAAATAAATATTTTTTTAAGGTTATTGCTTCAATAATATGTATGTCATGCTTATATTTCTTTTAAAAATATCTGCAATAGGCTTTCAGCGTTTACTAATTCCTCAGATTAATTAAACCTATTTTATTAGTTACATATATATAACATATTTCATTAGTTATGTATATAACGAATTCTCAAAAAAAAATTACATTGGATAGAACACAAAAATAAATATTTTTTAAATGTTATTGTTCAAATAATATGTGTGCATTGCTTATGATTTAAAAATATTTGCAATAGGCTTTCAGAATTTACTAAATAATTACTCAGCTTAATTAAGTCCATTTCATTAGTGTTAGAGTACATCAAAATGAAACAACATATATTTGCCATTATCTTGGTTACTGAATAATTACCTAATGAAAGGTACTCCAAACTGTATAATGCTTATCATACAGACTATTTTTCATTTCTGGAAACGATATACTAAACTGGAATATAAAATATGCTAATACCTTATGTAAAATGGCCAGAAACTCGAAATTCTTTTCACAAAAAGGAAAGAAAGCCATAAAGTTTGAACCTCAGATAACCGACTTTGACAGTTTTCCCGATATTTATCCTCATTGGATATGCTGGAAGGTAAAATGAAACTCTTTCCCATAAACTGTTTTGAAATAAAGCTGCATCGCCTACACTTGAGTAATAACTCCATACGTAAAAATTTTCACCTACTTACATATGCGCGAGATCTTGTTTAATTTCTTTATTTTCCGATATACTCGCAAACATATATATTTTTAGCCTACTTTACATGCCTTAGAGGCTTGGTTTATAAACGTGTATATTTAATAAGTGCAGATCTATAAGTTGAAATAATTTACAAACTGCATCTTATTTCAAATATTTTGAATCAAATTTTTCTGAATTCTTTTTTATTGGAAAAAAAATATTTATATATATTTTTTTTTATTAAAATTTTCGTTAAAACGTTAGGCATACATTTTAGGATTTGATACATTATATTTTTTTATATTATTTATTATTTAACATTATTATTTTTTTTTTATATCGAATTTTTCAAAGTTGTTTAATTTTGATAAAATGCATTAATTTACTTAAATATAAATCATGTGTATAAATAATTAATCAAAGTAAAACAAATAAGAAAGAAAAAAATCAGAAAATAAATATTCCTGTATTAAAATAATAACCAATCAATTACTTATGCCAAATTGTTATTAAAAACTATTAAGTAAGATTGTAAAACTATAACCATGCTTCTCCCTACGCATTTACGAGAAAGGCCTCCTGTGGCTTTCAGGAGAAATTGTCTGTAGGCTTACAGACCCTCACAAGAAGGGAAATGCAGCGCAACCTGCTCACCCGCTGAAAAATGTTTAGTTTAAAGTCTCTGATCCTGAGAGGAAATGTATTTAGTGCATCCCGACTCATTAGGTGGTCTATTTATCGCGCATCCGTTGCGTATCCGAGTTTCTGGTTTTCGGCTTAGAAGTGGATTCCATCCATGAATTTCTAATATGTTTTTAAATGTGTTAGTACTGTACGTTTCTAATAGTATGCGTATGATATTTGTGCGTATCTAAATAAATATGGGTTCTCCAACCTGTGCCTCAAGTATCTCAACATATCCATGCCCAATTACAGTCCAGTTTCCCAACATGAACACTACAAAGCGGATATAGATGCGCCTAACATAAATATTTTTGAGATTAAAAATGAAGCTTAATTATGTTTTATGTTTCAAAATTAAACAAAAACTCAAGTTTGCTGTAGTGTCTCCATATAAAATGTTAAAATAAAAAAATAATAATAATAGTAAACATATATTCTTTAAAAACAAAACAAATTCTGGAAGAAAACATATTATCATTATTATTAAATAAAATATTATTAACATTATTATTTAGTTAATAATATTTTATTAAATAATATTGTTCATAATATTTTATATTATTATTTAATAATATTAATATTTTTATTATTAATTATTACTAATTTGTCTATTTACACAGTTATTTCTTATATTTTTATTATTATTTATTATTATTTTATTATTTCTTATATTTTTATTATTAATTATTACTAATAATTAAGGAAAATTAATTTCTCTACTTACACATTTATTTCAATCTCTTTTAAATAACATTTATCTAAAGTTAAAGTAAATATTAATATTTTGAATGACTAAAAGCAATTTTGATTTATTTTTTTAAATGTTTGTAAAAAATAAAAATTGAATTAAACAATTTAAAATCTAAGATTAATTATGTATATTTGTTTAATTTGTTGAAATTGATTTAAAATTTTTTTATCGTTATGTCATGCGTAATGTGTAATATCTACATTTTTAATGCTTTTGAAAAAAAATATAAATACTTCTTATACATTTAAGTTACTATATTGTACTGGTCAGTTTAAAACGAATACCAGTAAATGTGTTCAAAGTCATATAAAATATTAATATGAATTTAATTTTTCTCATTTTTTTTCATCAATTTTATTTGTATTTTTAATGTAACTATAATAAAACATAACATCAATAACTGACTCTGACTTAGAGAGAAAACTCTCTTAAAAACTCATTATTTCTAATGCAAATATATTTCCGATACCACTCAGAACCACAATGCCATAGGTAATGATGATAAATAACAAATGATTCAACTTTTGAAAAATAGTTGCAATGTATTGTGTACTGGGAGGTTTTTTTTCGTCTCCTCAAATCCTTCTTCTCGCCTCGTTCGTTTCACGAATAACTCTTTTCAAATTGCAACCCGTCGATGAATCATTTGTGATTTCAAGAATTTAGCCATGATGGATCAACAAGCCAAGATGGCTGCTACCAACCATCAAATGAAAAATAATTCCGGAATTTCCATTTGTTTCTTCTCAGCACAAAGTGAAAAATGATCTTTCGTTTCGCTGCACACGTGCAAAGTTTGTTATTGAGTTTTCTAGGAGTGTTTTTTTTTTCTCTAAGTCATTCCTGAACAAGATGAATGGCAAATGCAAAACAATTCGAAACATGAAATTGCTTTTCTCTCTCGATTACCAATTTCGACTGTCACTGCTCTTTGAATGTTAAAATTATCATTGATTCAGTTTTAATGAAGAACATTTTAAATATATTAGGATTCGATTTTAAATAATTGTAATTAACTTTAACGTAATTGAACTTTTATAAAAAAAATAATAGGAAACGATTTTGATTTATAAACGGGTTTAATTTCGTTACATGTTTTTTTGCATTGCAAATTTCATATCTTATTTTATTTTCTTCAGTAGTATCTTAAATCAATAGCATTATAGTTTAATTCAATTTTAATTTCTAGGAAACATTTAGGAAAAAAATCAAAATTGCTTGTAGTTATTCAAATTATTAATTATTACTTCAACTTCAGACAAATATTATTTATAAAAGATTGAAATAAATGTGTAAATAGAGAAGTTATTATGATCCATATTATATGTAAGAGAAATCCAAATTTTAAATACTTACGGCAATTTTGTACACAGAGTGATACACAGGATATTTATAAATGTTTTTTTGGTTTCCTTTCGCATATTTTACGCACATTCCATATATATAAACTAAAGTATGCAAAAAGCATATATGCACATTAAAAGACTACTTATATTTTTTTCAAGCGTATTAAAAATATATAAAGAGTTATACATTAAGTATGACATAACGAAAAAGAATTGGAAATCAATTTCAGCAAATTATATAAATATACATAATTTATCATATATTTTAAATTTTCAAGGAAGTGTTTTCTAAATACGTATATAAATAATAACTATATACTATATGTCTATATTAGTTTTAAAATTAAAGAATATTTTGTTTATTTACTATTATCCTTCCAAAGAAATTATGATATTACATAATTTTTATCATATTGCGTAAGTTTTCTGTCGTATTTTTTACAGTATTGTACTAGTCAGTTTAAAACAAAACCTTGTAAATGTGTTCAAAGTTTTCCCATAAAATATTAATATGAATTTAATTTTTCGCACTTTTTTTATCATTTGTATTATTTTTTATGCAGACATAATAAGACATAACGTCAATACCTCACTTTCACTCTTCTTAAAAACTCATTATTTCTAATGCAAATATATTTCCGATACCACTCAGAACCACAATGTCGTAGGTAATGATGATAAATAACAAATGATTCTAGTTTTGAAAAATAGTTTCAATGCACTGTGCACTGTGAGTTTTTTTTTTCTTCTTCTCAAATCCTTCTCCTCGCCTCTTTCGTTTCACGAATAACTCTTTACAATTTGCACCCCTTCGATGAATCATTTGTGATTCGAAGAATTTAGCCATGATGGATCAACAAGCCAAGATGGCTGTTACCAACCATCAAATGAAAAATAATTCCGGAATTTTCCATTTGTTTCTTCTCAACACAAAGTGAAAAATGAGCCTTCGTTTCGCTGCACACGTGCAAAGTTTGTTATTGAGTTTTCTAGAAGTGTTTTTTTTTCTTCTCTAAGCCATTCCTGAACAAGATGAATGGCAAATGCAAAACAGTTCGAAACATGAAATTGCTTTTCTCTCTCGATTGCCAATTTCGATTGTCACTGCTCTTGGAATGTTAAAATGGCCATCGATTCAGTTTTAATGAAGAACATTTAAATATATTAGGAATCGATTTTAAATAATTATAATTAGCATTAACGTAATGTGAACTTTAATAAAAAAAAAAACTATTTTGATTTATAAACGGGTTTAATTTAATTATTTGATTTTTTTCATTGCAAAATTTCATATCATATTTTATCTTCTTCAGTAGTACATTACATCAATAGCAGTATAATTTATTATTGTTTAATTAAATTTTTATTTCTGGCAAACATTTAGAAGAAAAACAAAATTGCTGGTAGTTATTCAAAACGTTAATATTTACTTTAACTTTCGATAAATGTTATTTATAAAAGATTGAAATATATGTATAAATAGAGAAGTTATATATATATATATATATATATATATATATATATATATATTATAATTATGGCAAATTATTATAATTATTTGCTAATGACGAAGCGTTTCTCTCTCGAATGCCAATTTTCATTGTCACTGCTCTCGGAATATTTAAATATCCATCGATTCAGTTTCAATGAAGAAAATTTAAATACATTAGGATTTGATTTTAAATAAATATAATAAGCGTTAATGCCATGTAAAATATTCAAAAAAAGATATTATTTTGATTTAGAAAAAGGTTTAATTTAGTTATTTGACTATTGTAACAAAATATTCTAACATTTCATAATTAACATAAATAATTGAAAACTTCCTTGAAAATTCAAAATATAAGATTAATTATGTATATTTGTTTAATTTGTTGAAATTGATTTTAATTTTTTTTATCCTTATGCATATTTTATCGTTTATCGTTTATCGTGCCATGCGTAACATGTATATTTTTGATGCTTTTGAAAAAATATAAATACTTCTTTTATACAATTGTTGCATATTTTCGTTATCTATATATATGCATATAGAATATGAGTTAAAAAGACCAATAATATATTTATAAAAATCTCGGTATTTAAATAACGCACCAATATATTTAAAATATGGATTTCTGTTATACATTAAACAAGATATGACGAGAAATTGCAAAATCAATTTCAGCAAATTAAACAAACATACATATCAAAATTTATACCTATTTTGAAAACGTTCTATCGTAAAAGAGTACATGAGTATGAATGCGTACATGAGTAATTATATGTACTTGTTTAATTTCTTTGTATTAATTTAACAGCTTTTATTGTGATGTCTTGCTTGATGTAACAAAAATCCGTATTCTTAATACCTGGGAAAAACAATAAAAAATTGTCTTCTACAATTATTTCTGTTTTTTACAGATTTTAGTTACATTCTTCAATTTTATTATTATTAAATGTTTTTTGTCATTATTTTGTAATGGGGTTTTTGTATTACTTTACATTTTATATAATATATATAGAAATAAATAATGTATACATACATTATATAATAAATATTTATGTAAAACTGAATCCTGCTTTTAAAACAAAGAAATTTACATTCATTATAATCTTTGAATAAGATTTTTTTCATTATAATTTAGAAGTTACTAAAAATTCAGTAAAAAAGTTTTTCTTCAAAAATATACGTATTTGATAACAAAAAGCACCTCAAAGATTTGTTTTTAACATACTGGATGAAAAATATTTGAATTTATTTCGATAAAGTATTATATATTTTTTTGAAAAATTATTATAAAATTACGATTTTTTTGTCTTTTTTGAAATTATATTAAAAGTAGTATCTAATGAGTAAAACATTTTTTTAAATGTAGAAAAATACAAACAATATATGCATAAAATATCTAAGTACAAAAATAATTTAAAGTTTAAAATTTAAGGAAATTCATTTTGTAAAAGAAATATTAAAAGTTGTGTAAGATTATTGTTAAAAGAAGACATTAATGTTCATATTTTTATCTAGAATTACATATGATGAAGGGATAACAAAAATGAAAAAATAAATAACTTTATCAATTAAAAGTATTTCTTCCAAATATTACAATGAACATTTCTGTATTCATTTCTATCTAAAAGTATCATCAAATCATCAATATAAACCTGTAAGAATTCGTTATCATAAAATGGTATATTTATTTCTTGCCATTGCAGTATTAATTTACTTTACATATAGAGAACTGCTAATTTCATACAAACTGAATTGTATATAATCAGCAGAAAAACTTATTTTTACCAACGATTCAGTTTTATTTTGTAAAATACCATTTTTTTTTTTTTAATTAGAATTCTGATAAAACTTTTTAAAGTCTGCTATTATCTAAGTTTTAAACAAAGCTAAAATGAAGTTTTGAATTTATTAATATTTAAAGTTATTTCGGCTTAAGAAACTTCTGCATTCCAATTTTTTAATTCCTTAAACTTAATTTTACAAAACATTCAGTTTTAATTTGTGAAATAACATTTTTTTTTTTAAATTAGAATTGGGGTGTAATGTGTTTAGGTATTGTAATATTTAAATTTTAAATGAAAGGGAAATGAAGTTTTGAATTTATTAGTGTTTAAAGTTATTTTTGGTTTAAGAAACTTTTGCATTTCATTCATTTTTTTAAATTCCTTAGAAAGAGAAAATATCAGATTAGAATTATTTATCGTAAAAAAAATTAAACTAACTATCTTTGTAAAAATGATATATTCTAATTATTTTACTGTTTTTAAATAAATTTGTAAGGGATGTCTATAACACCATATAAAGGCTTTAGAATTCTAATTTACTAGTTGTAATCAATGATGTCTTGTGTGTAATAAACTATTTATATTCTTATTTTATAACATTCAATCTTCTTGCAAGGGCCTGAATGGCCGAATGGCTAGCGTTTGGCGTTCGGTGCAGCAGATTTCAGGAGATGTTTGTAGTGGTTCGAAATCAACTTTAAATCGTAGGTCCCGGTCTAGTAGTATCATAGAGCGTTGCGGAGGTATTGTTATTCCGCGTCCGTAGCTTATCTTCAAGCTACACGAAGCTCCTGGATAGTGCTAAGTGAGTAAAACGTTGCTGCGCTTGCCTTAAGGCATCAATGACAATTGTCTATATGTTTGCCAGCTGCATTAGAAAAAAAGCTTCTTATAATAACATGTCTAAAACTACACATTACACCAATATAATTTGATCAATTGTTATTTAGTTAGAAACCGGTATATTTAACTAATTATTATATAACTGCACTAAAAACAATTGGAACAAAACATTAAAAATCGTATATAAAAGTGTGACATTTGTATCTCCCACAATCAAATTCGGTCTGGAATTATTTTCAAAAGCTTCATTATTTTAATTGACTTTTTTTTTTTTTAAATAACAAGGTTAAACCAATATAACAAACCTTTGTAGCAGACTGATAGAGACCGTGTTTTCTTTCTGAATTACAGCAGCTGAATTCTTTCCAATCGAAACCAAGTGCGTTTGTGTAAAAGCTTCGAACGATCACAATAACTCAAGAGCAATTAGTAAAGTCCATTTACTGGCATTGCGGAAGAAAAGAAAATGGTGCGAAATCTTCAGATATCCCGGAGTGGATATTCCCTGGGTGTGTCCATTCAACATTGTGATGACAGTGTGCATGCATGTGTGTGTGCAAATGCATATACACTACGGGGGCTATATTACATACATACATACCTACATACATACATACCTACATACATACATGCATATTACATACCTACATACATACATGCATATTACATACATACATACATACATACATACATACATACATACATACATGCATGCATGCATATTACATACATGCATGCATGCATATTACATACATGCATGCATGCATATTACATACCGCAAGTAGTAATTCTAGGATATCACTTCTGGCATGGATTGCAAAACATTTTTATGCCAGTTTCAAAGTACACTTTTGATTTATAGTCTATATTAATTGAAGTATAGTTTCGTTATTTGCAAAGTGCGCATTCTTAAAAAATTTTCAAATGTCTAAAAAGTTGATGATCAGTAGACGACAGTATATGTGAATATGGTGGATTTGGTAAAACTTCAAATTTAGACTCGTTCAGTTTTTGGAGTGCGTTTTGTGAAACCCGAGATCTTGTCTTATCATTAAAAACAATAACGCCTTTTCGATTCACCAACACTGTTTTTAAGAATAACAATTTCTAATGCACAAATATCAATTGTTGCAAGTAAAATTGTGCATAAGTTGTTTGACCTATTTATAGTAAGGTGGAATGTATATCTCCAAATTGATTCTACCATTCCGTTAACATTTTGTTCTTTGAATTTAGGTTAGAAGAAAAGCCTAAACATTCACCTAAAAATATGTCTAGCCACTGTATTGAGTTTTTAAGAATGTCATACAGTTTCCACTTTTTATCAAAAGTAATGATTCGGTTAAAAAAGAACAATTTATTTGTCGAATATTGAAAATCTTTAAATATACCAAACAATTTCAATTTCTACCTGTCAGTTCGTGTGGAACTCATTTGTTACGGATTTAACCTTTTCAAGTACTGCAAGATATCTTAAAACTGTTGCTATACCTTCTCCAAGACGGATTGCATGCACCTTAATATTTATTGTGGGATTAGCTAGAGAACATCATTACAAAGACGATTTTCCGGTTTCTAAGGAGATTATTCTCTAAGCTCATATTTTATGATCCGAACTTCTCAAACCATCGCCTCACTGTGGATATATTAGCTGAATCATTCTCAAATGGAGCATTAATGTCTCATTTTCTTAGGTAGCAGAATGTTCAAATTTATATTCATACAGAAAATTTGATACACATTTTGTGGGATTCCATGTTTCTTTTTGTTTAATATTTTCTTAAAAATCCTAAAACATGAATGCAAACAAAATACGCAATGAGATTGTTGCGTATAATTTAATTCTGTACTTTTATTTTTAGGCGTCTGAATGGCCGAGTGTCTAACGCTATGGCACTCGGTACCCAGGTTTCGGGTTCGAGACTCGGCGGTGTCATGATTGTTTGTAGTGGTTCGTAATCCACTTTAAACCGTAGTTCCCGGTTTAATATGATCGTAGAGCGTTGTCTTGAGGTTTAGTCAGTCCTCAGTACTCGTGGGTCATAGCGATGAGGTCTTCTGGACCAGGTGTAGGGTTTCTTGCAGCAGGGGAATTATTAACAGCAAAAACTCATTTGACTTAATACTGGTAGATATATATTTTATATAACGCCACCTAATATCAAAAAGTCCATTTCTTGTGAAACAATTCAATAGTATACACTAGGTTTCATTTAGTATTAAAGATCTCGTGTACAAAAAGGAGAAAGTTCAATTCCTTCGCTGCAATTATAGAAGAATTCTCGCGTTGATAATTGGATTTTTTATTCGGATTTTCTTCAGTTTTTCATAATTACAATACAAAAGTTAAGGCAATTAAACCTAAACTAGCCAAAAATTATTACATTTTCTCCATTTCGATAAAGAACAACATCAATTATTGCAAAATGGCTAAAACTTTTACGTTTAAGGGATGAGAAGGCACTCATAAATTAATAATTAATATAGTGCATAACTTATTTTGAAATTCAAACATATTTAAATGCATTTCAAATTTTAATTTGCCAAAAGTGTTTATCACCATTCTTGCATAAATAATCTGAATTAGTTAAATTCCTTGAATTTCCCTACCTAAAATACCCCCCAAAATCCCTTCTCCAATAAATAAATAAATAGCTTAAGATGAATGCTTAGATGATTTAACCAACCAAATTAGGGCACTAAAACAAAAGAATGAAATAGAAGACCCATAAGGATGTTCTCGAACAATCACATGGGTAAAAACGAAACTACCAAAACAATAAAAGAACACACATAAAAAAAGCTTAAAGATACTTGTTCAGTAATTACTAAAATAGTTGCTATGAGGAAATCCCTGTAACTCAACTACAGAAATTTCGTGGCCAGATTGATAAAGGACAACCTTCCAATAAGAACGCTCCATTAATTCTACCTTGGGATAAGCTATATAGTCTAGGGATTCGAAAATTCGATTCCAAAGGAAATGTCCTCTAAGGAGAAGAATATCCTGTTTGTTGGTATTATTGTTTCTTTTCGTTTTTGTTAGATGGGTCAGATGTGATTATTTTGGATTTATGAATGGTACAATAGTGTATGTTGTTCTGATAATGGCCAACTATACTTGAATGGCCACAATCGAATTTTTATCAGTAAAATGAGCAATTTATATTGTTTAAAATAATTTGTTTCAGTGTTTTTCAAAAAAATAAAATATATAAATTGTTCTGAAAGGAAATTCAAATAAACGAACATACTTTTTATATAAGTCATACATATGACTTATATATAAAGTCATATGATTCTAGTCACAAATTAATATTCAACTAGTTGCATAAAGTTTTGTATTTTAATATTGCATGATTTATTTAAACACAAACAATTGTTGTGTTATGCAAGATACTTTTATGCATTTATAAGCACTTATTATGCTTATATGCGTCTTTTATAAGCATATTACGCATCATTAAGCTTTTATGCATCTTTCCTTATCTATAAGGTTCCTTTTTTTAAGGCATTGCGATAAATTATAACTTTATTTGTGTACAGAATATTTAATTTTCTATTGTGTGCATAAACTTTTTTTTTATTAAAGCAGCATTTGCAATTATATTTCTGCCCAAAACATTATATTCATTCATGTTTTTTTTTTAATTTTTAACAGTTTTTAAGAAACTTCAGACATTTTTCATTGTTCCTTGTGTTTCATGTGTTATGTAATAAATATAACAGAAACTAAAATAATCAAATCTAAATGTATCTAAATAATAAATTTAAAAGTAACAGTAATTTTTGTTATTTCCTTTTTGAAAAATATTTCAATTTATTTTAGGTATATTTATGCAAGATTTTACTCATTTTATTAGCACAAGCATACGAGTACATCACACCTATATTTTTTGTAGCAAACAAGCAAATATAGTAACTTTTCATAAATAAAATTTAACACCTTTGTATAATAAAATACTTATAGATTGTTTTTATAAATCAATTCTATTTTGTTTTAATTTGTGCCAGCAAATATAATATACGTAACACTTGTTAACCATCCATGAAATTATAGTAGCACAGTGTAGTTCGCTTAAATTGGAATGTGAAAGAAAGAAAAAGTATATTGGAAATTGTTATTAAAGTAGGTTTAGTCAATCATTTTCATAATTTATGTATTTCTATGCACTCGAATTTATAGAAACCACTTAAATTTTCATTTATGAAGTATTAGTAAACTTGAAAGGATAGGTTTTCCCATAAAAGAATACTACTGAAGCTCTGTAGATGAATAATTTAATTCACGTAACATTTGACCATCCATGGAATTATTGTAGCACAATATGGTTCGTTTGACCTCAAACGTGAAAGAAATAGTGTTTATTGGAAATTTTGATAAAAGCAGGTTTATTAAATACTCATTTAAAAAATTTATGTATTTCTGTATACTCAAATTTATAGAACTTACATTTTCATTTATTAACATCAATAACATGACAGGATATTTTCGATATAAGGATATGCCACTGAAGCACTGTAGAATATTACGACTCTTCATTATATAATCAATAGTTTAGTTCTTAAATGTAAATCAAACAACAACAATAATATATTACAAATTTTCATCATTAACCTAGAAACTAATAAAAAAAAATCTAGAGATTTATGAGCGAGACTTATACATAAGTATTGCTTAGGTTTTAAAAACGGATACAGCAATTTAAATTGTATCAAATACAAGGATTTTCAAGAAATATACTGAATAATATTTTACATTTAAAAAAAAAAAAAAAAAAAACTTAGGTTTTTTTTTTATAAAATGTTAAGTTAACATAAATTAAACTTTAGTTATATTCTGATATTAAATAACAGTTTTATTTATAAAATTAAATTTTTGATTTCAGAAAAAAAAATCACTATTTTCTACTTATGTATGTAAATATGCCTTACATAATTTTGATTCTTTTGAAAGAAACACGGTAAACGATTTTTAATTGACGACTTACAGTATAAATATACACCCTATATTTAATTGAAAAACTGTTTGATATTTCTTGGATAATGCAAAACTCATTACTTATTTGATATCCTCGAAACATCAAGATTTTATTTACTTTTCTTCATCGTTTTATTAGATTTTGTAATAACCGTAAAGACATTATTATTTCATATTATTTTTTTTCTTTTCATTTATAAAGAATCTTCGGTGTGTTCCACAATTATTTTTTTTTTTTTTCCATAAGGTTGAGTCAAATTCAATTTTCTTTGAAAAAGTTAGGCTCGAAAAAAAATAGATATCCGAGAGTTATAAAGCATTTTGTTAGCTAAGTTTTTTTTTCCTTGGCTGAAAAACATGTGGGGTTCGACGTAGGGATTCTTTTAGAGGAAAAAAAAACATAATTGAAATTTTTTGGAACGAGAAAAAAAAATTTTTGGCCAAGAATAGGAGTAATCTGCATATATATTTCTTACTTTACAATATGAAATATGTTGTTAAGCAAAAAGTATGAAACGGTAGATTCTGTAACATGCCATTGTAATTGTAACATCGTGAAAACTAAATTTGAAAATGTAGTTCCTTTTTAATTAATTGTTTTCGTTGGTGAAAATAGTTCTTTTTAAAGTTTCTTATAATGTTTCTTTTTATGAGTAGATGCTTTATATCATAATGCATTGGGTATAATATGCTATCAATTTATAAGCATTTTTATGAGATTATTATTTAAATGATCTTCTAAATAAAATTAAATTAGAACATTACCAAATATTTGTATTTGTACATTTAACATTTTTATAAAAATAAATTACATAAAATAATAAATAACATTTAAATAAAATGTTTATTTCTATGAATAGATGTTTTGCAGCATAATGTATTAGGTATAATATACTATTAATTTATTAACATTATTATGGGAGTTATTAATTCGATGATTTTCTGAATAAAATGAAAATGTAATTATATTACAAATTTGTATTTTAAAATAGTTATAATTGATATCAATTATAAATATAATAGTTAAAAACGGTTAATAATTTTATTAAAACTATTTTTTGTACACTTAATACAATAGGTTATTATTAATAACTGTAGATTTAAAAAATTCAAGTTAACTAATTGTATGTAGTTCAAAAATAAAATTCTAGTTTAAATGTGTTTCTTTAAAACATTCAAGATCTTTAAAAGTACAATTATTAAAACATTATATTATATGCACTTTGATCTGTAATGAAAATAAGCTTTCTCAAAAAGTAACAACAGTTGCTTAAGGTGAAGTAATTACTTTAATTTCCATAGCTAAAAAATTTGATTTTTCTTTTTCAATAGCAATACGTGTTTCTTTCGCACTAGAGCAGGGATGCACAGATAGAGGCCAACAATTGCTTTTCTAGCTTCCCACTTCAAAACACCCCATCATAGATAAATTTTGTTTTAAAAAAATCATTAATTTTTGTTGAAAAATTTTCAGATTTTAATGAAAAGTTAAAATGGGAAAAATATTTTCAATTATAGTTTAGGAAAAAATGTTAAGATTGAGATATATAAAAAAAATCTAATTCCTGCTTTTATTTCTAATTTATTATAATCGGTTTATAATGTAATAATCTGGAAGACATTTCCTTATATATATGTTATTTTTTATTAATCATGTTTTTCTTCTTACCGAAATACAAGAGTCTCTACTCTATTGGCTATCAAGTTAGAGTTGAGACTCTTGCTATATATATATTATAATTTCTGTATTAGATTAAGTATGCTCTGTAATCCTAGGACATATTGTTTTGTTTAAGAAGTGACAAATTTAGAAAGTTTAAATAAAATTATTTAAGTTAAGAGTTTCGAAGTTATTCAAATTCCTAATGCATGCAAATTATCTGATTTTTAAAAGATTGAAGCTGATTATATTTAAAATGAATAACTAGAGCCAACACGTAATAATGCACTTATAAATGATTATTAATTAAAAAGTAATTTCTTAGATATTTAAATTAGTGTTTGCATTTGAATTCAACTCAAACAAATTAAACTAGTGGAATTATGAATCTATATAGATCCGAAACTTTGGTTCAAATTGTAGATGATCATTCATTTAAACCTTTATCTTAATAATAAAATATGAATGATTATTTGTAAATATTTTGCTGCACGTAATTCTTTTACTTTTAAAATAAATCTCTTGTAGAGATACAGAAACTATAATAGAGGAAATGGGAATATTTAACACACACATAATTCTTAAGACATTTTAAATTCAGATAAACTTCTTATTTAACTCTTATTAACACAACAAAGTGATAACTCATTATATCCAATAAATGTCTTTTCCGTTGAAAGAATTTCAAATATTTATTTTTTAATACGATAAATTACTCATGTTTATTATTATGCAAATATTCAACTGGCATACTAAGCTCTTTTCTGAAACATTCCGTAGAAGATTATACTGAGTAAATATTTACGTGTGCATGTTTACCATAAATACTGGGAGAGTTTAAACATAATAAATTATTTACTTCTGTATTTGAATTATAGTTGTATGCTTGTGAATAAAATATTCTTACTGTACATATGGATTTGATGCCAACAAAAATTGTACATGTATAATTGGTGTTTAATTGGTGAAAAAGCGGAAAATTTCTGAGTAGTATCAAAAAATAAATTTCGTTTTTGTTTTATCTTTTTTCAAAATAGAATAGAATTGAAACGAATATTAGTCTTTTTACCATATTTATTTGCAAGATTACGTTTCCAAAGTGTAAACATTGTTTATAATTCGCACAAATAATTTTCATTATGGAATATTAAAATTATAAATGCAAAATTAATTGATTTTAATTATAAAAAATATTATATATAAAACCTTGTAAGTCTTGACGCCATTATCATCTACCAACTAAATATGTCATATATTTTATTAAAAGTTAACTACTGCTTCGTTGTTTTTCTTTTTTAATTTGTTTTTAAATTATTTGCTTTATTTTATAAAATGGTTTTTGCTCTGTTAAAATACCAAAAAAGTAATCATTAATTTGACAAATTTGGCAATGCTGGAAACTTTTGGTCTTTGATTTCGTCTTTCGAAACTACTAGAAAGGACTGTAAAAAGAACAACAGTTGTATATAATCCGAAATTTATTTTCCTATTGTGATCTTACTTTATTTCTGAGATCTATTAACAAGTAATTTGAGCAGTTTATGCTATTTATTGTTTTCAATTATAGGTTTGATGAAATCCAGTTTAAGAATACAAACTATATTGAAATACCCATAAACAGTTAGGAAAAAAAGTATTCGAAATAGATTTAAATAAATACAATCTTTGGACTGATCAATTTTTTATTGCCTTTAATTGTCTATCGAGTATGGTATAAGAATACATATCCAATTAATAAGTATTTACAAAAATTAGTAAAGCCTCTTAGCTTACAATTTTTATAAATTTGTTGTTTGTCAAGAACATCTGAAGAAATCATCTTCTTACTGAAAAAATTAAAAATGAAATTTTACTGATTTTAATTTAATTTATTAAATGCATTAATAAATTAAATTAAAATCAATAAAAAGTAAATAATTGTATATTTGTCAAAATCAATAAAAGTTAACCTTTGATTATTAATAATATATTCATAAAGATAATTATGAAATTCATGATTGTATATAATCATAGTATTTTGTGATTAAACATGTTATATCAATATATCGATTGTGATAAAGCTTTTTGTATTAAAGCTATCAATTGTTTACATATCAATTTGTGATAAAGCATTTTATATCAATTGGGATAAAGCTTTTTGTATTAAATTTATAAATTCTTATATAATATATCAACTTGTGATAAAGCATTTTACCAGTTCATTATTATTTTATTTATAAAACTTCTATAGCATATAATCGGTGTAGAAATCAATATAAACGAAATCAAATGAAATTTATAGAAATATTTATTACCAATCATATCATGCAACTCACAATATTTTTTTATCCATTCTAATCAAGATTCGAAAACAACCCACGGCAAACATAATCAGACCTTCTGCAAACACGGTTAGGCAAACAGATTTCCACCAGAATTAAATTCTTACCGGTCCAAAAGATCCTTAACTCCCATCTGATGCTAAGTGTCCCTTTTCATGCAAGACATTCCGAGTACACTAATTAAGTTGTTGTGGACAGCTCGATTATTCGCTGTCTTCAGTTGTCAGCAACGTATGTTATTCCATGACGGACGACGCTCATTTCCCTGTTCTTCTCTTCCAACAAAACTTTCGAAATATGGCCTTTTCCTCTTGTCCCATAACAAAAGGGATGTTTCGTGGATGACGTATGGGGTCGAGTCGAACCATGGACGTGTGTTTAAAATGCATTTATCTGAGCAGCAGTTATGGAGGTTAAGGGATTACCCGCCTTCTTCTAAAAGGATAAGAATAAATGTCGAGGCTATTCGTTACAGTTCGTCGTAATTTAGAGCTGCTCCTCCTTTTTAAAGTTTCGGTGAACTCGAACCAATTTCGAAATGTCGAACATTCATTTTCAAAGTTATTTATTAAGAAAATATGTTGTGTAGTCAGTTTCACCTTGCTGAAGTACATTTTACCATAATTTATGTTGTCTTGAAACTGATTTAAAAGATAAATTAGAGGAGTTTTTCTTTATATTATTGAAAGGTGTTATTATGCCTTCATTTCATTGAAAGTTTTTTCGATAAAGTAAATTAAATACGTTTTAAAAGTTTCGGTAAATTCGAACCAATTTCGGACTATCGAACATTCATTTTGAAAGTTATTTATTATGGAAAAATGTTGGCAAGTCAGTTTCACCTTGCAGGAAGTACATTTTACCTCAATTTATAATGTTGTCAATAATGATTTAAAAGATAAACTACACGATTTTTTCTTTATATTATTGAAAGGTATAATTATGCCTTCATTTTATTGAAAATTTTTTTGATAAAATAAATTAAATACTTTTTAAAAGATTCGGTGAACTCGAACCAATTTCGAATGGTTGAACATTCATCTACAAAGTAATTTATCAAGAAAATATGTTGAGTAGACAATTTCACCTTGCTGAAGTATATTTTACCATAATTTATAATGTTGTCAAAATGATTTAAATGATAAACTAGAATAATTTTTTCTTTATATTATTAAAAGGCATATAATTATGCCTTCATTCCATCGAAAGTTTTTTAATGAAATAAGTTAAATACTTTAATATTACATTTTATATCATAATCTGTATTGCAATTTTCCCAATAAAGTTTAATAGTTAGGTTTTAGTTTCAAATAAATGTATATGCTACAGTGAAATTTTAAAATTTAATTTTCATGAAGAGGAATGTTTATATAAATAAAATAAATTTGAAATATATGATGAAACTTTATAAATAACGAAATCTTATAGGTCGATATTTAATCAAAAATACTACATTGGTTCTTTTCAATATTTTTTTATCCATTTTAATCAAGTTTCGAAAACAACCCACAGCAAATATAATCAGAGCCTTCGCAAACACGATTAGGCAAACAGATTTCCACCACAATTAAATTCTTACCGGTCCAAAAGATCCTCAACTCCGTCTGATGCTAAGTGTCCCTTTTCATGCAAGACATTCCGAGTACACTAATTAAGTTGCTGTGGACAGCTCGATTATTCGCTGTCTTCAGTTGTCAGCAACGTATGTTATTCCATGACGGACGACGCTCATTTCCCTGTTCTTCTCTCTTCCAACAAAACTTTCGAAATATGGCCTTTCCTCTTGTCCCATAACAAAAGGGATGTTTCGTGGATGACGTATGGGGTCGAGTCGAACCACGGACGTGTGTTTAAAATGCATTTATCTGAGCAGCAGTTATGGAGGCTAAGGGATTACCCGCCTTCTTCTAAGAGAATAAGAATAAATGTCGAGGCTATTTGTTACAGTTCGTCGTAATTTAGAGCTGCTCCTCCTTTTTAAAGTTTCGGCGAACTCGAACCAATTTCGAGCTGTCGAACATTCATTTTGAAACTTATTTATTAAGAAAATATGTTGTGTAGTCAGTTTCACCTTGCTTGAAGTACATTTTACCATAATTTATAGTGTCGTCAAAATGATTTAAAAGATAAATTAGAAGAATTTTTTCTTTATATTTTCTAAAGGTATAACTATACCTTCCTTTCTTTGAAAGCTTTTTGATAAAATAAATTGAATACTTTATTATTAGAATTTTTTCAATTTTCTGATCATGATTAAAAATTTGTTAATTAATTCTAATTACCAGCAAATGCAAATGTTTCACTAAAATTTTAAATATTACATTTTATAAATATAAAGGATTAAGTAAATAGATAAATAGGAAGTATATATGATGACATTTTATAAATAATGACATTTAATCGGAAATTTCACCACACACCACATTTTAATGTGGAATAAATAACTTATGTACTAATTAACATATTAATTAGTACATATTAATTCGATATTAAAATTTGAAGATAGAGATATCATGTTTTATATCGCACGGATTTTGGGAAAAAGGAGTTATGGGCAGTAAATTCCTTATTAAATTTTAGAATAATAAAATTTAAGTTATATATATTTTATGAATTAAATGAAATATGCATATAATAAAATATATTTAATACAGCTATTTTATTCATATTTATTTTTTGTATATTTTAATTCCCACTGATATTTACTTCCTACTGAATGTATATATATATATATATATATATATATATATATATATATATATATGTATATATATATATATATATCCCCACACAAATGATGGAAGACGCGTCTGTATTGTAATATTGTTAGAAATATATTATTAAATTAAATATCTAATGTAAATATGTGGTTTAATTATACTGATTATTAAATTATATTTTTTCAATGATAAGTTCGAAATTATGAAGTTTATTCATACAATTTCGAAGAAAAAAAAAAAAATATGTATATGTGTGTGCCTTTTTAAATTACAAATTCCATTCTGTCTTTGCAAATAACAATACGGAATATCCTTCGTATAAAATACTAATTAATTAATTAATTATCCCTTAATATAAAATTTCTAATATTATTTGCTAAAAAATATTTGTGTAGTTAATCATTATGATTATATTGTTTTATTTTATAAACATATTTTTAAAATAGTGTAAACGTATTATTTTTAATTTGAAGACGTATTTACGTATTCTATTCTATTGTACTCTAATCTAAACTATAATCTAATATTTTTCTAATCATCTTTTCATTATCTTTTTTTCTAATCATCTTAATATTTTCGAATAATTTTTCTAATCTTTACTCCATTTCACTCTATAGTTCAAATTAGATTTTAGATTAGAGTGAAATAGAGTAAAGACTAGAAAAATATTAAGATAATCAGAAAAAAAAGATAAGGAAAACATGATTAGAAAAAAATATTAGATTATAGTTTAAATTAGATTTTAGATTAATCTAACATTTTTCTAACCTTGTTATAGTGAATTATAAAAAAATCAATCAATCCATAAAAATACGATACAATCGAATTGATAATGATTGAATAACTTTCTTTACAAAGAAGTTACGTGTATATGGTGAACCAAAAATTAAAAATAGCTAACATAAAACTTTCACCATTAATGTTTTTCTTCAAACCTCTCTTACTTTATTAAATCTCGGCGTCCAGTTTCTTCTCATTCAATATCCATTCAGCGTAACCGAAACATACAAACGCAAGCCCGATTTCATTCTAAAACGATATGTCTACACCCATCCCTTTTTTTTTTTTTTTTCGGTTTTTAACTCCATTTCCAACAAAAGAAAATATTTTGATGTTCCCAAACAGATATTTCCCCTAAAGGAAACAATAGCAAAAAAGGCTCACGTATTGGCAAAGATGGTCAAAAAAAAAAATCATTATTTTTTTTCATTCCATTGCAGTATTTGGCGAACATAGTTCCATTTTTTCCTGTATTTTTGCCATCCATCTGTCATTACTTTTACTTATTTATTTCCCCTCTCTCAGTACGATGGTATATGCGAGTGTTTTGCGCGGGTCAAGTTTGGTAAAGAAGTAGTACTAAAAGAAGATTTTTGCAATTTATGTTTCAACAATACGTCTGCTCACATCATGGTTGAACGCACACATAATATGTAGCCAGTCATTTTACTTCCAGTCTCTCTCTTCCCACCCACGCACGAATCCCTTGTTTGGTACAAGAAATCTTTTTCACTGTCTTTTAAAGGGAAAAGTCTAAAGTTTCCAGTAACTTTCGTTTTCGAGAGGGCTGACTTTACTTTTATTTGTTTTTGTGTTTATTACGATTAGTCTTTAAAAGCACCCCTGCGTGCCTTCTCATCACTTAGAATTTTTATTTTAAAGAAAAGTTTTCGTTTATGACAGAGTGGATGGCTTCACACAAACTCTGGCATATAGCCAAAGATGCAGTTTGTCCAATGGAACTTCATGTAGTAATAATATGTTAAGGTAATTCTTTACGAAAAATGGAAGTGATGTCACATCTAGAAACAGAAGAAGCTAATGCATGTCAAGCAGTAGTTTATAATCACTAAAATGCTTGCTTATTTTTTGTTAATTTAATAATTTAATTCTGCTACTATGTTAAAGAAACACATTTTTTTACTTGAAGTTTTAATAATATTACAAATTAAACGTAGTTTATTGAAAATATATGTAACTGCATAAAAATTTTTTAAATATTTTTTTTCTTTATCGCCGTTTTAAAAGTTAATAAATAATTGTTCATTCAGTTGAAAATTCAACATGTATTAAAAAATCAATCTAACTTTCGTATTTAGTCAAAATGCTTATAGTAAAAATTTCAATAAATTTGGAAATTATTAAAATGATATTGCATAGTAAACATGCAGACACATTTTTAAATAATAAATTATCTTTTGTTTACACGAATAACAATACGAAATGAGATTTCTATCAAATATTAATTAATAAATTAATCCTTAATATATAGTTTTTACTAATATTTTTTTTAATTTACTAAAAGTTATTTTTTGTAGCTTGAGCATTACGATTATATTATTTTAAGTTATGAACACATCATTAAAATAGTTTTAAAGTATTTGTATTTTTAAAACGAAGACGTAATACATTACTCTAATCTGTTCTAAAATGTCGTCTAAACTGTAATCTAATAACTTTCTAATCATACTATAATTAATTATAAAAGAAAATAATTATATCCATAAAAATACGATATATTCGAAATGATAATGAGTGAATAACTTTCTTTACAAACAAGTTACGTATATAAGGTGAACCAAAAAAAGTAGCTAATAGAAAACTTTCAACATTACTGCGTTTCTAAAAACCTCTTACTTTATTAAATCTCGGCATTCAGTTTCTTCTCATTCAATATCCATTCAGCGTACGAGAAACATACAAACGCGAGCCAGATTTCATTCCAAAACGATATGTCTACACCCATGCCCCTTTTTTTTTACCTCCATATCCAACAAAAAAAAACATTTCGATGTTCCCCAAAAGGGAACAATAGCAAAAAGAGCTCACGTACTGCCAAAGATGGTTGAAAAAAAAAAAAATTTTTTTTTTTTTCATTCCCTTGCAGTATTTTGCGAACATAGTTTCATTTTTTGCCATCCATCTGCTATTACTTTTACTTACTTATTTCCCCTCTCTCTGTAAGATGGTATATGTGAGTGTTTTGCGCGGGTCAAGTTTGGTAAAGAAGTAGTAATAAAAGAAGACTTTTGCAATTTATGTTTCAACAATACGTCTGCTCACATCATGGTTCAACGCACAGATAATATGTTGCCAGTCATTTTATTTCCAGTCTTTCTCTTCCCTCCCACGCACGAATCCCATGTTTGGTACAAGAATTTTTTTTCACTCACTTTTAAGGGGAAAGTCTAAAGTTTCCAGTAACTTTCGTTTTTGAGAACGCTGACTTTACTTTTATTTGTTTTTGTGTGTATTACGATTAGTCTTTAAAAGCACACCTGCGTGCCTGTTCGTCACTTAAAATTTTTTTAAAAGAAAAGTTTTCGTTTATGACAGAGTGGATGGCTTCACATACACTCTGGCATGTAGCCAAAAATGCAGTTTGTCCAATGGAACTTCATGTAGTAATAATATGTTAAGGTAATTCTTTACGAAAAAAGAAAGTGATGTCACATCTAGAAACAGAAGAAGCTAGTGCATGTCAAGCAGTAGGTCATCGTCATTAAACAGTTTTTTTTTCAAACATTTGATATGCCTTTTTGGTGCTTGTTGACATTGAGGTCAATTGTATTATTTTACAATGTAAAGAAACTTTTTTTTATTCTTGAAGATTTCAACCCGTTATAAATTAAATATATGTCCTTGGATATATAGTAAATAATTCTATAAAATTTATTTTAATATTTTTTCTTTATTAATACCTTTTACATTATAATAAATAATTGTACTGCAGAAAATGGAACATTTATACAATATTAAACATCTAATTTTCTTTTTTATTGAAAATTCTTTTAGTAAAATTTTAAATAAATTTGGAAATTATTAAAATTATATTATTCTATAGTAAATGTGTATGTACGTTTTTAAATAACAAATTTCGTTTTGTCTACGCGAACAACAATACGAAATGTGTTTGTATAAAATACTAATTACATAATCCTTAATATAAAAATTCTAATATTATTAATTATTAATAATATTTTTTTTTTCTTTACTAGTAGCTGTTTTTGTAGCTACGGCATTACGAATATGTAGGTGTTTTTAAGAAAACCTTTATAAAATAATACAAATCATTTAATACTAACACGAAGACATGTTCTTTTAATCCATTCTACACTAATCTAAACTACAATCTAATATTTTTCTAATCATGATATAATCAAGTATAGAATAAAATAATTCAATCCTTAAAAATACCGTTTAATCGAATTGATAATGAGTGAATAACTTTCTTTACAAAGAAGTTACGTGTGTAAGGTGAACCAAAAAAAAAAAAAAATGGCTAATAAAAACTTTCACCATTAATGTTTTTTTTCAAACCTCTCTTACTTTATTAAATCTCAGCGTCCAGTTTCTTCTCATTCAATATACATTCAGCGTAAGGGAAACGTACAAAAGCAAGCCAGATTTCATTACAAAACGATATGTCTACACCCATCGCTTATTTTTAACTCCATATACAACAAAAGAAAACATTTTGATGTTCCCCAAGAGATATTTCCCCCAAAGGAAACAATAGCAATAAGGGCTCACGTATTGCCAAACATGGTAAAAAGAAAAGAAAAAATAAACTTTCAGCTTTTTTTTTTTCATTCCATTGCAGTATTTTGTGAACATAGTTTCGTTTTTTTTTCCTGTATTTTTGTCATCCATCTGTTATTACTTTTACTTACTTATTTCCCCTCTATCTGTACGATGGTATATGTGAGTGTTTTGCGCGGGTCAAGTTTGGTAAAGAAGTACTAAAAGAAGATTTTTCCAATTTATGTTTCAAGAATACGTCTGTTCACATCACGGTGAAAGCACACATAATATGTTGGCAGTCATTTTATTTCCAGTCTCGCTCTCTTCCCACCCACGCACGAATTCCATGTTTGGTACAAGGAATCTTTCAAGGGAAAAGGTCTGAAGTTTCCAGTAGCTTTCGTTTTCGAGAGGGCTGGCTTTACTTTTATTTGTTTTTGTGTGTATTACGATTAGTCTTTAAAAGCACCCCTGCGTGCCTTTTCATCTCTTCAAATTATTTTTTTTTTTTTTTTTTGAAAGTTTTCGTTTATGACAGAGTGGATGGCTTCACACACACTCTGACATCTAGCCAAAGATGCAGTTACATATAGTCCGATGGAACTTCCTGTAGTAATAATATCGTTAAGTTAAGGTAATTCTTTACGAAAAATTAAAGTGATGTCACATCTAGAAACAGAAGAAGCTAATGCATGTCAAGCAGTAGATTATAATAACTAAAAAGTTGGTTATTTATTTTTTTTTAATTTAATAATTTAATTCTGCTACTATGTTAAAGAAACACATTTTTTTTCTTGAAGTTTTCATAATATTACTAATTAAACATATTTCATTGAAACTATATGTAACTGTATGAAAATTATTTGAATATTTTTTTCTTTATCGCATTTTTAAAAGTTAATAAATAATGGTACTGCGTAAAATTCAACATGTATTAAATAATCAATCTAACTTTCGTATTTAGTCAAAATGCTTATAGTAAAAATTTCAATAAATTTGGAAATTATTAAAATGATATTGTATAGTAAACATGTAGGCACATTTTTAAATAATAAATTATCTTTTGTTTACACGAACAACAATACGAAATGTGTTTTCTATCAAATATTAAATAATAAATTAATCCTTACTATATAGTTTTTACTAATATTTTTATTTTTTTTTTATTTACTAAAAGTTATTTTTTGTAGCTTGAGCATTACGATTATATTATTTTATGTTATGAACACATCTTTAAAATAGTTTTAAAGCATTTGTATTTTTAAAACGAAGACGTATTACATCACTCTATTCTGCTCAAAAATCTCGTCTAAACTGTAATCTAATAACTTTCTAATTGTACTATAATTAATTATAAAAGAAAATAATTCTATCCATAAAAATACGATATATTTGAATTAATAAAGAGTGAATAACTTTCTTTACAAACAAGTTACGCATATAATGTGAACCAAAAAAAAAGTAACTAATAGAAAACTTTCACCATTACCGCGTTTCTAAAAACCTCTCTTACTTTATTAAATCTCGGCATTCAGTTTCTTCTCATTCAATATCCATTCAGCTTACGAGAAACATACAAACGCGAGCCAGATTTCATTCCAAAACGATATGTCTACACCCATCCCCCTTTTTTTTTACCTCCACATCCAACAAAAGAAAACATTTCGATGTTCCCCAAAAGGGAACAATAGCAAAAAGGGCTCACGTACTGCCAAAGATGGTAAAAAAAAAAAAAAAAATCTTTTTTTTTTTTCATTCCCTTGCAGTATTTTGCGAACATAGTTTCATTTTTTGCCATCCATCTGCTATTACTTTTACTTATTTATTTCCCCTCTCTCTGTAAGATGGTATATGTGAGTGTTTTGCGCGGGTGAAGTTTGGTAAAGAAGTAGTAATAAAAGAAGATTTTTGCAATTTATGTTTCAACAATACGTCTGCTCACATCATGGTTCAACGCACACATAATATGTTGCCAGTCATTTTATTTCCAGTCTCTCTCTTCCCTTCCACGCACGAATCCCATGTTTGGTACAAGAACTTTTTTTTCACTCACTTTTAAGGGGAAAGTCTAAAGTTTCCAGTAACTTTCGTTTTTGAGAACGCTGACTTTACTTTTATTTGTTTTTGTGTGTATTACGATTAGTCTTTAAAAGCACCCCTGCGTGCCTGTTCATCACTTAAAATTATTTTTAAAAGAAAAGTTTTCGTTTGACAGAGTGGATGGCTTCACATACACTCTGGCATGTAGCCAAAAATGCAATTTGTCCGATGTAACTTCATGTAGTGATAATATGTTAAGGTAATTCTTTACGAAAAAAAGAAAGTGATGTCACATCTAGAAACAGAAGAAGCTATTGCATGCCATACAGTAGTTTATAATCATTAAACAGTTTGCTCATTTATTTTTTTTTTCAAACATGTAATATGGCTCATTATTCTTGCTGACATTGAGATTAATTTTATTCTGTTACAATGTAAAGAAACTTTTTTTTTACTCTTGAAGATTTCAACCCATTATAAATTAAATATATGTCCTTGGATTTACAGTAAATAATTCTATAAAATTTATTTTAATATTTTTTCATTATTAATACCTTTTACATAATAATAAATAATTGTACTGCAGAAAATGAAACATTTATTCAATATTAAACATCTAATTTTCTTTTTTATTGAAAATTCTTTTAGTAAAATTTTAAATAAATTTGGAAATTATTAAAATTATATTATTCTATAGTAAATGTGTATGTACGTTTTTAAATAACAAATTCCGTTTTGTCTACGCGAACAACAATACGAAGTGTGTTTGTATAAAATACTAATTACTTAATCCTTAATATAAAAATTCTAATATTATTAATTATTAATAATATTTTTTTTCTTTACTAGTAGCTGTTTTTGTAGCTACGGCATTACGAATATGTAGGTGTTTTTAAGAAAACCTTTATAAAATAATACAAATCATTTAATACTAACACGAAGACATGTTCTTTTAATCTATTCTACACTAATCTCAACTACAATCTAATATTTTTCTAATCATGATATAATCAAATATAAAATAAAATAATTCAATCATTAAAAATATCGTATAATCGAATTGGTAATGAGTGAATAACTTTCTTTACAAAGAAGTTACGTCTGTAAGGTGAAACAAAAAAAAAAAAAAATGGCTACTAAAAACTCTCACCATTAATGTTTTTTTTTCAAACCTCTCTTACTTTATTAAATCTCAGCGTCCAGTTTCTTCTCATTCAATATACATTCAGCGTAAGCGAAACATACAAACGCAAGCCAGATTTCATTCCAAAACGATATGTCTACACCCATCGCTTTTTTTTAACTCCATATACAACAAAAGAAAACATTTTGATGTTCCCCAAGAGATATTTCCCCAAAAGTAAACAATAGCAATAAGGGCTCACGTATTTCCAAACATGGTAAAAAAAAAAGAAAAAATAAACTTTCAGCATTTTTTTTTTCATTCCATTGCAGTATTTTGCGTCATTTTTTTCTGTATTTTTGCCAACCATCTGTTATTACTTTTACTCACTTATTTCCGCTCTCTCTGTAAGATGGTATATGTGAGTGTTTTGAGAGGTCAAGTTTGGTAAAGAAATACTAAAAGAAGATTTATGCAATTTATGTTACAACAATACGTCTGTTCACATCATGGGTGAACGCACACATAATATGTTGCGAACCATTTTATTTGCAGTCTCTCTTCCCACCCACGCACGAATCCCATGTTTGGTACAAGAAATCTTTTTCACTCTATTTTAAGGGGAAAAGTCTAAAGTTTCTAGCAACTTTCGTTTTGGAGAGGGCTGACTTTACTTTTATTTGTTTTTGTGTGCATTACGATTAGTCTTTAAAAGCACCCCTGCGTGCCTGCTCATCACTTGAATTTTTTTTTTTTAAAGAATAGTTTTCGTTTATGACAGAGTGGATGGCTTCACACACACTCTGGCATACAGGCAAAGTTGCAGTTTGTCCGATGGAAGTTCATGTAATGATAATATGTTAAGGTAATTGTTTACGAAAAAAGAAAGTGATGTCACATCTAGAAACAGAAGAAGCTATTGCATGCCATACAGTAGTTCATAATCATTAAACAGTTTGCTCATTTATTTTTTTTTTTCAAACATGTAATATGACTCATTATTCTTGCTGACATTCAAAATTAATTTTATTCTGTTACAATGTAAATAAACTTTTTTTTATTCTTGAAGATTTCAACCCATTATAAATTAAATATATGTCCTTGTATATATAGTAAATAATTCTATAAAATTTATTTTAATATTTTTTCTTTATTAATACCTTTTACATAATAATAAATAATTGTACTGCAGAAAATGAAACATTTATTAAATATTAAACATCTAATTTTCTTTTTTATTGAAAATTCTTTTAGTAAAATTTTAAATAAATTTGGAAATTATTAAAATTATATTATTCTATAGTAAATGTGTATGTACGTTTTTAAATAACAAATTCCGTTTTGTCTACGCGAACAACAATACGAAATGTGTTTGTATAAAATACTAATTACTTAATCCTGAATATAAAAATTCTAATATTATAAATTATTAATAATATTTTTTTTTATTTACTAGAAGCTGTTTTTGTAGCTACGGCATTACGAATATGTAGGTATTTTTAAGAAAACCTTCATGAAATAATACAAATCATTTAATACTAACACGAAGACATGTTCTTTTAATCTATTCTACACTAATCTAAACTACAATCTAATATTTTTCTAATCATGATATAATCAAGTATAAAATAAAATAATTCAATCCTTAAAAATACCGTATAATCGAATTGATAATGAGTGAATAACTTTCTTTACAAAGAAGTTACGTGTGTAAGGTGAACCCAAAAAAAAAAAAAATGGCTAATAAAAACTTTCACCATTAATGTTTTTTTTCAAACCTCTCTTACTTTATTAAATCTCAGCGTCCAGTTTCTTCTCATTCAATATACATTCGGCGTAACGGAAACGTACAAACGCAAGCCAGATTTCATACCAAAACGATATGTCTACACCCATCGCTTTTTTTTAACTCCATATACAACAAAAGAAAACATTTTGATGTTCCCCAAGAGATATTTCCCCAAAAGGAAACAAGAGCAATAAGGGCTCACGTATTGCCAAACATGGTAAAAAAAAAGAAAAAATAAACTTTCAGCATTTTATTTTTTCATTCCATTGCAGTATTTTGCAAACATAGTTTCATTTTTTTCTGTATTTTTGCCAACCATCTGTTATTACTTTTACTTACTTATTTCCGCTCTCTCTGTAAGATGGTATATGTGAGTGTTTTGAGCGGGTCAAGTTTGGTAAAGAAGTACTAAAAGAAGATTTTTGCAATTTATGTTTCAACAATACGTCTGTTCACATCATGGTTGAAAGCACACATAATATGTTGCCAGTCATTTTATTTCCAGTCTTCTTTTCCCACCCACGCACGAATTCCATGTTTGGTACGAGAAATCTTTTTCACTCTCTTTTAACTGAAAAGTCTAAAGTTTCTAGTAACTTTCATTTTCGAGAGGTCTGAATTTCCTTTTATTTGTTTTTGTGTGCATTACGATTAGTCTTTAAAGGCAGCCTTGCGTGCCTGCTCATCACTTGAAATTTTTTTAGAAGAAAAGTTTTCGTTTATGACTGAGTGGATGGCTTTATACACACTCTGCCATATAGACGAAGATGTAGTTTGTCCCATGGAACTTCATGTAGTAATAATACGTGAAGGAGAAAGTGATGTCACATCTAGAAACAGAAGAAGCTATTGCATGTCAAGCAGTAGTTCATAATCATTAAACAGTCTGTTTATTTATTTATTATTTTAAACATGTGATATGAATCATTATTCCTGTTAACATTGAGCTTAATTTTATTCTTTTACAATGCTCTTTTTTTTCCTAATGCAGCTGGCATGGTAGACCGTGATATTTTATGCCATAAGGGCTGCACCGACGTTACTCACTTTGCATTAGCCAGGGGGCGCATATAACTTGAAGATAAGCCACGGAAGTGGAGTAACAATGTCCCTGCAACGCTCTACGATACTATTAGGAACGGGACCTATGGTTTATAGTGGATTCCGAACCACTGAACACCCATGTCACAGCCGCGATTCGAACCCGATACCTGAGGTACCGAGTGCCAGAGCGGTAACCATTCGGCCATCAGGCCCTCTTCTTTTACATTGTTAAAGAATTAAATTCTATGTTTTAAGATTTCATATCTACTCTATTATAATGGAATTAATTATATTATACATTGTATTATACTGTATTATTTGTATGTGTATATATATATATATATATATATAATATACAAAATTTTAATAATTAAAGACGCTTCTTTATTGTAATATAGTTTTAAATATATTATTAAATTAAATATCTAATGTAAATATTTGGTTTAATTAAACTGATTATTAAATTGTATTTTTCTAATGATAAGTTTCAGAATTATGAAATTTATTCATACAATTTTGAAGAAAATAAAAAATATAATATACATGCACCTTTTCAAATTACAAATTTCGATTTGTCTACGCAAATAACAATACGAAATGTGTTTTGTATAAAATACTATTTAACGAAACCTTACTAAAAAACTTCTACTACTATTATTTTTTTTCTTTACTAATTTTTAATTTTGTTGCTTGGGCATTACGATTATTTTGTTTTATTTTATAAACATATTTATTATATAATGTAAAAATATTTGTATTATTTTTAAATTCAAAAAGTATTTATTCTATTCTACTCTAATCTTAAATCTAATCGAAACTACAATGTAATATTTTTCTAATCTTCTAATAATTTTAAATCATAATTTTTCTAATCATCTTTTTAATAATCTTCTGATATTTTTTAACCATTTTTTTAATCCTGTTTTCATTCTCTTTTCTTCTAATCATCAAATAATATTTGTAAAATTCGTAATCATTTTTCTAATCTTTACTCTATTTTACTCTACAATTTAAATTAGAGTGAAGAATAGAAAAATATTAAGACGATTAGAAAAATGATTTTTAAAAAATATTAGAAGATAATTATAAAGATGATTAGAAAAAATATATTATAATTTACATTAGATTTTAGATTGATCTAATATTTTTCTAACCGTGTTAAAATTAACTATAAAAAAAATAATCCAAATCCATAAAAATAAGATGTAATCGAATTGATAATGAGTGAATAACTTTCTCTCCAAAGAAGATACGTGTATAAGGTGAACCAAAAAAGTAGCTAATAGAAAACTTTCACCATTAATGTTTTTCTTCAAATCTCTCTTACTTTATTAAATCTGGTCGTCCACTTTCTCCTCTTTCAATATCCATTCAACGTAAGGGAAACATACAAGCACAAGCCAGATTTCATATGCTAGATATGTCTACACCCATCCCTATTTTTTTACCCTCCATATCAAACAAAAGAAAACATTTTGATGTTCCCCCAGATATATTTCCCCAAATGGAAACAATAACAAAAAGGGCTCGCGTATTGCCAAAGATGGTAAAAAAAAAAAATTTTTTTTTCATTCCATTGCAGTATTTTGCGAATATAGTTCCCTTTTTGCTGCATTTTTGCCATGCATCTGTTATTACTTTTACTTACTTATTTCCCCTCTCTCTGTAAGATTGTATATGTGAGAGTTTTGCGCAGGTCAAGTTTGGTAAAGAAGTACTACTGAAAGAAGATTTTTGCAATTTATGTTTCAACAATATGTCTGTTCACATCATGGTTTAACGCACACATAATATGTTGCCAGTCATTTTATTTCCAGTCTCTCTCTTTTCCCACCCAAGCACGAATTCCATGTTTGGTACGAAAAATCTTTTTCACTCTTTTTTAGGGGGAAAATTCTAAAGTTTCCAGTAACTTTCGTTTTCGAGAGGGCTGACTTTATTTTTATTTGTTTTTGTGTTTATTACGATTAGTCTTTAAAAGCACCCCTGCGTGTCTTCTCATCACTTAGAATTTTTTTTTTAAAGAAAAGTTTTCGTTTATGACAGAGTGGATGGCTTCACACACACTCTGGCATATAGCCAAAGATGTAGTTTGTCCAATGGAACTTCATGTAGTAATAATATGTTAAGGTAATTCTTTACGAAAAAAGAAAGTGATGTCACATCTAGAAACAGAAGAAGCTATTGCATGCCATGCAGAAGTTCATAATCATTAAAAAGTTTGTTTATTTATTTATTTTTTTTCAAAAATGTGATATGACTCATTATTTTTGTTGACATTGAGCTTAATTTTATTTTGTTACAATGTTAAAGAAATATATTTATATGCTTGAAGATTACATATCTACTGTATTAAAAAGGAAAGACACGACTTTATTGTAATATAGCTAGAATTCTATTATTAAATAAGTATCTAATATAAATATTTGGTTTAATTACACTGTTTACTAAATTATAGTTTTTCAATGATACGTTACTAAATTATGAAATTTAACTATACAAATTTGAAGAAAATAAAATATAAAATATATATGTAACTTTTTAAAGTATAAATTTCGTTTCTGACTACATGAACAACGATGCGAAATGTGTTTTGTATAAAACACTAACTAGTCACACCTTAGTAAAAAATGTCCGCTACTCTTATTTATTTCTTTACTAATTGTTAGTTTTGATGTTTGGACATTACGGCTGTTTTGTTTTATTTTATAAACACATTTGTAGGATAGTGTAAAAAAAACATTGAAGGGGTGTTACTTAAATCTAATCTAATATTTTCTAATTATGCTAACATTATTTATAAAAGAGAATAATTCATTTCATAAAAATACGGCATAATCGAATTGCTGATGAGTGAATAACTTTCTTTACAAAAAAGTTACTTGCATATAGTGAACCAAAATAAAAGTAGCTAATAGAAAACTTTCACCATTAATGTTTTTCTTCAAACCTCTCTTACTTTATTAAATCTCAGCGTCCAGTTTCTTATCATTCAATATCCATTCAGCGTAAGGGAAACATACAAACGCAGGTCAGATTCCATTCCAAAACGATATGTCTACAGAGATCCCTATTTTTTTTTAACCTCCATATCCAACAAAAAACATTTTGATGTTCTCCAAGAGATATTTCCCCAAAATAAACAATAGCAAAAAGGGCTCACGTATTGCCAAAGATGGTCAAAAGAGAAAAAAAAAAACTTTCTGATTATTTTTTTTCATTCCATTGCAGTATTTTGCGAGCATAGTTTCTTTTTTTTCCAATATTTTTGACATCCATCTGTTATTACTTTTACTTACTTATTTGCCCTCTCTCTGTAAGATGGTATATGTGAGAGTTTTGCCCGGGTCAAGTTTGGTACAGGGGTACTAAAAGAAGATTTTTTCAATTTATGTTTCATTAATACGTCTGCTCACATACTGGTTGAACGCACACATAATATGTTGGCAGTCATTTTATTTTCAGTCTCTCACTTCCCACCCACGCACGAATCCCATGTTTGGTAGCAGAAAGCTTTTTCACTCTCTGTTAAGGGTAAAAGTCTAAAGTTTCCAGTAACTTTCGTTTTCTTAGGGCTGACTTTATTTTTATTTGTTTTTGTGCTTATTACGATTAGTCTTTAAAAGCACCCCTGCGTGCCTTCTCATCACTTAGAAATTTTTTTTAAAAAGAAAAGTTTTCGTTTCTAACAGAGTGGATGGTTTCACATACACTTTGGCATATAGCCAAAGATGCAGTTTGTCCGATGCAACTTCATGTAGTCATAATGTGTTAAGGCAATTCTTTACGAAAAAAAGAAAGTGATGCCACATCTAGAAACAGAAGGAGCTATTGCATGCCCTGCGGTACTTTATAATCATTAAACAGTTTCTTTATTTAATTTTTTTTTTTCAAACATGTGATATGACTCAACATTCTTGTTGACATTGAGCTTAATTTTATTTTGTTACAATATTAAATAAATATATTTTTATGCTTGAAGATGTCATAAGTGTACTATAAATTAAGAATATTTCCTTGGAAATATAGTATCTAATTGTATAAAATTGATTTTAATATTGTTTCTTTACCTATTTAAATATTAATAAATATTTGTACAGCAGAAAATATAAGATTTATTAAATAATCAAACATCTAACTTTCGTATTTAGTCAAAAAGCTTATAGCAAAATTTTAAATAAATTTGGAAATTAGTAAAATGGTATTATTTTGTAATACAACAAGTATGTACCTTTTAACATAACAAATTCTGTTTTGTCTACACGGACAACAATACGAAATGTGTTTGTATAAAATACTAATTAATTAATCCTTAATATAAAACTTCTAACATCGTTAATTATTAATAATATTTTTTTTCTTTACTGAAAGGTGTTTTCGTAACTTCAGCATTACGAATATATAGGTATTTTTATTAACATATTTTTAAAATAGTGTTACATTATTTGTATTGTTTATAACACGAATAAAAGTTACTTTACTCTATTCTACCGTAATCTAAACTATAATCCAAAATTTTTCTAATCATGTTATAATTAATTATAAAAGAAAATTATTCAATCCATAAAAAAGTGGTATAATCGAATTGTAAACGAGTGAATAACTTTCTTTACAAAGAAGTTACGTGTATAAGGTGAACCAAAAAAAAGTGACTAATAGAAAACTTTTGCCATTAATGTTTTTCTACAAATCTCTCTTACTTTATTAAATCGCTTCGTCGAGTTTCTTCTCATTCAATATCCATTCAGTTTAAAGGAGACATACCAGCGCAAGCCAGATTTCATTCCAAAACGATATGTCTACACCCATCCCCTTTTTTTTAACTCCATTTCCAACAAAACAAAACATTTTGATGTTCCCCAAGAGATATATTTCCCCAAAAGGAAACAATAGCAAAAAGGGCTCACGTATTGCCAAAGATGGTTAAAAAAAAAGAAAAGCAAAAAAAAAACTTTCTGATTTTTTTTTTCATTCCATTGCAGTATTTTGCGAACATAGTTCCATTTTTGCTGTATCTTTACCATCCTTCTGTTATTACTTTTACTTACTTATTTCCCCCTCTCTCTGCCATGGTATATGTGAGTGTTTTGCGCGGGTCAAGTTTGGCAAGGAAGTACTAAAAGAAGATTTTTGCAATTTATGTTTCAACAATACGTCTGTTCACATCATGGTTGAACGCACACATAATATGTTGCCAGTCATTTTATTTCCAGTACATCTCTCTTCCCACCCACGCACGAATCCCATGTTTGGTACAAGAAATCTTTTTCATCTTTTTCACTCTCTTTTAAGTCTAAAGTATCCAGTAACTTTCGTTTTCGAGAGGGCTGGCTTTACTTTTATTTGTTTTTGTGTGTATTACGATTAGTCTTTAAAAGCACCCCTGTGTGCCTGCTCATAACTTAATTGTTTTTTTTTAAGAAAAGTTTTCTATTATGACAAAGTGGATGGCTTTACACACACTCTGGCATACAGCCAAAGTTGCTGTTTGTCCAATGGAACTTCATGTAGTGGTAATATGTTAAGGTAATTCTTTTCGAAAATAGAAAGTGATGTCACATCTAGAAACAGAAGAAGCTATTGCATGTCACGCTGTAGTTCATAATCATTAAACAGTTTATTTAAATTTTTTTCAAACATATGATATGACTCATTATTCTTGTTGACGTTGAGCTTAATTTCATTCTGTTACAATGTTAAAGAAGAATATTTTTATGCTAGAAGAGTGCATAACTACTGTATTATATATGATATATTTGTATTATACCGTATTATTTGTTATACATATTCAAAGCTTCAAAATGATTAAAGACGCGGCTTTATTGTGATATAGTTAAAAATATATTATTAAATTAAATATCGAATGTAAAACTGTGGTTTAATTATACTTATTACTAAATTATATTTTTTCCATGGTAAGTTTCGAAATTATTAAAATTATTCATACAATTTCGGAGAAAGTAAAAAATGTATGTAAATTTTTAAGCTACAAATTTCGCCTTCTCAAACATCAATGCGAAATATGATTTGTATAAAATACTAATTAATACTAATACAAATATTAGTAAAAAACTTATACTACTATTATTTTTTTTCTTTACTAAATGTTATTTTTATCGTTTGGGTATTATGATTAGTTTGCTTTATTTTATAAACACATTTATAAAATAGTGTAAAAATATATGTATTTTTAAAAAGACGAAGTGTTACTTGACTCTATTATACTTTAATCTAAAATATGATATAATATTTTCTAATTGCTATTATTAATAATGGAAGAAAATAATTCACTCCATAAAAATACGATATAATCGAATTGATAATGAGTGAATAACTTTCTTTACAAAGAAGCTACGTGTATGAGGTGAAAAAAAAAGTAACTAATAGAAAACTTTCACCATTAATGTTTTTCGTCAAACCTCTCTTACTTTTTTAAATCTCGGCGTCCAGTTTCTTCTCATTCAATATCCATTCAGCATAAGGGAAACATACAAACGCAAGCCAGATTTCATTCCAAAACGTTATGTCTACACCCATCCATTTTTTTACCTTCCACACAAAACAAAAGAAATGATTTTGATGTTCTGCAAGCGATATTTCCCCTAAAGGAAACAATAGCAAAAGGTCTCATGTATTGCCAAAGATGGTCAAAAAGGAAATAATTTTTTTTTCCATTCCATTGCAGTATTTTGGAGCTTAGTTTCATATTTTTTCTGTATTTTTACCATCCATCTGTTATTACTTTTACATACTTACTTCCCCTCTCTCTCTGAGATGGTATATGTGAGTGTTTTGTGCGGGTCAAGTTTGGTAAAGTAGTAGTACTAAAAGAATATTTTTGCAATTTATGTTTCAACAATATGTCTGTTCACATCATGGTTGAACGCACACATAATATGTTGCCAGTCATTTTATTTCCACTTTCTCTCTCTTCCCACCCACACACGAATCCCATTTTTGGTACAAGGAATCTTTTTCACTCTCTTTTAAGGGGAAAAGTCTAAAGTTTCCAGTAACTTTCGTTTTCGAGAGGATTGACTTAACTTTTATTTGTTTTTGTGTATATTACGATTAGTCTTAAAAAGCACCCCTGCGTGCCTGCCCATTACGTATTTTTTTTTTTTTTTTTTTTAAATAAAACTTTTCGTTTATGACAGAGTGGATGGCTTCACTCACACTCTGGCATATAGCCAAAGATGCAGCTTGTTCATTGGAACTTCATGTAGTAATAATATGTTAAGTTGATTCTTCGCGAAAAAAAAAAAAAATGATGTCACATGTAGAAACAGAAGAAGCTATTGCATGTGTGGCAGTAGTTCATAATCATTAAACAGTTTGTTGATTTAATTTTTTTTTCAAACGTAGGTTATGACTCATTGTTTGTGTTGACATTGAGCTTAATTTTATTCTGTTACAATGTTAAAGAAACATATTTTTATTCTTGAAGATGTCATGTCTACTGTATTATAAAGGATATGTTTGTGTTATATCTTGTATTTTTACAAAGCTTCAATGATTAAAGACCCTGCTTTATTGTAATATAAATATATTACTAAATTAAATATCTAATCTAAATATTGATTTTAATTATAGTGATTACTAAATTATATTTTTCAATTATAACTTTCGAAATTATAAAATTTATTCATACAATTTTGAAGAAAATAAAAAATAAAATGTGTATAGCTTTTTAAATTAGAAATTTCGTTTCTGTCTACAAAAAAAAACGATACGAAATGTGTTTTGTATAAAATACTAATTTATCAAACCTGAATAAAAAAACTTCTACTACTATTATTTTATTTCTTTACTAATTGTTATTTTTTTTATTATTATTTTTTTTTTTTTGCCTGGTCATTACGTTTGTTTTTTATTTCATGAACTCATTTATAAAATAATGTAAAAATATTTATATTATTTTTAAATTGAAAACGTATTTATTTTATTCTACTATAATCTAAAATCTATTCTAATATTTTAAAAATCATCTTTTTAATAATATTCTAATATTTTTAATCATCTTTTTAATAATCTTCTGATATTTTTAATGATCATTTTTCTAATCATCTTTTCATTATCTTTTTTTTTTCTAACCATCTTATTACTTTCTAATAATTTTTCTAATCTTTACTCTTTTTTTACTCTATAGTTTAGATAAGATTTCAGATTAGAGTAAAACAGTAAAGATAAAAAAAAATACTAAGATGATTAGAAAAAAGATAATGAAAAGAGGATTAGAAAAAAGATTATTAAAAACTATTAGACGATTATTAAAAAGGCGATTAGAAAAATATTGTATTATAGTTTAGACTAGACTTTAGATTAATCTAATATTTATCTAACCATTTTATAGTTAATTATAAAAGAAAATAATCCGAATCCTTAAAAATATGATATAATCGAATTGATAATGAGTGGATATCTTTCTTTACAAAGAAGATACGTGTATAAGATGAAACAAAAAAAAATTGCTAATAGAAAACTTTCGCCATTAATGTGTTTCTTCAAACCTCTCTTACTGTATTAAATCTCGCCGTCCAGTTTCTTCTCATTCAATATCCATTCAGAGTAAGTGAAACATACAAACGCAAGCCAGATTTCATTCCAAAACGATATGTCTACACCCATCTCCTTTTTTTTTTACCTTCATTTCCAACAAAAGAAAACATTTTGATGTTCCCCCAGAGATATTTCCCCTAAAGGAAACAATAGAAAAAAGGGCTCACGTATTGCCAAAGATGGTAAAGAAAAAAAAGAGCTTCACGATTTTTTTTTTTCGTTCCATTGCAGTATTTTGCGATAATAGTTTCATTTTTTTGCATTATTTTTGCCATCCATCTGTTATTACTTTTACTTACTTACTTCCCCTCTCTCTGTAAAATGGTGTATGTGACTGTTTTTCGCGGGTCAAGTTTGGTAAAGAAGTAGTAATAAAAGAAGATTTTTGCAATTTATGTTTCAACAATATGTCTGCTCACATCATGGTTGAACGTACACATAATATGTTGCCAGTCATTTTATTTCCAGTCTCTCTTCCCACCCACGTACGAATCCCATGTTAGGTACAAGAAATCTTTTTCACTTTCTTTTAAAGGGAAAAGTCTAAAGTTCCCAGTAACTTTCGTTTTCGAGAGGGCTGACTTTACTTTTATTTGTTTTTCTGTGCATTACAATTAGTCTTTTAAAGCACCCCTGCGTGCCTTTTCATCACTTAAAATTATTTTTTTTTAAAGAAAAGTTTTCGTTTATGACAGAGTGGATATCTTCACACACACTCTGGCATACAGCCAAAGACGCAGTTTTCTCCGATGGAATTTCATGTAGTAATAATATGCTAAGGTAATTCTTTACGAAAAAAAGAAAGAGATGTCACATCAAGAAACAGAAGAAGCTATTGCATGTCATGCTGTAGTTCGTAATCATTAAATAGTGTGTTTATTTAATTTCTTTTTATCAAACTTGTGATAGGATTCATTATTCTTATTGGCATTGAGCTTAATTTTATTCTGTTACAATGTTATGAAATCTTCAGGCATAAAAAAGAGTTTCTTTGACATTATAAATTAAACATATTTCCTCGGAAATATAGTATCTAATTGTATAAAATGTATTTTAATATTACTTCTTTAGCTCTTACATGTTAATAATTAATTGTACTGCAGAAAATGCAGCATCTATTAAATAATCAAACATCAAACTATCTTGTTTAGTCATAATGCTTATAGTAAAATTTTAAATAAATTTGGAAATTATTAAAATGATATTATTCTTTAGTAAACATGTATGTAACTTTTTAAATAACAAATTCCGTTTTGTCTACATGAACAACAATACGAAATGAGATTGTATAAAATACTAATTAATTAATCCTTAATATAAATCTTCTAATATTATTAATTATCAATAATAATTTTTTCTTTAATATAAGCTGGTTTTGTAGCTTCAGCATTACGATTACATATGCGTTTTTAAACACATTTTATAGAACAGTGTTAAATTATTTGTATTATTATTAAAACGAAGACATGTTACATTACACTATTTCAATCTAATGTATACTATATCAATTTTTCTAATCATGTTATTATTAATTATAAAAGTAAATAATTCAATAAATAAAAAATGATACAATCGAATTGATAATGAGTGAATAACATTCTTTACAAACAAGTTACGTGAATAAGGTGAACCAAAAGAAAGTTGCTAATAGAAAAATTTCATCATTAATGTTTTTCTTCAAACCTCTCTTACTTTATTAAAACTCGGCATCCAGTTTCTTCTCATTCAATAACCATTCAGCGTAAGGGAAGCACACAAACGCAAGCCAGATTTCATTCTAAAACGATGTGTCTACACCAATCCCCTTCTTGTTTTTACCTCCATATCTAACAAAACAAAATATTTTGATGTTCCCCAAGACATATTTTCCCAAAAGGGAAACAATAGAAAAAAGGGCTCACGTATTGCCAAAGATGGCCAAAAAAGAAAAAAAAACTTTCTGATTTTTTTTTTTTTTTTTTTTTTTCATTCCATTGCAGTATTTGGCGAACATAGTTCCCTTTTTTCCTGTATTTTGCCATCCATCTGTTATTACTTTTACTTACTTATTTCCCCTCTCTGTGTAAGATGGTATATGTGACTGTTTTGCGCGGGTGAAGTTTGGTAAAGAAGTAGTACTAAAAGAAGATTTTTGCTATTTATGTTTCAACAATACGTCTGCTCACATCATGGTTGAACGCACACATAATATGTTGCCAGTCATTTTATTTCTAGTCTCTCTCTCTCTTCCCACCCGCGCACGAATCCCATGTTTGGTACAAGAAATCTTTTTCTCTCTCTTTTAAGGGGAAAAGTCTAAACTTTCCAGTGACTTTCGTTTTTGAGAGAGCTGACTTTACTTTATTTGTTTTTGTGTGTATTACGATTAGTCTTTAAAAACATGCCTGCGTGCCTGCTCATCTCTTTAAATATTGTTTAAAAGAAAATTTTCGGTTATGACAGAGCAGATGTCTTTACACACACTCTGGCATATAGCCAAAGATGCAGTTTGTCCGATGGAACTTCATGTAGTAATACTATGTTAAGGTAATTCTTTACCAAAAAGAAAGTGATGTCACATCTAGAAACAGAAGAAGCTTTTACATGTCACGCTGTAGATCATAATCATTAAAAAGTTTGTTTATTTAATTTTATTTTTCATTATTCTTGTTGACATTGAGCCTAATTTTATTTTGTTACTATGTTAAAGCAATATATTTTTATGCTTGAAGATTTCATAACTACTGTATTATAAAGGAATTATTTATAGTATACAATATTATTTGTACAAAGCTACAATGATTAAAGACGTTTTTATTGTATATAGTTAGAAATATATTATTAAATTAAATATCTAATATAAATATTTGATTTTATTATACTGAGTACTCAATATTTTTTTAATGATAAGTTTCGAAATTATGAAATTAATTCATACAATTTTGAAGAAAATAAAAAATCAAATATGTATAAATTTTTAAATTCTAAATTTCGTTTCTGTCTACACAAACAGCGATACGAAATATGCTTTGTATAAAATACTAATTACTCAAACTTTAGTAAAAAACATCTGCTACTATTACTTCTTTCTTTACTTATTTTTATTTTTGTTATTTGGACATTAAGATTAATTTGTTTTATTTTAAAAACATTTTTATATCATTGTATAAAAATATTTGTATTTTTAAATTGAAGACGTGTTACTTTACTCTAATCTAAAATCTAATCTAAACTATATTCTAATATTTTTCTAATCATCTTTTTATCATCTTTTTTTTGAAATTTTATTATTTCTTACACTATTCTACTCTACACTACTCTAATCTAATCTCAACTATGAAAAATATTTTCTAATCGTTATAGTTAATTATAAAAGAAAATAATACAATCCAAAAAAAAAGCGATATATTCGAATTGTTAATGAGTGAAGAACTTTCTTTACAAGGAAGTTGCGTGTATAAGGTGAACCAAAAAAAAAAGTAGCTAATAGAAAACTTTCACCATTAATATTTTTCTTCAAGCCTCTCTTACTTTATTAAATCTCGGCGTCCAGTTTCTTCTCATTCAATATCCATTCAGCGTAAGGGAAACACACAAACGCAAGCCAGATTTCATTCCTTAACGACATGTCTACACCAATCTCTTTTTTTTTACCTTCATTTCCAACAAAAGAAAACATTTTGATGTTCCCCAAGAGATATTTCCCCAAAAGAAACAATAGCAAAAAGGGCTCACGTATTGCCAAAGATGGCCAAAGATGGTCAAAAAAAAAATTCCTGATTTTTTTTTTCATTCCATTGCAGTATTTTGAGAACATAGTTTCATTTTTTCAGTATTTTTGACATCCATCTGTTATTACTTTTACTTACTTATTTCCCCTCTCTCTGAGATGGTATATGCGAGTGTTTTGCGCGGGTCAAGTTTGGTAAAGAAATACTAAAAGAAGATTTTTGCAATTTATGTTTCAACAATATGTCTGTTCACATCATGGTTGAACGCACACATAATATGTTGCCAGTCATTTTATTTCCACTTTCTCTCTCTTCCCACCCACACACGAATCCCATTTTTGGTACAAGGAATCTTTTTCACTCTCTTTTAAGGGCAAAAGTCTAAAGTTTCCAGTAACTTTCGTTTTCGAGAAGGCTGACTTTACTTTTATTTGTGTTTGTGTGTAGTACGATTAGTCTTTAAAAGCATCCCTACGTGCCTGCACATAACTTGCAATTTTTTTTAAAAGAAAAGTTTTCGTTTATGACAGAGTGGATCGCTTCACACACACTCTGGCATATAGCCAAAAGGTGCAGTTTGTCCAATGAAACTTTATGTAGTAATAATATGTTAAGGTAATTCTTTACGAAAAAAAGGAAGTGATGTCACGTCTAGAAACAGAAGCAGCTATTGCATGTCAAGCAGTAGTTCATAATCATTAAACAGTTTATTTATTTTATTTGTTTTTCAAACATATGATATGACTCATTATTCTTGTTGACATAGAGCTTAATTTTATTTTGTTACAGTGGTAATGAAACATATTTTTATACTTGACGATTTCATTACTGCATTGTAAATTAAACATATTTTCTTAGCAATATAGTATCTAGTTGCATAAAATTTATGTTGATCTTTTTTTTTTTTATTACCTTATAAAATAAAAAAAATGATTGCACTGCGGAAAAGGCATTTATTAAATAATAAAATATTTAACTTTCTTATGTAGTCAAAATGTTTATAGTAGCATTTTAAATAAATTTGAGAATTAATAAAATGATATTATTCTAGAGTAAACAAATTTAAGTATATTTTGTAAACATATGAAGTAAATTTTACTGAATATATTTCCTGGAGATATTGTGACAGTATATAAAATGGAAAAGTTGGTTTTTGTATGGCTATATCAAACTACAGAAATGCTATTATTTTGTATTAAAATTTGTGCAATTTCGTCCCTATATTTATAATACTTAACTTTAAAAAGTGTCATGATTATTTGTCTAAGTAAAAATTCAAATGAAATCATATTCTTCTAAATTCAAAAAAAATATTGTTTTTTTAGATTATACGTATAAATAATGATAGTAATTAAAGTATAAATAATGATATTTGATACACCAATTTTTTTAAATATAAATATCCTGAATGTTATATCATAGTTTATACAAATGGAATATAATACTTTTAAGAATTATGCTATTTCAATTAATCTGTCTGAAATAGATTAAAAAAATATTTCTATATATGTTGTAAAAACTAAACTTTTTCACTATTATTGTTATAGATAAGCATTCTGTAATTATTTAAACAATATAAATGATCTTCATTAAAATATATTCAAGTTTTAGTGATCAAATATTGTAAAATACTTACTTTAAATACATTGGTTTTCAAGATATATTACCAATCTACTTTACAATGTATTTTATCTTTATTTAATGAATCTAGTTTATTAATAAAACCCATTGTAATTACATGACATAAAACTCAATTAATTTAAAATTAATTTGAACTTTTCATATTTTTACGTTGTTTAATTAGACTAATACAATACATTTTTAACCGACATCAGTTAAATCTATTACATTGTTTGCTTTAATTGAACAGAATAGTTAAAGTATTAGTTAGTTATAAGTATTTTTTGTAATGTATGTTAACTTAATCCCTCATTGTACTTATTTTTGAAATTTTTATTTATTCTACCAATTTTGTAATTGTAACATGAAAATAGTATTTAAGTGAACCACAATGTAATTTTTATTGAAAACTTCCATTACGTATATTTTTATTGTCTAATTACATTGATTTTAATTTATTTCTGTATTTTTTATACTTTTAAAAAGGCTTTAAACAAAAATGGAGTAATTACGAATTCTGTAAATTAATTTAAACTTTGTTGGGAAAAATAACAATTAAGAATCGCAATAAATCATTCACGCAATATTTGCTTTGCAAATTACGATGACTTTTTTCCTCAAAACATATGCTTAAATTTGTTTTCAATTCCTTGTGTGTCATTAATAATGCTGCAAGGTAGCATCTAAGAAGACTTTAATTAATGAAAATGCCTGCTCAGCAAAAGAACAGGCCAGCCGCTTTTTAATCAAAAATTCCTATCATGTAATCCTTAAGATTCTTGGCGAATTTCAATTCCTACCTTTTACAATGCGAGTTAAACTTTTCTAAAATTCAGAATATAATTAGTCATGAGTGCAAAAGTTCCTTCGATTCGAGCATTAAGCCACTTTCATTTCCTTGATGATTCTGCTAACACGTTTCATTAATGCGTTCCCTTTTTTGCTTGCTTCTTTTTTGTTGAAAGCAAATTAAATTTCTAACTGTCTCAAGTATGTATGGAATTATACGAGTTTTAGAAAGAAGAAAGAAGGAGCTTTTTAAATTTTCGATATTTTTTTGTTTTGTTTTGTTTTGCAACACTGTTGATTGACTTTTTGCTTAATTTATTTGTTAATGAAAAATGAAAAATAGCAGGTTTAGAACAACGTATTAATAATATGAAATATGGCAATTTTCGTATGGCAATTAATTAATATGTATGAATTAATTATTTTCCATACGAAAATAAATTATTAAAGATTTTGTTTATTCATATTACGTATACTCCAAATTTCGTGTTTCTACAGCAAGTAAACTGCATCACTGTCATTGATTGCATCACTGTCATTGATTGCATCACTGTCATTGATTGCATCACTGTCATTGATTGCATCACTATAGTAAACTGCCCACTGTAATTGATTGCATCAATCACCCTCGTAAACTGCATCACTATCATTCATTAAAGTGTTCCTTTTTTGCTTGCTTTTTGTGTTGAAAACAAAACAAATTAAATTTCTAACTGTCTCAAGTATGTATGAAATTATAAGAGTTTTAGAAAGAAGAAAGAAGGCCCTTTTTTAAGTTTCGATATTTTTTTATTATTTTGAAATACTGTTGATTGACTTTTCTTAGCTGTTTTGTTAATGGAAAATTTACATATCACCTATTATTAACATGTTTTAAAATTGTGAATTAATAGTATAATATCAGCATTGCGAATAAATTATGGTAAATATTAAAAGGTTTTTAGAACAAATGTCAGATAATTATTTTTAAGGATTTAATTCATCTAGCTAATATTTTTCAACTATATTAAAAACAACATTAATTATATATTTACAATATTAAGATAATTTTAATGGATATTTTGTTTATCCATTTTAAAAATACACCAAATTCAGTGTTTGTATACCAAGTAAACTGCATCACAATAGTTGATTGCATCACTATCGTAAACTGCATCTCTTAATCCGTTTTTTTTCTGTTGTTGTTTTTTTGCTTCTTGTGGAAAGCAATATAAATTTCTAACTGTCTGAAGTATGTATGGAATTATAAGAGCTTTAGAAAGAAGAAAGAAGGCGCTTCTTAAAATTTTCGATATTTTTTTTGTTTTGTTTTGCAACACTGTTGATTGACTTTTCTTAGCCGCTTTGTTAATGGAAAATGAATAATAACAGCTGTAAAACAACGCATTAATAGTATAAATGACAGCATTGAGAAACATTTATGGTAAATATTAAAAGTTTTTACGACAAATGTGAGATATCCCTTTTTTGGGAAATTAATTTATCTGGCTAATATTTCTTCAACTATATTAAATCCAAAATTAATGATTAATTTACCACATGAAAATATTTTATTAATGATTATTTTGTTTATACATTTTAAAAATACGCCAATTTTCGTGATTCAACAGCAAGCTAGTTGCATCACTATCAATGTTTTCAGTAACAGGCTAACTTTTGACAATCAAGTTTAGAAACGTTTTGCTTCTGTTCATATCAAAGTTTAAAAGCAATTCCATTAATTAATTTCTGGCGATATGAGAAAAGTGTAGTTAAAAGTTTAATTGAGTAAATAGGAAAGATACAGAAGTTCTAACTCATAACGTAATAAAAGGCTAAATGATTTTTTCTTTTTTAAATTATTTGGCGGTTGAAAGAATGTAAGTTTCTAATTAAATTAAATAGTTTATTTCTTGTACATGGGTTTTAATTGTAAACATGGATTATTATTGCATTAGTTGATTGATTGATTATTTGATACATTAATTGCTTGCTTATTTGATATTATGATTGATTTATTATTGGATAATCTTATTGATTTTTTTGCCCGTTTATTCAAAGAACAGTTATTGCCTTCAGACTCTAGTTCTTTGATAATATTGGGATATGGAGAAAACATGTTATATGGGTTATGATAAGTATTTCTATACTTTCAAATGAATGTTTTATTTCAAGTCAACTAACAAAATTATTTACCAAAATGGACTACGCCAACATTTACTATTCATAACCCCACATTCACTTCTGCCTGATTACAGAAACACACCACCAATTTTAAATTACTTTGGGAAAAGACACACCCCTAAAATCCAAAATCCGTACTCCACTCATTGATATTCTAGACTGCAATTTGCCTTCAGATTCTCAGGTAACGAAATACTGATTTCAGTCACTTCACCGGTGAATTCAAAAGCACTTTTGTTCAAGCTCATAGTTTTAGAATCTGAATAAATGTTATTTGAATTGAAATAAAACATACCATAATGTATTTATAGTTCAACTACGCCAGCATTTACTATTCGTAATCCGACATTCCATATTCGTTTCTGCCTGATTACATGAGCACACCACCAATTTTAAATTGCTTTGAGAAAAGACACACCACTAAAATCCAAAATCCGTATTCCACTTATTGCTATTTTCGACTGCAATTTGCCTTCAGATTATAGTTCTTTGATAATATTATATATGGATGAACCCTGCTATCGTGGTTATGATAAGTATTTCTATGCTTTCAAATGAATGTTAGTTGTATTGAAATAAAATAAAATTATTTACTAAAATGGACTTCAAGTTTAACTACACCAATATTTACTATTCATAATCAGACATCCCACATTCGCTTCTGCCTGATTACAGAAACACAGCACCAATTTTAAATTACTTTGGGAAAAGACATCACTAAAATCCAAAATCCTTATTCCGCTCATTGGTATTTTCGACTGCAATATGCCTTCAGATTCTAGTTCTTTGATAATATTGGGATATGGAGGAAACCTGCTATCTGGGTGATAAGAATTTCTATGCTTTCAAATGAATGTTACTTGTATTGAAATGACACAAAATTATTTTCCTAAATTGACTTTTAGTTCAAGTACGCCAACATTTAATATTCATATCCCGATATCCCACACTCGCTTCTGCTTGATTACAGAAACACACCACCAATTTTAAATTACTTTGGGAAAAGACGCAACACTAAAATCCGAAATCCGTATTCCACTAATTGCTATTCTCGACTGCAATTGACCTTGATTATATTTCTTTGACAATATCGGGTTATGGATGAAACCTGCTATCTGGGTTATGATAAGTATTTCTATGCTTTCAAATGAATGTTAGTTGATTTGAAATAAAACAAAATTATTTACCAAAACGGACCACGCCAACATTTACTATTCATAACCCAACATCCCAAATTCGCTTCTGCCTGATTACAGAAACACACCACCAATTTTAAATTACTTTGGGGAAAGACACACCACGAAAATCCAAAATCCGTATTCCACTCATTGCTATTCTCGACTGCAATTTGCCTTGAGATTCTCCAGCACAAAATGCTGACTTGAGTCACTTCCCCTGCGAATCCAAAGCAGCACTTTTGTTCAAGCTCATAGTTTTAGAAGAGCTTGAAGAAAAACGAAATTCAATTAAACCTCACCGATTAAAGAGATTTCTTGGGCACAAAACAAAAGAGAATCCTTTGAAATGTATTTTTTTCATCGGTATTTCTCCTCTCTAAATGCAAAGTTTTACTTTAATTATTCCGAGCACCAAAGCAGAAACTGGTTTGGTAGTCAGTAATTACAGTCGGTTCTGGAGCCAAGGGGAGGATAGGGTGGGGGCAGCTATTATTTCTTTCGAAATGTTGTCCATCAAATCATGAGGTAAAGGATCCATTTAAGACTTAAATTAGGCATTAAATTGTTTTAAAATATCTCTAAGTAAAAGTTGTTTTTGTTTGTTTGGTAGTCAAGCAGGTTTGTTCCAGTGCAACGAATATATTCTTTCATGATATTTGCTTTAAGCGTTAAAGTGCATCAGAATTTTGCAAACTTGAGTAATTGACTTTAAAATTGTTTTTTATTAGATTACTAGAACAAATGCAACGTAACATGAGAATTTAAAAATTTTCATTCGACTGAAGAGACGGTAAAAATACCTCTTAATTCAAATTAGGTATCAATTAGAATAAAAGACGTGAATAGATACAATAATTTAATTTTAATTGAATTAATTACCAGTTAACACAATTAAATACTTTCATTAAGATCGCACTTAATTAAAAGCATTATAAGGTATAGAGATTAAGGATCATTAGATTCATGTTACTCATTTAAGAATTAATTTTGCTTCGTGAAAAATGATTCATTGATTTAAAAAAAAGACGAATTGTAAATTAACTGAAAAAAGATGAGAAATTCAAGCTGTATTTTAAAAGTTATCAATAATCGCAATCATAAATAATTTTCATTTCATTATTTCTTCCTATTTAAGTGGATTTAAAAAAAGAACTTAAATGTTATTTAAATATTTAACCATTTTTATTTAGACTAATTGATACAATTAAGTAATTCCTTAATTAGTGAATATTAGATAAATGGATAACATTAACGCTGTATGTTCTAACTAATTAAATAGCACTGACGTTGTTTAATTAAACTATTGTTTTGGCTAGGATGTAATGAGTAGTTATAATAATTCCAAATTTAACATCTTATTATTTGATATTGGCTTAATATTTTATATTTTTTTTTAAAGCTACACATCTCGCCTGTTTAAAAAAATCATTGTAAGCTCAAAAAATATTAAAAACTTGTTTTAAAAATTAATTTTTAATCTTATAAAACGCTCGGAGTTTTTAATTTTCAATAAATTCGAATTGTCGGTAATTTCTAATGGAGCGGCCGGCAATTCACATTATTATCAAGTCTGAGTTCTTAACTGGTATTATGGTATCGCAGACAGCGCGAACATTAATAGTGTTACTAAGCAGCAGACAGTATCAAATTGGTTCGCCAAATTTCGTACAGGTAACTTTGAACCCTACAAATGAGCTACGAATCTGAAAAAATATCTACAAAATTATCCAATATTTATCATACATTTATAACTTGTTAGCCAATGATCATGATTATTTCCATTTCTATGAAAAAAGGGTTAAAATAAAAGAGAAATTAAAATTAATAATTTATGTGCTTTGAAAGTTACATTCATTAAAATTTATTTGCGATTTCATTATATGAAATTGCAATTAATATAAATAATCACTTAAATTTCCGTTAAACTGATAAAATTTATTGATTTACGAACTTCAGTTTTTTCCCCTAAAATGTTCACCTCTAACTTCTAAAAAGGTATTAGCCTCTCGAATATAGTTATTTACATTCATTTGACTAAAAAACAAAAAATGTAATGTATTTACTACTGAATACATTTGAGGATCACCAACCTAAACATATTCTGATCAATTCTTTGAGATACTTTTATATTTATCAGAAGTAAAGAAAACATCAACCCTTCCTCTATACTTAAACGCCATCCCTTCTGGAAGATTTGAAATCATATTCGATATTTTCAGCGCTCCTTGGTTCAAGCTTCATGCCCCTACACTTTCTGCTTCTCACCCAGAAGCATTTCTTGCCATCCTTTTTAAAAGTGTACTCTGGAGCACACCATCTATCATTCTCGGGCACTGATAGCAGCTATTGATCATGATAACGCCACGAATCCCGGCGTGCTCGAGTTCATTTAAAAAGAAAGAATTTACACAATAAGAGCATGCTTGTTTTTGGCGTAAACTTCAGGGGAACTGAATAGAAAATTTATTGTGGGGTGGCTGGGTGAACAGTGTTCCGATGAAGTCGATGGAACATGTTCACAAATACTCTGCGATTCTCTTTTTTTTGTAGAAAGGCATTTTTGCCATTTTTTTAGGATTAGATCGTGTTTCAGATGTGCGTGTTTACTCCTGCTGTACATCAATAAAAAAGATGTGTGTTTGAAGATTTAAAGAGTTTAGACGAATGTTATGCATGATACATACAAATAAATGTTAAATTACAGACATAGCTTTGATCGAATTATGTTTGTTTTTTAAAGAATTTTTTCATATTATCAAATTTCAATTTGTTGTAAATACATAATCTTACGAGAAACGATGATGTTATATTATTAGGCGTAATCATCAAAATACTGCACCGTTACTACTTCTACAAAGGTATTAGTCCCTCAAATATAGTTATTTACATTCATTTGACTAAATAACAAAACATTTTAATGTGATATCGATCTAATACATTTGAGAATCACAAATACAAACATATTGTGAACAGTTCTTGAAGATCCTTGTACATATTTATCAGAAACTAATACATTAACTCTTCTTCAATACTTAAACATCATCTCTTCTCTAATACCCTACTTCGATAAAAAGTATTAGCCCCTCAAATATAGATATTTACATTCATTTGACTAAATGACAAACATTTTAATCTGGCCTCTATTGAATACGTTTGAAGTTCACCAACCCAAACATATTCTGATCAATTCTTGAAGATTCCTATCTTATATTTATCAGAAATAAGATTATATAGACCCTTCCTCTATATTTAAACGCCATCTCTTCTCGAATATTTAAAATCATACTATCTGAATATTTTCAACGATCTTTGGTTCCAGCTTCATGCCCCTGCACTTTCCGCTTCTGACCCAGAAGCATTTCTTACCATCCTTTATAAAAGTGTACTCTGGAGCACACCATCTATCATTCTCGGGCACTGATAGCAGCTATTGATCATGATAACGCCACGAATCCCGGCGTGCTCGAGTTCATTTAAAAGAAAGAATTTACACAATAAGAGCACGCTTGTTTTTGGCGTAAACTTCCGTGGGCCTGAATAGAAAATTTATTGTGGCGTGGCTGGTTGAACAGTTTTCCGATGGAGTCGATGGAATATGTTCACAAAGACACTGTAATTCTTTTTTTTTCTGTAGAAAGGCCATTTCGCCACTTTTTAAAGATTAGATCGTGTTTCAGATGTGTGTGTTTACTCCAGCTTTGCATCAATAAAAAAGAGGTGTTTTGTATGTGAAGATTTAAATAGTCTAGACGAATAATATGCATGATACATACTAATAAATATTAAATAACAGATATTGCTTTAATCGAATTATATTTTTTTAAGTATTTTTTTCATATTATCAAATTCTAATTTGTTGGAAATACATATTTTCACGAGAAACGATGATCTATTAGTTGTAATCATCAAATTGTAGCACCAATCCTATTTCTAAAAATGTATTAGCCCCTCAAATATTGTCATTTACTTTCATCTGACTAAGTAACAAAATTGTAATGTAATTTCTATTGAATACATTTGAGGACCATCAACACAAGTATATTCTGATAAATTCTTGAACATACTCACTTTATATTTATCATAAGTAAGATTACATCAACCCTTCATCTATACTTACCTAGTAAATAGTACACTTTGAATACCTAGAGGATTTTTTCAGTATAATTCAAATATAGTTATTTACATTCATCTAGATAAGTAACAACTGTTTAATGTAATTTCCATTGAATACGTTTGAGGTTCACCAACCCAAACATATTCTGATCAATTCTTGAAGATACTGTTATATTTATCAGAAGTAAAGATTACATCAGCCCTTACTCTATACTTAATCGCCATCTCTTCTGGGATATTTGAAATCATACTCGATATTTTCAGCGCTCCTTGGTTCAAGCTTCATGCCCCTACACTTTCTGCTTCTCACCCAGAAGCATTTCTTGCCATCCTTTTTAAAAGTGTACTCTGGAGGACACTATCTATCATTCTTGGGCACTGATAGCAGCTATTGATCATGATAACGCCACGAATCCCGCCGTGCTCGAGTTCATTTAAAATAAAGAATTTACACAATAAGAGCATGCTTGTTTTCGGCGTAAACTTCCGGGGGACTGAATAGAAAATTTATTGTGGGGTGGCTGGTTGAACAGTTTTCCAATGGAGTCGATGGAACATGTTCACAAAGACTCTGCGATTCTTTTTTTGTAAGAACGCATCGTCGCCATTTTTTTTAGGATCAGATCGTGTTTCAGATGTGTGTGTTTACTCCAGCTTTGCATCAACAAAAAAAGATGTGTGTGAAATTTAAAGATTTAAGAAATTTAAATATAGACGAAAGTTATGTATGATACACTTAAGTAAATGGTAATTTACAAAGATAGCTTTAATCGAAGTATGTTTCTTTTAAATATCTTTTCTTATTATCAAATTCCAATTTGCTGGAAATACATAATCTTACAGTAAAGATTGAACTTCAGTCGATGGAACATGTTCACAAAGACTCTGTGACCTTTTTTTTATAGAAGGGCATTTTTCGCCACTTTATAAGGATTAGATCGTGTTTCAGATGTGTATTTACTTTAGTTTTGCATCAATAAAAAAGAGGTATGTAGTATGTGATGATTTAAAGAGTCTAGACTAAACTTCCAAGAGAAAAATCCACAGGCACTTGTGCCATAGTTCTTCTTCAAATATGAATGATGTTTGTTTAGTAAGCTTTTCGAAGAAGTGTAAATCCTATTTTTGATCGAGTTATAAGTTTAAAAACTCGCAAAATACCCGCCATGAATTCGTAATACCCTGAAATAGAAGTGATTGATTTGTTTACTTGAATATTTCAATTTTTAGAGTTCGTGGTTTATGTTTTTTATTCGAAGCAATTGAGGCGGTTATGAATTTGGTCTGCCGTGTATCATATAAATGTTTTAGAAAATTTCAACAAAGAAATTCATCAAGTTCTTGAATTATTAGTTAATTAATTAATTATCAATCACAGCTTTTTTTTACAAAAGAAATTTTAAAATTTACTTGAAAAATTATACTTTACATTCTAAAATATAAAAATAATTTTAAAAATAACTTCCACTTTGTATAACTTTTAAAAATCAATGTCTTATAGTAAATAACTTTATTATTGTTCAGAAAACTTTAAGATAACAATGTAGAATTTGTTGCAATAGGTTTTAAAATTTGATGTAAGTTATTTTCTTGTATATAATACCATAATAATGACAGAAAAATATTAAACATTCAATATAAAATGTTAAATATATCCTTGAAATATTATTTACAGGAAAGAAAACTACCAAAAACTCGTTTGCATTAGTTTTAATAATACATATCTAATTTCATAAGATGTTCAATTTGTAATTTTTGTATTTTTTTTCACTCATCTGTTTTCTTTTTAAATAGTAAAAAATAATTAACATACAAGAATGTCTTACAAAAAATACTTTTTTTTATTATACCTATACTTAACTCGAGAAGCACAAATACAATATTAAATTATTTATGTGACTTCTTTTTTCTAACAGAGAAATATAAAACTGAATAATTAAAATACATTGTTTACGTGTTTTTTAAAATTCTTAAGTAATTCAATCCATTTTTAATTTTTTTCGCATAAATTAATTATTCAAAAACCATTTTATAAAATTTATTGCAATGAAAAATATAGTCAGTAAATTTTTTGTACCTTTGGGTCTTGAATAATAACATAGTTTATATTATAATCACTGTGAATTTAATATTTTAGTGGTAAACATAAATGAATTCATCATGAAACACTTTAGTAAAATTATTTTATGTTAAAATTAAATATTAATTTTATTATGATGGATGATTAAAATATGCATTTTTTTGTTTAAATACATTAAATATTATGTAACATTGTAGAGTTCAAGTTGTTTGTGAAGCTAGATTGTAATTGAGCGTGGTTGGGTTGAGACACAGGTTTGAGAACTCCCACTTCTATTTCCGAGCTCACAAACACCACATACACATTGAAACATACAATATTTAACACATTTAAAGAAATTTAATTAAACATACTTGCACGGATTGGAAAACACACATTATTATTGACACAAACACCTCACACATATAATTATAGACATACAATATTTAACACATTTAAAGACATAATTATAGATTCGGGGAAGAATTTCACTTCTAAGCTGAAAATCCAATACTCAGCTATGCGCATGATGCGCGAAATATACTTCCTCTCTGAATGAGAGTTAGGTCAACTAGTTATGGATTGGCAATAAATATATTCTCTCTCGGGAAAAGAGATTGTAAACTAAACATCTCTGAGGATGCGGCGGTTACGCTGTACTGCCTCTCGGATGAGAGTCTCGATATCTATTGACCATTTCTCCTGAACACCACAGGAGGCCTTTTACAGCGAGTAGGAAAAGGCACGGTTACAACGTATAATTAAAAAAATCTTGGATCCATTCCTTCGCAGATTTTATATTTTTATATACAATTAAAATTTAATAAAAATAAATCAATTTATTAATTTTTATTAACAATTTACCTCTTTCAGTCAAAGCTTGAAGTATATATTGTATTTTTATCAAGGCAATACAGGATTACGTAAATAGATAAAAATATGCTTTGATTATTAACAAAAAAATATTATATCTTGTATTCAATACATATGAAAACCAGTTTATAGTCATGTTTCAATATTATACTACATTCGACAATAAGCAAACAATATCAACCAAACATTGAAAGTATAAGAATGTTTATTTTTTCAGAATCTGTGAAATCATTTCCACTCTGAGCTTTTTTTTTTCCCACTACAGCAAAGATTTGTGGCCCATGTTTACACTTTTCTTTTTTCCACTCTCATATTGAAATGTTTCTCCTGAATTTGAAATCCGCAATATCACTATGCATATGTATACTAAAGTTTAATTAAGACTCGCGAAAAACTCTTTTCTGTTGTTGAAAATCCACTGCATAATAAATATTCTTCTTTTTTTGTTTTCTTTCACACTTCTTTTTCTACCCTTTGATTTTCATTCTCATTCCTTCGGCCTTCATAAAAGATTTCGAAGCATTTAATTTAAAACATGACGCTATTATTTCTCAGTGTTTTCTGTTCCGTATTCACTAAAAAGAAGTTTTCTTTTGTACTGAAATATGCAGCTATTATTCATAATACAGAAAAAAAAAATACTTCTGAATTATCATATTATTTTCTGTGATTCTGCTTTCTACATTTATGAATTAATGGATATTTCATAAATATGCATATGCTTTTAGATATAATTTCTTTTGTTGTTGTTTTCTTTTCTTGCATTGTAATGCCGTATTTCCAATAAACTTTGTTTCAAAAAATTTAGACATTGTAACTTTAGTTATTAATTATTGAATTCAAATACAGATTGTAGTGTGTAGGTTGGACAGCCAGATTGCAACTGGGTGTGGTTAGGTTGTTGAGATACTTGAGCCACAGTTTGGAAAACTCACAGCATTATTTACACACGTATACAATTAGAGACGCGCGATATTTAACACATTTAAAAACATATAATTAGAGGTTCCTAAAAGGTTTCCACTTCTAAACTGAAACCTCGATACTCGGGTAAGCGCAGAAATGCGGCAAATATATTTCCTCTCCGGATGGGAGTCTATAGGTTAACTAATACTCAGGGTTATGTTAAACATATTTCCTCTCGGAATGTGAGAATATAAACTAATTGTTTCTTAACATAATAGAATGTTTGTTCTGTGCTTCCTCCCGATTGAGAATCTCGAGGCCTACAGACCATTTTCCCTCAACGCCACAGGAGACTCTCTTGATAGTGTGTAGTACGAAGCATTGTTTGACGTTCTTTTTTACTTTTTTTAAAGAGATTAAAATAAAGTTCTAGTGCCTTTCATTTTATAATTATGATTTTATTCGGACAATTAAGATGATGTTTATTATAACCAGAATAACTGATTATATAAGCCAGGTTTTACGTTAATCTTTGCAGTTAAATGATTTGATTTTTGTTTGTGTAATATTTATTGTTTGCTTAAGCAACGGTTATATGCAACAATGTTTATTTAAATTAAATGCTTTTTTCACTGATTCAATCATATTTCTATTGAATCAATCGTTTCCTTAGCTTGAAAACATAAACAAGGAATTGCTTGTTCCTTTCCATATCAGTGATTGTTATTTAATAAACAATTTTGTTTTATTTCACAAATATTTTAATGAGCGTACGTTTTTTCCTCATTAAAAAAAAAAATATTTTAACTATAATAGCCAATAAAGAAAAAATATTATTAATTTGATTTGAAATCAAATTTTCTATTATCCTACGCTTCTGTCCGACGCTTGACAAAATCACTTGTGTCAATGTATCAAAAACAATTTATGTGAACAAAAAATTTGGAATTTCGTGTTAACTTGGCTAAATTTCAAAATAAATATCAATTTCACGGCATTCTTGCATGCAGATATGAAACGTTGTTTAATTAAACATTCCAAAGCTTCATTAATTTTTTTAAAAATAATAATAAATGCTAATTTGATTTGATATTTCCTAATCTTTTATTTTATTTTTTTTTTTTTTTATGTAATTTATATTTTTAATGTAATAAAGTTTTATTGTATTTTCTAATATTTTTTTTTCTGTATTAATAATTTTATTTTCTAATTATTTTCTTTTCTTTTTTTTTTATTGTCTTTTTCTAATATGTTGCGTTTGACATTTTAAATCCATATCAAAGTGAAGTTTGAAACTAACTAAATTCTGGAACAGCAGCATTCACTAAATATGCTGTAGTGAAATAATATTTTTTTTTTATTCAAAATCGAGAAATTTTTAAATAAAATTTCATAGTGACTAAAAACTTTGAAGTACGTAAAGAATATTTTAATAAATGAAGCTTTATTATAATTATTTTTTAATTTCTTATTTATTTAATATAAAACTATATTTCTTTAATTTCTTATTTATTTAATATAAAACTATATTTCTTTAATTTCTTATTTATTTAATATAAAACTATATTTCTTTAATTTCTTATTTATTTAATATAAACTATATTTCTTTAATTTCTTATTTATTTAATATAAAACTAAATTTCTTTAATTTCTTATTTATTTAATATAAAACTATATTTCTTTAATTTTTTATTTATTTAATATAAAACCATATTTCTTTAATTTTTTATTTATTTAATATAAAACTAAATTTCTTTAATTTCTTATTTATTTAATATAAAACTATATTTCTTTAATTTTTTATTTATTTAATATAAAACCATATTTCTTTAATTTTTATTTATTTAATATAAACTATATCTTTGTAAGGTACTATAGGTCGGGATCATTATCCATAGTACCTTAGAAAGACATATAAATTGAAACCAAATTGCAATATCCAAGGTGACTATTATTTACCATGATTTATTGTGTAAGAGTTGGAACAGAAAAGAAGCGAGTGCACAAATTAAGTCGCTTCTAAGCACACATTTCACACTCCACCATTAATCAAAATGTACTATTTTCGAAAGAAACAGAATACTAAACAGCAACTCCATACAGTGTACTATACTTACTCTCTTTGAGATACTTTCTGGTATAACAGGCTTGGCATTCACACACATTACTTTCGAAAACGAACATATATCACCCATTCTTTCTCGCTGTCAACAATGGGAAACGGAAAGTTATTGCAAGAGACCTTAAGATTCCCTGAAGAGTAATTTAAGACAACTAAATCTGGGGATAATATATTTAAAAGTCATATTTTATGCATTTCTTCTGTAGTGTTCGTATATAGAACATATATTAAAAAAATAAATTAATTATAGTTATGTAATTTTAAGTTATAGTAATGTAATAGTCAGTTTTAATTCAGGGCAGTTTTGTCAGCTTGTAATGGAAATAAATCATTTATTAATGATATTTAAAGCTTTTAACGATTAACCCCAGAAAAGTTTTGAGAAATATAAAAATTTTAAGCAATCTTCATTATCTGTATGTATAAAATAAAATTTTATGTATTCAATAGTACAATAAAAGCAAACTAATGCAATTATTTTAATTTTTATGTATTTTACATTTAATTAATGCAAATACTTCTGATAACAATTTACTTGCTTTTATAAATATATTATTTACAAACACAGAATTACTTTCTCTTAATTTCGGTGCATTTCATAGATTATTTATTATTTTATTAGTTTTCTAACATTATGAAAATAAATTGTAACGTACCAAAACATAAAACATGATAAAATAAATATCACAATATTTTTCAATTTTTTTTTATATTTTACTGATTAATAATGGATTGTTCCATATGAAATGAATTTTTGAGTACATAATTTTAACCCATCTTTTTTTTTTTTTGGAGTAAGACTTGGGAAATATGAGATCTTGCATTATTACTGTGAAGAGTATCTGTTTTCTATTCACCAATTCTAGTTCTGAGGACATCAATTTTTTACGCACAATATCATTCATTGACTGTAATAATGTGCCTCAATTGTTTGACCTATACCTAGGAAGCTGTAATGAATAAATCCCCTTTGATTCCATCAAAACGCCAACATTTTTTCTTTGGATATCAACTTGGTTTGAGTACCTGTTTAGGCTTTTCATTTTCATCCAGCAAATTTGCTGCACGCTTATGATTTTCATACAGTATCCGCTTTGCATCACAAGTAATCATACTGTTCAAAAAAGAATAATTTGTTTCCCAAATACTTGCAGGGGTGTAAATCAAGCATTGCGATTTCTGCCTATTTTTCTTGTGGTGTGGATACCATTTTTTAGTGTTTTTTAAGGCAGTAAAAGCTATTTTCATAAATGCGTGTGGTTTTCATTCAGGTGTTGTTTTATGATTAAAACAAACGTTCCTTTAAATAATAATTCCAAACTTTATCTGTCACATTTATTAAAATTTGCTAACACAGCACTGCACAGTTGCAACACACAAAACACAATTATATAACAAATATTTACGAAATCTTCTTAAAAGCAGTTCGTTCTTTGTATCCTCCGTGCTGCCTGTAACTCTTCTCTCTCCTTTGTCCGCCCACTTTTATTTTTTTTCTCAAATTATCGGTTCCGAAGTCTAATGGGCCAAAAAAAAGCATGCGAAGCCCAAAGCCTGATGTAAGAGTCAATCCGTCTTTGAAAGGAGGATCTATCAACTTTGAGTTCAAGGTTATATATTTTTTTTGTGGCAATGCATGTTGGATCCTTACTCAAGCCTGCAATGAAACGCAACCTATTCATCAACAGTTAGTTCTCTAGGAATATTTGTAGGGTTAGCTTTAATTTTTGCCTTCAGAACAATATTATAAATGACGTTCTCGGATCTTCTACGGAGTTTATTTTCTAAGATTTTATTTCTGATTTAAATTTCTCAAATCATCCTCTCACTGTATAAATAATAGCTGTACCATTCCCAAGTTCATCATTAACGGTTTGTGTTGCTTGGGCAGCAAAACATTCAAGTTTATATTCATAGAAAAAAGGAACAGTATATTGTGGAATTCCATGTCTATATAATCCATTCTATTAGTTTAAGATTTTCTACAAATTTCGTCACCTACATGCGAATTAAATATACCATTAGAGAGAGCACAGAAGAAACAATAAAATGACATATAATACTCTAATTTAACTTAGGTAGGTTTATATTTTATAGAACTTCAGAAAATACTAAAAGTTCATTTCATGTGGAACAACATAATGGTTACTTTGATTATTAGCATTAAATCATTTATAAAACGATTACTAATTTGTTTGTTTCAGCATCTTCAGATGCTTTTTTTTTTATTTATATCAATCCTAAACTATTTTAAGAACTAAATAATAGCCATTTACAACAAGTAAGTACTTTTCCTGTCCATGTTTTATTATACTATAATACTATACACATATTTTAATATTATGTACTTGCATTTAAATTTGTTTTTAAGATTTCTTTTAAAGAAGCTATGTAATTCATATACCAAAATATAAGATTTTATTGCTAGCAATTAAGAAAATCAATCACATTTATCAAAATCGTAAAAAGAAAAAGAGAAACAAATTTTCTTCACTATTTTTCTTTCCCATAATTTTGATTTTTTCTGAAAGATGTATGCAAAGTAGCAATTTATAATTTCATATATTTATATTCGGGTATCAGTTTAAAACTTTTAAATAATCCGTATACCGACTTTTTCAAAAAAAAAAAAAAAATACCGCTTTAAAAATTTTTAAATAAAATTTTAGTGAATATATTACATAAAAATTTTCAAAATATCACAGTCTTAATTTTAACACATGGTGAAAAAAATATATAGATGCATTTTTTCACTTGTGTTACAAATATTTTCAAATTTTAGAAAATTTTCAACATATGATTATAACAGCTTCATTGAATTTTGCATTATGCTATATTGCAATATATCCGTGTGTACTTTCAATTTGTAAGAAAATGAGGCAATTTTTTATGTTGCTTAGTAGCTCCCATTTAGACTTATTTGCCCCATTTACTTTTCTTTCGATAGAAACTTTCCAATTTTCTCAAGTACAAGAATAAAAACAAAAAATTCTGCTGACTCTTAATATTAGCAGAAATTGAAATAACACTAAGTTATTCTTATGTATTCCGAGAATACCCAGCCGCAGAAATAACAATTGTTGTTGTTTTCGTACTCGTGTTTTTCTTAGCAATAAACTTTCAGCATTCGAAATGTAAAGGGTATTAGTATTCAAATGATGGATTTGGAGAAGTATTCGTCCGATTCCGTTTCTGGAATATTCTATGAATAGTGGTATTCAGAAAACTATTGATTTGCTTCAAAAGTAGAGGAATAGGAAATAATACATTAGATGGGAACAATTCTCACACTTTTGGTTTTTAAAATATGGCTCAGCTCATGCCTAGAAATTTTACATTCTTCTGTGAGTAGCATAAAAATGGTATTTTAATGTTTAACTGTGCTGATAGATGGATACGTGCTTCAAAATAGGCTGTTAAAATAATGCTTTAAAATTGCAATTCTTCACATAAATGGCCCTATAACTCATTTAATTTGCAGTAAATAACCTATTTTTCCTATTATTTTTGTACTTGCGTTTATTAGCATGTAGGAAAAAAATTCGTAAAATGACGTTTCTTTTTTAATTTTATTAATTAATCGTATTTTATTTTAGTTACTTCTTAGTATCAATTTTTGAAAATGAAAGAATCAGTTTAGAGATAATCGATAATTATTTCTTAGAAAGAAAAAATTAATTTAATATATGTGGAAGAATCAATAATTATTGCTTAGAATCACTTTTTCAAGTGAAACAATGAAATTAAATTTATTTTTTTCTGATTCACTCATTTCTCATCACAGCAGTAATTTTCATCATTTTTTCAGTGTTTTTAGTTTATTTAATAATAAATAAAATACAAAAAACTTCAAAGATATTGTTGTAAATAGTTTGAATTAGACATACTTTGAAAAAACTACAATTGCAATGTTTGATATCGTTTTAAATGAATATTTTATTTATATTAAATGATAAATATATAAAATAAATCAAAATAAGTAATTTTGATTAAGACTATTTCGACTTCTTAATTATCAAAGGGTGCAACATTGACGCACATGATATATATTTTAAACCTGTACTTAAAAAGTCATTCCACTTTGAATTTTGTAAACAGAAATGTCAAATAAAAATAACCTTTAATTATATTTTTCATAATCAGTTTCACAATTAACTAAAATAAATGTTTGTATACAGGAGATTCACAATCTGCATTAAATTTGAGCCAAGCTACTTCCGGATAAGCAACACACTCGAATAAACAATAGCTTTTTTAAACGTCACTAAGGAAATTAAAAATAATGAAATTAGGAAATAAAATTATATAAAAATAAGAATAATGTAGGAGAGGGATTTTTTTATGATTCACAAATCAGGAAAAGCAATACAAATTTGCACACAATGTATTAATTTGTATTCTACAATATGTACTGACAGTCCTTAGGATGCACACTGCCAATGGACTGGTTTCCATGATCATTACTCTATTGTTAGCAGATTTCAATTATTCGAAATTATAAATGACATTATTGCACAATGTTCATCTGCAAATTTCATGATTAAACATACATTCTAAATGTATCTCCCTCTACAAGCATGGGAAAGATAAGACACAATTCCCTTGTTGCTATTCACTTTCCAAACGAACATGCGCTGCCTAGCACTGGAATGGAAGATGAAAGAGATATAAAATTCGGAATGCGAAAAAGGGGCCATAATTTTTTTTTGTGTCATTCTGGAATTCAGTTAAGTGGGGCTTAAATGATTTGTTGCCTTCTATATTTAAAGTTTCGTTATTGATTAATTAAATGGACATAAATTGAAAATTATCATTAGTGAATGCATAATATATTGGTGTAGATTGCTACTTGAGATTTTGCTATGTATCGATTTTAATGAAGTAATAGGACTTTAAATTTATTGAATGTTTATCAAAAAGAACACAGTGTGTTCTTTTTAAAAGCTATTTTAAAAGACCTTTGTGATATATAGTTTCATATCAATAATATAAATTAATTTTATTCTTAAAATATTCTAAATAGGAACCTAGTATGCCTTATAACAAAAAAAGCACATATATAAAACTCTAAAACCAAATGCAATATTTTGCTCTTCTATATCATAGTATCATTCGTATTTCTATATCACATGTCATAACTAGAATCAAATTCTTTTTCATCGCATGCCACATTTATTTTTCTGGGAAATGAAGAAACTTTGTGTACTCGGAGTCAATATTGGTTGGAAAGGTATTTTTGCAGAAACTGGAAATGGAATTTCTCGGATGTTACCATCCAGGTTCACAGAAGTCTCTCAGGTCATCATAAGATTTTAGATCTTTCTGTGTATTTTTCACAAAATATTTTTCTATTTCTAAAATGAAAAAAAAAATGCTTAGTATGTTTTAAAATAATAGTCATAATAGAAACAGGACTATTTTTTCAATGCAATTGTAACAGGAAAAATGTGTCGATTTCTTGAATTTCTATAATTATTATATCATAAATATAAATAAGTATATCATTTTGATGAATTTAAGTAATTAAAATAATAGATTAATTAATCGAAGAGGAGTTTTTTTTATGATATAAATTGAGTAAATACATTTCAAATATTTCTATATTTCTTCTATATTTTGCTCTTTCCCTCAGGTTTATATAATAAAACTTATTTAATTATTGATTATTATTTTATTTTAATTATTAACTTGAGCTCTTATCGAGGAAGCCCAAGATAAAAATTAAACTCATGTTCATATAATACGAAAACCATTTTTTTAAAAATAAATTATATTTAAAAATATCAATTATTTCTATACGATCAGAGTCGTAGTCAAATCACCTATCGCATACAGATTTATATGTCTTTTAAAGACTGGTTATTGAAAGAAAAAAAAATTTACTCTAAAAATAACTTTTATATTTTTATGAAACTAATTTTAAATTTTATGTAGAGGAGTGGAACTATACATTTTGTTCGGTTTCATATTATATCGGTTTCATTCGGTTCATTTTTTTTCGGTTCGGTTTCATTTTTGTTCGGTTTCATTCGGTTGGTCATATTATAATGGCCAGTAAAAATTTAAAATTAAAAATAAGAATTAGATAACATCTGTGTTAGTAATACATATGCGTGTATTTATTTTTGCGACATACTTATTTTAAAGCATTTTGAATTATTTTCCTTTACCAGAAATATGGAAAAAAAGTTTTGTGCAAACACTGAAAATATTTTTATACAGCGTTATCTTTTTTTAACAATATTAAGTTTATTTATTAATTGTTAAAATTTATTTTTAAATTAAATTGTGAGAAAAATAACAATGAACTATGGCATTTTTTTTCCTTGTGATTCCTAGGAGAAGAGGTTGGACCATATAGAAGGAACAGGAATCTAAGGAATTATTGTCATTTTCTTTATGTGTCCTAGCCATATGAAACAAAAATTGCATCATATATATGTGGGATCCAAAGCTTGTCCTAATCACAAATTATTTTCTTCCTAAATAAAGGCGATATACATTTTTACAAAAGGAGTAATGGAAAATTTTTAAGATACATATGTCTCTTTTCCACATAAAAAACAGAAATTATTAGCGGAATTTACTTATTTATTCGCATCTCAGCTCTAAAAAATATTTTGGTTTAATTAAAACTCAAATTCAATACAATCATTTTTTCTTACACAAAACACTACGTATAACTAACAGCTATCATATTTTTATTTTAGAGCTAATAATGCTAACAATTAAAATTAGCATTCTCGCTTGCAAACTAATTAGGGCCTATGATTTTACTCAATAGCATCTATAAAGCTTTTAAAAAATTAATATCTTGGAAACACGTTTTTAAATCTTATTTTTTCAAATGTTTCATATATACGTAATACATATCGATATTTACACATTTCATATATATATATATTCGATATATGAGACGTATATTTCAATACATTTATTTTTATAAACGACACTATATACTTCACAAGTTATTATAATTTGTAAGTTATATTAAATAAATTTTCATATTCCAATATTTCATTTTTGACATATATATGAAGAAATTCGAGGGAACCAACTTTAACCGTAAACAAAAGCAGATTGCCCTTTTTTACCATAGTTTTTATATTCAGCGCCACAGAATTTGTACAAAATAGTTTTATTTTGTCTTATTTTGTTTTATATTTTATTTTATAGCTTTATTTTAATAGTCTTTTTTTGTTTTAGAATTAATAATTTTTAAAATTTATTTTAACCTCTGAATCACCTTGTGTATAAGGCGATTAAATAATATGGTCAAAGATAAGGGACTATACACGTTTTCATCACCTGCTCAGATGGAAAAACAATTTTTGGCAGATCTTTCTTTTTTTTTTTTTCTTATTATATTATTTGTTTATCTTATTTTATTATTTATCTTAGTTTATTTTCGAATTATTAATTTTTAAAAGTACTTCTGAGTTTTAAATCGCCTTCTGTATAAGGAGCTTTAATATTTTCGAAAATATGGGACTACATACATTTTCATCGCTTATGCTCAGATAGGAGACAAATTTTGGCCGATCTTTTCCATTTCTTTATCTTATTATATTATTTGTTTATCTTATTATACTTGTTTATCTGTTTATTTATTTATCTTATTTTGTTTTCGAATTATTAATTTTTAAAATTACTTCTGACTTTTGACTCTTTTTCTGACTCTTTAATAATATGGTGAAAGATATGGGACCACACACATTTTCATCGCTTGCTCAGATGGGAGAAAAAGTTTGCCAGATATTTTTCTTTTGTTTATCTTATTATCTTATTTGTTTACCTTATTATCTTATTTGTTTACCTTATTATCTTATTTGTTTATCTTATTATATTTGTTTAAATGTTTATATATTTATTTATCTTATTACGTTTTCGAATTATTAACGTATTCTAACCTTTGAATCACCGTGTGCATAAAGAACTTTAATAATATGGTTAAAGATATGGGGCTATATGCAATTTTATCGCTTGCTCAGATGGGAGACAAATTTTGGCAGATCTTTTCCTTTTGTTTATCTTATTCGAAACTGTAAGCGGCAACTTCATCCCGAAAAACCACTTTCTGACTCCTGCGGATACGTGGTTGTCATCCTCAACTGCTCCTGACAGGTCTGATTGAGAGCTGCATTGTAACACACCAGGAATCCCACCAACCAAATATCTCTTCTTGAAAAATGAAGTCGATTCAGCCTCCCCCATACATGCAGAATACATGTTTTTCGCTCTTTAAAAATTTTTTTCTTGATGCCTTTCAAGTGGTAAGCCTAGATGCTGCTGCACTTGGCGATATGTCGGTTTTAAAAATGAGTTTCTTGGTCAGTTTTTCATCGGGCCAGTAAAGAATTTTTAGGTTTTCGTTATTTGAGAGAAATATTGAAAAATTCAGAGATTCAGGTATGTGTTAAAAGGGATGGAAGTATTATGTTAAGCTCTGCTTTTCAAAACTTTGTATTTTTAGCAGGTATTTACTGAGGGCTTTTTATTCTTTTTCAATGTTAGGATTTTCAAGAAAACATATTTTTAAAAATTCGTCTGATAGAATACCTTTATTTCAAAGCAACTTATAAATATATTTTAACCTATGTTCACAACCGCAAATTTTTATGTTTTTCTTTAAGTTTTGGAAACCAATGTATTAGCTGTGTTACATTTGGTCATACAAGTATACATTGATATAAATATAAGAGGAAAAGTAATTGACTTTTTTTTCTTGTATTATAATTGATTTTTCGAACCATTTTTATAGGAAATAATTAAATTTCTACTTTCTTACTTTCTAGCAATTATTATTAATTCAATATATTATTCTTTTACAGTATTACATTCTTATAATTTTACAGTAATTGAATTTCCGATATCCTGCATTGTCTTACATGCGTTAAAATATGATCGGTACTCGATAGGAATTATTATTCAATGTACATAATTATTCTTCTAAAATATATTGTTTATATAATTTTATTAATATTAACTTTATATTTTGATATGAATGTGTTTTTACAATATGTAAATGTTCAATTATTGTATGATTGTACTGAAACATATACAATTTTACAATAATTGAATTTCCGATATCATTCATTGTCTTATACGTGGTAAAATTTGACAATTACTCATATTAATTATTATCCAATGAATAATTTTAATTTCTGAGTAATTTTCTGAAATGCACTCTTTATATTGTTTATATAATTTCATTATTATTAACTTTATATTTTGCTAATATTTTACGATTATTTAATATAATATATTCATTTATTATTTTAAATATATTTATCTATATTTTCAATTATTGTATGGCTGTAATGAAACAGGAACAATTTTACAATAATTACTATTCCTATATCTTGCATTGTCTTACATGTGGCAAAATATGATCAGTATTCGATATTGATTATTATCCAGTAAATATAACTATACTTCTGAAATAAAACAAACTTAACATATGAATGAAATGTTAATAAATCATGTATTTTATTTCTTTGCTGTACGTAAATAAAGTAAATGAATCCTATACAAATTATTTCTTTTTAAAAGTAAAGCTTTAATAAATAAAAATCACATTATTCACCGGGACAGAAAACACATGAGGCGAACAAAGAAAATCTTTCAGATCAATTAATTTGACAATAATTTAAACTAGCACTCACAAATATTTGCATAAAGTCAATGTTCCCATTTTTTTTAACGGCGTATTTGTGTTAAAAGACCGGTTGATCCTTCCATGGTAATTGGCTGTGACATTTCAGGACTTTGCCTTTCCGTCAGACTGGTGTACTTTTTTTCCTTCAAGAACTACCATCACCATACTTCAAAGACAAAAATCGATGCGAGACTACATTCTGGCCGTCATTTATTAAGGTTGGTTGATAAACGGAGCTGTCAGTTGATGGTCCCGCTGTCGTGATTAAAGGACCCTTTTTTTGTTCTAAGGCGATGAAACCGTCAAATTGTTGGGAATACTTTTCACGCAAGTGAGCTCGCTGTTAAGCAGCTGAAAGAGAGTTCGCCTGAGTAATTATTATCATCCTTTTCTTGTGCTTGTTTTCATGCTTACACGGATAAAATGTATCTGGAATTCAAACAAAGTATTAAATGAAATCATCTTTCATTTCTTCTGACAGATACAAGCAAACATTTTAAGACTTAATAATTCAAATGTTAAATAATGTTTTCAAAGTTACATTTGGATATTTTGAATTAAGATATATACATATATTTGGTATTATACTTTTAAATATTTTGTTATGTTTTTTTGTTTGTTTGTTTGTTTAATTTTTGTTAATTAGTAATACATTGTTTTATTTTTTTTTTGTATATACTGAATATTGGGGCCTAGAACATTAGTACTGGTGTTCCATTAGTTATCCATTACTCTATTAGTTCCTCATGGTCTTTGACCATGTACTCATACTAAGTCATTGTAAAACTGCATCAACTACAAAAGAATTATAAAATATTTAGAAATATATATACAATATGCTTTAAAATACATGATTTTTGTATTATTAAAATGCATTATTTTTATCCATTTGCAAACTTATACGGACATGACCATTTTAAAGCAATAAAACTTTTGTTTATTATGAGGCGAACAAAGAAAATCTGTTCGACCAATTAATTTGACAGTAATTTAAACTAGAACTCACAAATATTTGCATAAAGTCAATGTTCCCATATTTTTTTAATGGCCTATTAGCGTTAAAAGACTGGTCGAGCCTTCCATGGTAATTGGCTGTGACGTTTTCAAGACTTTGTCTTTCCGTCAGACTGGTGTACTTTTTTCCTTCAAGAACTACCATCATCATACTTCAGAGACAAAAATCGATGCGAGACTACATTCTGGCCGTCATTTATTAAGGTTGGTTGATGAACGGAGCTGTCAGTTGATGGTCTCGCTGTCGTGATTAAAGGACCCTTTTTTTATTCCAAGGCGATGAAACCGTCAAATTGTTGGGAATACTTTTCATACAAGTGAGCTCGCTGTTAAGCAGCTGGAAGAAAGTTCGCCTGAGTAATTATTATCAGCTTTTCTTGTGCTTGTTTTCAGGTTTACACGGATAAATGTATTTGGAATTCAAGCAAAGTATTAATTGAAATCATCTTTCATTTCTTCTGACAGATGCAAACAAATATTTTAAGACTTAACCTTTCAAATGTAGTTTCTTCAAAGATTAGATTTACATATTTTAACTTAAGATTTTATCCATTCGAATTTTAGATATTTTGTTATGTATACCAAGTAGTAAGTCATTGTTTTATCTTATTTTATAAATACCGAACAATGACGCCGAAGCCGTTAGTTCACTATAAGTTAATAATTAACTAATAAATATAACTATTTTGCTGAAATGCATTATTTATGTAATCTTATTCGTATTAATTTTATATTTTTATATGAATGTGTGTTGACAACATAGAAGTTTTCAATTAATGTATGATTGTAATGAAACATGTATAATTTTACAATAACTTAATTTCGAATATCTTGAAATGAGCAGATTACACGTGGTAAAATATTATAAATTATTGATATTAATTATTACCCAATAACTGTAATATTCTTCGGAAATACACTGTTTATATATTTTTATTACTTTTATTATTTTTTTATTTTGATATGAATGTGTATTAACAATATGGAAGTGTTGAATTATTGTTTGATTGTAAAGAAACGTGAAATTTTACAATATTTGATTTTCCGATATCTTGCATTATCTTAAAAGTGGTAAATTATAATCAGTACTCGATATTAATTATTATCCAATAAATATAACTATTCTTCTGAAATAAAGCAAAAATAACATACCATATAAATGAAATGTTAATAAATCATGTATTTTAAATCTTTGCCTTACTTAAAGTAAACGAATCATCTGCAAATAATTTATTTTTAAAAATAAAGCCTTAATAAATAAAAATCGTATTTTTCACCAGGACAGAAAACACATGAGGCAAACAAAGAAAATCTTCCAGACCAATTAATTTGACAATAATTTAAACTAGCACTCACAAATATTTGCATAATGTCAATGCTCCCATTTTTTTTAATGGCGTATTTATGTTAAAAGACCGCTTGAGCCTACCATGGTAATTGTCTGTGACGTTTCAAGACTGTCTTTCCGTCAAACTGGTGCACTTTTTTTCTTTCAAGAACTACCATCACTATACTTCAAAGACAGAAATCGATGCGAGACTACATTCTGGCCGTCATTTATTAAGGTTGGTTGATGAACGGAGCTGTCAGTTGATGGTCCCGCTGTCGTGATTAAAGGGCCCTTTTTTTGTTCTAAGGCGATGAAACCGTCAAATTGTTGGGAATACTTTTCACGCAAGTGTGCTCGCTGTTGAAAGGAAGTTCGCCTGAATAATTATTATCAGCCTTTTCTTTTGCTTGTTTTCATGCTTACACGGATAAATATATCTGGAATTTAAACAAAGTATTAAATGAAATCATATTTCATTTCTTCTGACAGATGTAAGCAAAAATTTTAAGACTTGTCTGTAAAGGAAATGTATTTGAAAAGTTTAGATTTAGATATTTTGACTTTAGATTATTTTTTTTTCGATATTAGACTTTAAGATATTTTGTTGTGTATACTAATTAATAAGTCATTGTAAAACTGTATAAATTACAAAAGAATTATAAAATGTTTAGTGCATAATTTATTTATATTTCTAAAGTTTAAAAAAATTTATATTATTAAATGCATTATTTTCATATTGACTGGTCATTCTAAATATATACTATAATTGTACACATACAATTAGAGCCATACAATATTTAACACATTTAGTTAAATATTGTATGTGTGTGGTGTTGGTGCGTGTGTATATAAAGATCTGAGTTCTCCAACCTGTGCCTCAAGTATCTCAATCCAACCACACACAGTAGCAATCTGGTTGCCGAACCTACACATCATAATGGTCAATAAGCATGACCTGATAATTAAGCTTTCTGATCTCATTGAAAAAAAATTATTTGTTATTTGCAAATTGTAGATTTGTTTCTTATTATTATTTGTAGAATACAAAAAAAGGATTATTTTAGTAATGAAAGAAATATTATATTTTAATAGCATGGTAGTTGTCGCTTTGTAACAACTAAACAAAAGCTTGATTGCTTTAAAATGACCTAATTATTATAATTTTTTCAAATGCATAAAAAAAATGAATTTAAAAATACATTTTAAATATATTTTAAAATTATGTATTTTAATGAATATTATTTATATTTCTAAACATTTTATAATTGTTACAGTTTTCCAATGACTTATTAATTAGTATATATAACAAAATATATAAAAGTCTAATAAATAAAATCTGAAGTCAAAATATGTAAAGCTAGCCTTTAAAGAAAATACATTTGAAACGTTATGTCTCAAAATTTTGACTTATAACTGTCGGAAGAAATGAAAGATGATTTCATTTAATACTTTGCTTGAATTCCAGATACATATATCCGTGTAAGCATGAAAACAAGCACAAGAAAAGGCTGATAACAATTAGTCAGGCGAACTTTCTTTCAGCTGCTTAACAGCGAGCTCACTTGCGTGAAAAGTATTCCCAACAATTTGACGGTTTCATCGGCTTAGAACAAAAAAAAGGGTCCTTTAATCACGACAGCGGGACCTTCAATTGACAGCTCCGTTCATCAACCAACCTTAATAAATGACGGCCAGAATGTAGTCTCGCATCGATTTTTGTCTTTGAAGCATGATGATGGTAGTTCTTGAAGGAAAAAAAAGACAGCAGTCTGACGGAAAGACAAAGTCGGGAAATCGTCACAGCCAATTACCATGGAAGGCTCAACCAGTCTTTTAACACAAATGCTCCATTAAAAAAAATGGGAACATTGACTTTATGCAAATATTTGTGAATGCTAGTTTAAATTATTGTCAAATTAATTGGTCTGAAAGATTTTCTTTGTTCGCCTCATGTACTTTCTATCCTGGTGAATAATATGATTTTTATTTATTAAAGCTTTGCTTTTAAAAGAAATCATTTACAGATGATTATTTTACTTTATTTAAATACAGCAAAGAAATAAAATGCATGATTTATTAACATTTTATTTATACATTAACTTTGTTTTGATTTAGAAGAACAGTTATATTTATTGGATAATAATTAATTTCGAGTATTGATCATATTTTACCTCGTATAATAAAAGGCAAGATATCGGAAATTTAATTAATGTAAAATTGTAATATGCATAACCAAATTTTTTATTAAAAAACAATGTATATACATTTTCTTCCGTAGATAAATAATTAATATATTCTAACTAAGATAAAATTTATTTTTAGACATAAGATTTATTTGTAATTGATAATATTAAGTATTTAGTAATAATATTTCACAGTATTTAAAATTTATTGTGAATACATATTTTCTTTTATAGTAAAACACCATAAACATTATACATAAACCGATTTAAATTATTAATACGAATCGTAGTGTTCTGCAAGCGTAAATCATTTTTGATTAAGAAATTTAAAGTTTGAATAACATGAGGTTTTCAGTAATTGAATATATTTCTAATTTAATAGAATAACAAAAGAATTACATGCACAAATTAAATGGGCGGCTTTTCTTTTGGGTAAGAATTAAATTTGATTTAAAGAATATTAATCTTAAAATCATGTACAAGGTTTGATGCATTTGTAAGTATTCTATTAATTAAGATTTGTGTATCTGTATGTCTCCATAGAAGTAATGAAATGAAACAAAATTGTACAAACTAAAATGCTACAAAAGGCAAGATGCAAGGCTAATAATACATTTTTCAATAATGACAAAGAGGAAATTTAAATTGCTAAATACGTTAAGTATAGAAATCCATTAGGAGAACATGATTCTGGTTTTAAGAATACTTTTATATAATTTAAAGTAGAGTAGCAAGAAAATTAGTTCTAATTTTCAGTGAACTGAATAATTTAAAACTCTTTTCATATCAAAGCAACTTATTGCTTGACATATTCTTAAATGTGTTTTGTACTTGATACATTAAACAATATTTTTTAAAATAATAAACAAAATTTAAAATTCACTTTTTACAATCCTTAATTTGAATATAATGGTTTATTCATGCAGAACCATTCAATTCATTTTCCAAATTGCAAGGAATGAATTTTCATTTATTTTTGTTTTATATTATTTTAAAATCTTTGAAATCCTGCTTGATTTAAATTTTTTAATATAATTTAATTCAATATTTCATTTTATTTTTAAAAACAAAATATTAAATAAGAATGTATATTAATTTTCTGCAAGCATTATTTTACTCTTTGAACTTCGAAATATTTGAAATGATTGTTTATTGGGGGTTTTACTTTGAGCTATTAAATTAAATTACAGATATGAACAGCAAATTAAAGAGTAAAAGCTAAATATAAGTCAGATAAATGTGGAACGCTCACTTGAATTATAAAAATGTAAAGACTATATAACGTTGAAATGATAGTATATTGGCGTTTTTCCCATGATTATTAAATTAAACTACAGAAATGAACAGTAAATAAGAGTCATATAATAATCTAGATAAAATAAGATATAAGCTAGAGAAATGTGGAATTCACACTTGAAATATAATAATATGAAGTACATAAAATGTGGAATGTTTATAATCTGCAAGGTGCAAGGCAAGGTTTTACAATTGAAAATGACAGTTTATTGGGGTTTTTCTATTGAGCTACTAAATTAAACTACAGTAAATAAAAAAAACATATATTAAACTAGATAAAGCTATATATAAGCCACATATATGTGGAAATCTTACTTGAAATACACTCAAGTCCATAAATTAAGGATAATGAAGTTCAGGCAAAGAAAGCCTTGAAACTGTCGTACCGGTAGCTGAAGAGAGCTGACGAGACAGGTCTGATGCTGTGCTCCGTCTGTTTCTTTTGGCAGTAACTGCTAAATACCGGTCCTCATTCGGCGTTGTAACTCGGGGGCGACCTGTGCTGTAACATCTACTCACATTACCATCATCTTGGAATCGTTGCCAAAGCCTGGATATGAGCACACTCTGGGCGATTGCAAGTTCCTCGGATACTTCCAGCTGGGTACGGCCACATTCCAATCGTCCGATAATTCTACCACGTAAAAAGTCATCCAAATGCTTCCTTTGTGCCATAACTATGCGGTTATTGCACTGAAAGGCTTTTAAAGCGCTTGTGAACAATTTTACTTGTTTGCCACCATTCCTTATATACCCCTCTCTTACACTCTCGTCATTGTGACGTACTATCCGCAGCATCTGGTGGTTTCCTGTAATTTACATATTCTTCTTCAAGATGTGTGTGATAATTCTACAGGTGAAATCTTTATTTTAGAGTTAAATTTCTGTGTGATTCTGAATTATCCTTAATTTATGGGCATGAGTGTATAATAATGTGAAATGGAATATAAATGTTTAACACCTATAATCTGGAAAGTTAATTTTGAAATACTTACAATTGGAAATGATATAGTATTTTTTTTTTTTTTTTTTTTTTTTTTACACCCTTTGAGCTGTAACATTAATCCTATTGTTGGAAATAATAGTGTATTGGGGTTTTTTTTCCTTTGAGCTTTAAAATTTAACTTATTATTAGAAATAACCATGTATTGGGTATTTCCATTTGAGCTTCAAAATTTAACTTTTTATTAGAAATAACAATGTATTGGATATTTCCCTTTGAGCTTCAAAATTAAACTACAAAAATTAGCTGTTAATAAGTGAGTCATATGTTATCCTTATGACAGTTATTTTCCTTTATATTGTTACTTTTATATAATATTTTTAACTTTTAAATTTTTAACAAAGAAGAAGCTTTTGTATTTATCCGAAATATTTTTAAATATTTTTATAATACTAAATTAAGTGTACTAAAGTGGAAGATATTGTTTACAATTTTAAGTCTAAAGAAATTGCGCATCCCATTGAAATTAGTTAATTATTTAATTAATCATGCACAATATTTAGTAGCAATACAAATTAAGTGGAATTAGTTGTAGTTTTGATAAATTTGTTATATACTATTATTTACCTAATTATTATTAAAAAAAATCCCTTTTGAAATTCAAGTTTTCTGAAGACTTTATTTCATAATTATTCTAAAAAATAAACCATCGTGAAAGAAAAACACTCAGTGATGATAGCATGAAAGAATTTAATAAGCAGAGTTCTTTTATAAATTCCAACAAGAAAGAAAATATGGTTAAACATAAACAAAAAAAACATCGTCATATCCTGCTCCATTAAATAAATTGAATGTTTGCTAAAGTAAAGCACCCGTGAAACCTATGAAAATTCGTAAAGAAGCAGCACTTCTACTTTATAAATAAAAATTATCTTCTAAGTGCAAAAATAAAAAAGTAAATTAAGTTTATAAAACCGATCGTTCTTTTGTGATTTTTTTTTAAAGCATATATATTTTGAAAATACTCATTTAAATTTTTTAAAAAATAAAGCAATCTTTGTTTGATCATCTTGTATATCTCCTCAAAAATGTTTTAAAGGATAATAAGAAAAAATAAAGCTTCAAGAAATAAATCATTTAAAAGTAATCTTGAATGATGGCAAATTATCCAATGCCTACATTGTATGTGTTATATTGTGAGAAAGTAAGAACACTTCTGATTAATGAAGTGGCCTTATAATTTTATGAATTTTGATTAAGAATAATATGACAACCTTTTTTTAATTTTTATTTTCAAGTGTACAGGATGATTGTAATTACAGCCCCTTTTCAAAATGCTGTAAAAAAAACCACTCGTCACAATGAGTTCAAATTTGAACTGAAGATACTTGAAAAAGAGAGAAATGGTATGACATCAAAAAAGAAGCTTCACGGATTTTTCCCAACAAATTTCGTATAGCCTTGCCGTGGTAGTTAGGCTTTCCACTAACAGTTACTAGTTCTGTTGTTACAACTGTTGAATGACTTGGAAGTCATTTTTCCGTCAAATAACCGAAGCAATCAAGCACATTGACACTTCAGTTGGCTTAATGTGCAACTCATGCCAAATACGTTGTAATTTCGATTCAAAATATCACTGGGAGTTGCACTTTCATAATGTCGCTTATAACGTCATTTATTAACAAACTTTTGAACTTTTTTTGATGTCGTATCGTTTTTCCCTTCTTTAAATATCTTCATTTCAAATTTGAACTCATTGTGACGAGTGTTTCTTTTTTTTTTTTTTTTTTTTTTTGCAGCATTTTGAAAGTAAGACTTTAATTATAATTATCATGTATATTAAATAGTAATTTATGGTACTTACACTAAAGGAACATTATTAATATGTTTTCCAAACATTCGTAATATTGAACTAGTATTTAAATGCAACTTATATATTTATCTTAAATATTAAATAATAAATAAATATTAAATATTAAAAATATTTAAAATTATTAAATTATAAATCTTAAATCTTAAATCTTAATATTCTTAATTATTAAATAAATTAATATTGCATTGTGCATATTGTGCAACCAGATTGCAACTGGGTGTGGTTAGGATGTGATACTTAAGGCACAGGTTAGAGGACTCACAGCTTTATTTGCACACGCACAAATATCAGACACATATTATTAGAAACGTAACAATATGTAACGAATTTAAAGACAGATAATTAAAGATTCGTGGAAGGATTCCACATATAAGCAAAAGACCCGATACTCAGCTATGCGCATGGTGAGCGAAATATACCTCCTCTCCGAATAAGAATCTGTAGGCCAACTAACACGCATGGTTGAGTTTAATATATTTCCTCTCGGGATGAAGAACTAAAACTAAACGTTTCTCAGCTGGAGTGCGGTGCTTCCTCTAGGATGAGAGTCTCGAGGCCTATTGATCATTTCTCCTGAATTGCACATGTGGAGCTACTTCCAGTACGTAGGAGGAAGCATGGTTACAAAATTAAGAAAAATATTACAATTTTGATTTTAGCACTAAGAATATTTGCAAATGTCGATTCATGATATTAGTTAGCAATTTTAAAATAATTAACTACATAAAATATTGTATATTTCATTTCTTAATAAACAAAGTTTCTTTACTGTAAATTTTCCCTTTCACTATAAAATAAATTTCTTTCTAATCATAAAAATTTTCTATAATAAATATTTTGATATTCAGAAATACACATATTAAATAATAAAAGCTATAAAATCTAAATAATAATTTATATTATAGTGTACTGTGTACTTTTAAATTATGATATTCATGTATATTGTAAAACAATTTACTGTATATTTGAGTAAGTAACTGAATAAATGAATAATCAATCCTATATATTCAATCTTTGAATAAAAATGTTAAAAAAAAAACTTTATAATCATAAATCAGTAATGTTGAGTATCATCCATTTTTCCATAAGTATGAATGGAATACTAATGGTTAAAGAAAGAAAAATGATTTTCATAATTTCTTTTTAAACATATTTTAAAATAAAACATATCTCTCTGCATATTGTTTATTCTCCTTTTACCGTATGTTATTATGTCAGTATAAATATATATTCTCCGTTTATTAGCATAAAATCATTTATCTTTGAAACTATTTTGTTGGAGTATTTTAAATATCGATTCAAAAAAGAATCAAATACAAAAATATTTCACAAAACATGATAAATTAAGTCATATTTTTAATCAATAATAAAGTTTCAGGCTAGGAATCATATCGAGTTACGTGAATAAAGATAAATTATAATATTAGTACTTAAGAATGTTATATAATTGATGAGTGAAAATATAATTTAATTTATTTTTAGTAAAACAAAAATGTATTGAAGGCAAAATATGGATACTGCGTTTTGTATGCGATAAGAATGATTCTTCAGTACTAAAATATAGTTCTGCAGGCAGCAGATATTTTTAACAAAAAAAAAAATCTTCTTTAGCAATAACTTTACTATTTATTGAGTATACAATGAATTTCTCAAATTTAATTTTATCATATTTAAAAAAAAAAAATTTTTTTTGTCATAAGGCTGAGAACAAATAGCATGCAAAAAATACACCTTTTATATTTAGATCAGTGACCGTAAATACTGGTTGCAGAGAAAAAAAATCCCATTTTCCGTACTTTTACCGCCTTTCATATTTAAGAACATCCTGTTGTGTCTGAATGTTCTTTGATTATTTATTTCTTATTGCTCAAAAAAAATCTGAGTTATTTTTTGTCTTCTCATAATTTTCTGATAACTGGTTTTTAATATATACTAAATAAAAACTACTACTATATATACTATATTTTTTATTAATAATAAATACATATCGATTTCAATTTCATATAAAATGAAAATCTCCATAAATTTCTGCGAAAGTGATTATATTGAATATTTTCCAAAATAAAAAAAAATAAAAAAAACATCCTTGAAATTACATATTGAACTTTTAAGCATTGTTTCAAATCTAACTAGTGTTTCTATTTTCGTTGTTAAGTGCATACAAACAGAGTTTCATATAAAATTCATATTAATAACTTCCTAAAAAAAGTAGGACTAAAGAAGAATGATGACTTCGTTCTTTTTGCTAAAAGAAAGAAAAAAATATCACCTCTTTGAAAATTATACGATATTGACAGTATTACTATTTCCTATTTGTATGCTTGATTTAGAAGTAAAATATATCTACTTAAACATTTATTTCTTGTGACTTGAAAACAAATAGTTTTATTTGAAACAAATTTTTATCCACCGCTTAATTTTTTTAAATTAATTATTTTAATCTTTTAAATATTTATTTTATCTTAAAAATAAATATTTAAAATATAAAATATATAATAAAATAATTATTTTAATCTTAAAAAATTTTTTTTTTTAAAGTTTTTTTTTTCTTCATTTAAATATATTTCTAAAGAATCATTCATAACTGGACAATCCGGAAAAAAATTATCGAAATAAGAAACTACATTTGGAATAGGAAAAAAAAATAGAATAGGATAGATTATGCACCAACATTTCATGGCATATATTAAGAAAATACGTCAATCGTTTTTTAAATTTATCTTTAAAATAATTTTCCTTTAAAATTTCGTATGATTTATGTAACTAATAGTAAAAAACAACATATTCAGTGGACAGTTTTCCCTTCAATTTTTTTTTTTTTTTTTTTTTTAAATGTATACTATAAAAATTCTGTGGATTGCTGAAGTGGGGAGGGATGAACTAATTTTTTTCACACACAATTTTCGAAAATTCGACACGTAGGCAAATTTAGTGTTTTAACCGCAATTGATAATGAACAAAAGTGATTATGTACCGAAATTTTTCATAATTCTGTTATTTCTTATCTTACTTGGTCGACAGCAACATTTAGACCAAGTCCATGAACTCATGTGTATTTAGACCGGCGAGTCATTATAAAGGGTAAAAAATGCAGCTTCTTTATGTGCTTGACTTTGTGGCACAAAGACATGGGGAACCTTAAGGGAGAAGTCTGACTTTTCCCCACTCGGTTATATCCCTTGGCATTGGGTGCACATTTTAGTCGCCTTTTATTACACGCATGGGTTACAGTGGGACTATTCTAACCCGGACTAATTCAAATCCACACTGAGGAAAAATAATAATAATTCTAAATAACTGATGATACTTATTCCTATAATTTTATTGTTATCCATAATCACCCCTGTACAGTTGTCTTTTCCCCTAAAAAACCTTCTTTTCATTGAATTTCTGAGAATTTTAAGTGACAAGTACGCAGTGACGTGCACAGCGTATGGATTATTTCTTGGCGTATCAGAGCATCACATTTTGATTCATGTTTTTTTTTTATTCATCTGTAAGCAGAAATCTCTGACTTTACTCCACCTGCCTTAATCCCCAGGCACTTAGTCTTTTACGACATGCATGGGCCACAGTGGGACTATTCTAACCCGGACCAATACGGTGGACAAATAATAATGATCATAATAATACTAAATAGCTGATGGTACCGATTCCAATAGTCCCATTGTTAATCCTAATTATATTTAGACATCTTTTTCCCTCAAAAAAACATATTTTCATTAAATTTCTGAGCGTTTTAAGTGGTAAGTGTGCAGTGACGTGCATGGCGTATGAATTATTTCTTGGCGAATCAGGATATCATATTTTGATTCGTGTTTTTTTTTACTCATTTGTAGGGTATTACACATGCTGTCCCCAAGATGAATCTTTTATCTAATATGCATACGAAATAATCGGAAAAGTTTGCAGGTTTGCAGAGAAGATAAACTTCATTACTTTCAAAATAATATAAAATATAAAATAATTTATATTTTAAGATTTAGACAGATTTAAAATCAAACAGGATTATTTAAAAATAGCAAAAACACTTAACACGTTATTTTTACTTTGAAATCCCATTGGAAGTGACGGAATTAATCTTTATGGCATCTTAAACAATATTTACTTCAATCTTATTTCTTTTACCGTGGAAGATAGTCGAAATTGAAATTGGCTGTTTCAAATCCACTTACATATTTATAAATTCAATAAAAAACATAATGTTCCATACAAGACATGCTGTTAGTGTTTCTTTTATGAAGATAGATGTGTCTGATGTTTCTTTTTTAATGTTGGAGTCCAGTAATGTATGACCCAAACAGCCCATTTATAGAAATTGAGAAATGGCTTATCATAGAATTTTTAGGAATAAATGTTTCACTATTTGGTGTCTTAGGAAACCCAGGAAAATTGCATGCTTGCAACCTGTTTATAAATACGAGATACTTAAATTACACTGGTTTCCTTGCATCTGGAAGATTTGGTTTGGTTTGTCGCTCTACGGTCATCTTGCGCACACTTTAGGCTAAACAGACCGGGACTTACAGTTTAAAGTGGATTCTGAACCACTACAAACACCCATGGAGCCGCCGGGACTCGAACCCGAAACCTGTGATACCGAGCGCTAGATGCTTCTGGAAGAAGCAACTGCAATGGATGTCCCAAGTAATTCAAACTAGATCTCACCTGCTTGTTAGCTTTGCCCTTTATCACTGAGCTGCAAGTGTAGCCGCTTTATGGACAATTGGCTAGCGCTCTGGTATTTGGTATTTCAGTTTCGAATCATGGCACTGGCATGGATGTTTGTTAGTGATTCGGAATCCACGTTAACCGGCGTGATTATCCTAAAGTGTGCACAGAATAACCGTGGAGCAACAAACCGAACTTTATGAAGGTAATTATTATCAAAACGATCTTTACAAAAATATTTATTCACTTTATTAATATAAACTGCTAGTGAAGTGATTTAACTCGCGTAAAAGAAGTTATATCTTTCAAAATGCATCCAATTTGATTGCAGTACGGCATTGTTCATATTGATTTTTATATGAAGATATATTTTAATGTTGGGATTTTACGATGGATTTAACTATTCTATTAGTATTTTGAAAATACTAAATCATATATAGAACTTTAATTGCCAAAAGTAGCACCCTGATGGCCAATTGGCTAGCGCTCTGGCCGTTCCACACAATACATTCAGGCTGCAGGTTCAAATCCTGTCGGGGCATCAATGTTTGTTAAGGGGTTGGCATCCACGTTAACTTGTAGGTCCCGGTCTAATTAACTTTAAGTGTGCAAAAAAATAACCTTAGAGTGACGAACCAAACCGTTGCAAATATATCTGTTACTTGTAATTCTTTCATTTGGTATGAAAACCATGAAATTTAGACATTATGAAAATAACAATTATTTATCTCTTAATTTGATATTCCAAAAATACATTTTGATATTTGCATAAAAGTAATTTAAATTCTATTATTAATGTTGTAATAAATTTTACAAATATGTAATTGATTTTAAGCGAAAATAAGCTTATTTTTAATATGATATCACTCATACAAAAGTAATGTTACAATAATATATTGCATACAATATATATTTTAATGAGATTTAATATTACTGTTAAATTATTCAAAACATACTTATTTTATATTTTTAATCATTTTATATATTTCTAACATTAAAAAAAAATTATTATGATGCCATGCATGTATTTCTAATTTTAAAATAAATAATAAATCAATTAAAGTAAAAGGTTTGCAGATAAATTAAAATTTATAATAAATGTAAAATAACTTTCCAATTATTGACACATGGATTCCATAAATCTTTACAACATGTCAAAGTCGATTAGATTTGAGCTTAAATGAATAATTTTTTATTATTTGCCTTTTTTTTAAATTTTTTGTTCAAAAAACATTTCTCATTTTTCTCAACTACGTAATTAAAAATCAATCTCGTATTCCATTTTTCTTGCTTAAAATGAATAAAACTGTTATTAAATACAAAAAAGAAAGTTATTGAAAAACATATTTTTATGACAGTTTTTTTTACTTTTTATTTTGCTATGGCAAGAGTTTGCAATTAAATATCATAAGTTTTGCCTGCCCGTTTTTCAAAAATCTCAGTGTTTTTTAACAGAACAAATTGCTTATGAAACTCGGCATTAAATAACCGAATCTCAAGTTCGCGAAAAACATAATTTTGAATCAGTTTTCATTAAGTAACGATTCGAATATTAAACTTTCATATTCTTTATAATTATTTATGATGTAACTTGAATATTAAAATCATTCGTCATTTTTTTTATTCTTGCATACTTTTGAATTTTGGAAATAATTTATTTAGGATTAAAAAAAGAGATGAAATTATTTTCATGTAATACTATTAACATGAAAGTTTCTTGACAAGTTTTTCTCGACTAGTATTGTACAAATAAATGTTTTGTACTGAATATGCATTTATAATGTATTTAAATGACCTTTTAAAAGACTGATGCTATTTTTTAACTTTTTACGTAAAATAATTTAGAGAATTGTTGTCAATCTCCTACCGATAATGGTGGCATTTCACAATAATGTAATCGTAATTTGTAATAAAAATATGATTCGAATCTTAGTTGCTCGCTAACAAGCGGAGACTCTTGATGGTTTGGATATTAGGTTTCCAAGCTAGGAAAATTCGGTTTAGAAACGCAAGACTCAATCCAACTATAATTCCTGTATCAACATCAGCAAAATTTTGAAAACTGATTATCTTGAATAAGAGAGCATGCAGCACCCTAGATGCAGCCTTTATTGGTACTGATTGCATATTATAAGGCAAAACAGCATGAACCATCGTGCTGCATTCCTAGTAACGCTAAATCTGCTATATGTATTAATGTTGTTTCTTTTCCCACTTGGTAGAAATCTAGACCAAGCCAATGAAACCGTGCTTACTCATGGTTGAAGGGGAAGGGGGCAGATTCTGTTGTGATAGAGCACTCGTAGGGAGAAGTCTGACTTTCATCCGTGACGTTCTACAATCATATGAGATCGGGACCTACCGCTTAAAGTGGATTCCGAACCATTACGAACACATATGGCACCGCCGGGACACGAACCCAAAACCTCTAGTACCCAGAGTTAGAGAGCTAGACATTCGGCAATTCAGGCCCGCTATATGTCTTAAGTAAGGTCTATTAGCGAATTGCCTATAGTTAAAGTGCATAGCATTTAAAAAGAATTACAAATTGTTCTTTCAACAATAACTTAAAAAGAGTATTCATATTAGTAAAATTACATATGAAATAAATAGAAATTAAAATTTTAAATTTTAATCCATGAGTATTATTATGATGCAATGCATAATTCATGTTGTTGGGACTGTGTAGTTTCATTTTAATGCAGCTGGCAAACACTTAGAAATTGTTTTAGATGCATTAAGGCAAGCGCAGCATGACGTTACTGACTTAGATTTACCCAGGAAGTGCGTGTAGCTTGAAGATAAACTACTTAAGTGGAGTAACAATACATCCGTAACGCTCTACAGTCATATGAGACCGGAATCTACGGTTTAAAGTGGATTCCGAACTACTACAAACATCCATGGCACCACTGAGTCTCGATCCCGAAACCTTTGGTTTCGAATGCCGGAGCATTGGCCACCCGGCCATCAGGCCCCTATACAGAAATAATATATAATACTTAATAGGATTAGTATCGAAATTAGTAAAATTACATTTGAAATAAATAGAGACTAAATATTCTAAATAAGAAACCTTGAGTAACAGTAGGGACTATTCTTCATACTTTATAAAAACATAACAAGCAATGTTTAATCAAAATTTTTTATTGAGAATATTTTCAAATTCCATAACATAGTATAAAATAGAAAAAAAAAATTGAATCTTTTTAGTTAAGTTTAATGCACTTTTTACTTTTAGTTGTTAATTACATTCAGAATGAAGTAATTTCCAAAGAAAACGTAAGTATCTGCAAAGAGGTGCAATGCTTAAAAAAGGAAAAAAGAAAAGAAAAACCTCATCATCAGACCATCATACTCACTTAATATATTAACTTGAAGCTTGGTAATGAGGTAGTTCGTTGTGAGGATGTTCTTAAGAACTGAGCAGTCGTGACTAATGGTTTAACATCACTAATGGGTTGCTGAGAAAACACAAGTGAGTTGTCAGTGAAATTAATTTCAGTTTGCACTTACGTTTTACTGAAATAATAACAGTCAGCCTTTCTGCCGTTAAGACTGCAAGTTACTCAAAATTGTCAAGTGCATTGTACATAAATCAATGAGTTACAATTAAGGCTTTAATTTTCATCAATATTTAGTATTTTAAATGTATTAATGAAAACATATAAAAAAATATGTAACTTTAACAATATATAAGTAGTTCTTGTAAAGCCACTTTGTATTATTTATTTTAATTTTTTGTAATATATGCCCCAGATTTATACGCATTAGAAAATATATTCAAATTATTTTTTTTTCGTTCTAATGCAGCTGGCAATCACTTAGACAATTGTCTTTAATGAATTAAGGCATTATTCACTTTGCATTACCCAGAGGGTGCGTGTAGCTTGAAGATAAGCCACGGACGCGGAGTATCAATGCCCCCGTAACGCTCTACGATCCTATTAGGACCGAGACCTTACGGTTTACAGTGGATTCCGAACTACTTCGAGCACCCATGGGCAAGCCGGGATTTGAACCCGATACATATGGTACCGAGCGCCAGGGCGCTAGCCACTCGGCTCACATTATATCATGACTAATATTACGTCCAGCCATTGCTGTATGCTTTATAACACTGACAGCCTTTTCTAATTATACCTCGGAGAGCATAACGTTTAGTAGCATTAGCATTAGCATAATACATAGTCCATCACTAACGGTGGGATAAAATAATATTCTTCCAGGGAGACCTTTAGGGGTAACTACCGGCATCTCTGTGGCATAATAAAGAAAGCATCCGAAACTCAATCTTAATGACAATGCAAGGCATTTACAGATGTTGCCGCTTTCGTTCTTCTAAAAACACTGACTGCAATTCAAGCTGTCGCCGTATTGAAATAGGAAACAAGTAATATAAAAGAAAAAAAATTAAAATAAATTCCTACTTTTTTTTCACTCTATTGCAGAAAGTCCTTTATAAATAATCTTCGTTCTTTTTTTAAAGTTTATCTGGTGCCTATCTATTGGTAGATATATGCAACTTAAATGTAAAAAAAATTAATTAAAATTAATTAATTAAATTATGGAATTAATATTTGAAAACACTGCATTAACATCCAGTGTCATCCACTACAAGTTAAAAAAAATGTATTTGAACTCGAATGGATGAATAAAAAGTGTTTTATGAACGACTGAAAATTTGAACAAGATATATATAGGGAGAGTGTGAGCTAATAGAAGTAATTGAGTAAATAGTAAAAAAAACCATGAAGACATATAAATTGATCCTAATGATATGGGTGAACCTGCTGGACTGCTGTCAATCATTCCTCTGCTCTTCTTTTTGTAATCGATATTCTTAAATCATTGTAGTTCACCATTTGCAACCTGTTTCCTTTTTTGCTAACAGGTTTGTGACTGCACTAAACTCATATTCCTCTTAATGTAACAAAGGAAATATATTTATCTTTAGTCTTTTTCTTCGTGCTTTCGCCGCTTCCTTATTGTTATTACACGTCCCTGAGGGCTTCTTCACCCCTCTCGATCATTCTATTACTCTCCGTAGGGAGAGGAATCATCTTGGGAATTAAGGATATAGGTGATATATACTAATTAGTAAAAAAGTATGCCTATTGCAAGCCATTGTAATTTAATTTATTACGTACCTCTTACATGTATCTTAAACAAATCTATTTATAAAGCTTAAGCTGCTAGAACACTGTCAGTTTAAAATATAAGGGAGCTAAAAATAAAATCTTTGAAGTATATTACATATCAAATTTTTTTCATTATGATTTTATAGTGGTTTCTATTTAAGAGTTACGCTAAGTTCTTCAATATATGCAGTGTTTTTAAATATATAAAATACGAAGAATTATGCTTGTTATTCACAACTGAATTCTTCATCTGATAAAAAATGTAGAAAGTCAGTATAATACAATGTATTTGCAATCCGTTATAAATGACTTTTATAATATTGAAATTGAAATTATCTATTTCCCAGTGTTTAACATGATACTAAATTTATATTCGATTAAATTGTTCGTTTAGTAAATATGAGAGTAGCCATCATTTTAAATACATTATAGTTTATATTAGAAAATAATTTTTAATCACTATTTTATTACATACAAATTTCCTCTATCAGTGAGTATTTAAAACTCCATGGACCAATATTTATTCGTTGTTACAATTAAATAAAAAAAAATGAATCAATTCTTCCATATAAACAATTCAGATTTAAATCTTTAAATGAATCGAATCTGACTCGTTTCTTGGCAACCATTCTGCTTTATTGAAATATAATTTATTACAAATAGATGTTGCCCGACTAGTGGCTAAGTAGTAACGTGTACCGCTGGTGAGCATTAAGGTCGAAGTTCAATATTCTGGCGGCATTGTTGTAGACACAATTTCAAACACGAGGAGACTTGATGGCATTAGTGATGTTCAGCATCTTGCCTCATTAGTTGGATTACCTGGTGGGAGTTTTTCCAGTTTTTCTCCCATACGATACTGGGTAGTTCCCCCTAAAAGTCCTCCCGGAAGGCACGGTCCTCCTTCTTCAGCGAATCGGAGTCAAGTGAGATTTCTGCCTTCTGGTGCACCAACACAAGCTCCATATGAAGCTGCCCTTATTCCCTCCATCCATGAGTAGACTACTCATGGTATGTCTGTCCACCTGCAGGACATTGGGGGTTAGTCACAACAACAACGGCAAATGTGTAGACCTATTTCAATAAACTTAAAAATCGTAAAGAAATAAATTTATCTTGATATCTCGTAGCCTGATTTTATTATCAGTGTAATTGAATTTAAAGAGACAAACAAAAGACATAAAACAAAGAAAGCTATTTTAACTTACTTACTACTTTTCTAAATTAAAATTCAATTTTAACGTATTTTTTTTATGTTGCGATATAGAACGTAACTATATTTCTCCTGGTATATTTTTGTCAGTTATAAAAAAAAGTCGGATGATGTTTAAAAATGATTTCTTGCTTAAACATAAATATATCTTAACATTTTCATGTATACACACTTAAAATTTGCAGTTATAAGTAATAATTTACTGTATGAATTGTGATAACAAATTTAAACTAGTTAATAATATTTCATAAAAATTCCTGTAAACATATCTTATGAAGAAATATATTTAAAAGTAAAATCATAATAATTTTCGTATGTCGACAATCTTATTTCTTAAAATGAAATTCAAATAAAAAAAAAATATCACCAGGGAAATTTGTTTAAAATAATTTAAGCTTTTGCGTCATTTCTTTAATATGTTTAAATTCAGAATTATCTTATATATTTCAAAATAATAATGCAGTGAAAAAATAGTAATTATATGCAATTAATAATATGCTACCTTTAAAAAAATTAGGAAATGTCATAACATGTACTAAAGAACACGAAAAAATAAGTATATTTTCAAAATCTTACCTGAATATTTATAAAGTAATGATGCATCAAATAGAATAGGATAATTATTGGGGATGTTGTCTTATAGTATTATTGGACAAGTTACAATAAACGTACTAAAATGTATCTGCAGTTTCTAAAAACCAGAAACTTTGTAATGAAGTGTCAGCTATAGCCATATTTTTATATGAATACTAGACACCTTTTATACGAAGAATTACGATAGCAAGTCTCTAGACGAACAGAAGTGGTCTAGAATCACCCCCATGAGAATGACGGTTGAATGAGAATCTTTCTGTCATACTTAGAAGGTGAAATGAATGTCTAGAACAAAATCAGCTTCTATAAAGTACAACCTACAGTTACAATGGTGATTCCTCTATCCTATGATAACGATTTGCGATTGGTGCAGAACTACCTTCGGGAGGAGAGTATAGGTTGTAGGCGTGGTCCAATATAATCTCCAGAATTAATCATTATTGAGCATGAATCCTGATTGAACATGAACATCCCTGATCGAACATTGAACATTTTGAGTTGACCATGGCATTTCGCTATTGTGTTTGTATATTATTTAGAAACATTTATCACACTTAACAGTGAATCGTATCACATATTGAACACGAATGCTATACTAGAGGCATGATAGCCGATTGGCTAGCGCTCTGGCGCTCGGTTGCATGGGTTTCAGGTTTACAAAAGACCACATAGATATTTTTAGTTCAGTTAAGCGGGATTTGCATAACCGGAACTTTATTGTAATATTAACAGACACTAAACTGTGAAGAATTTCGCTTCTATATTTAACAGAAAATGGACTGATGGCTAAGTGGCTAGCTGTCGGACGTTTGGTAACACAGGTTTCGGGTTCATATCCCGGTGGTGCCATGGATGTTTGTAATGGTTCGGAATCCACTTTAAACCGTAAGTCCCGATCTAATATAGGATCGTAGAGCGTTGTAGGGGTAGTGTTACTCGCATACCTAGCATATCTACAAGCTACACGTGGCCCCTGGGTAATGCTAAATGAGTAACGTCGGTTCAGATCTTGCTTAAGACATAAAGAAATCTCTATATTGTCAGATGCATTAAAAAGGAAATGTTATGCGTTATAGTATAGTTAAATATGTGTTTTCCAAGGCAAAAAGAAGCATATATATTTATGTACTATTTGCGAAGCTATATATTTAAGAAGCATATTTTATATTTATTTCTGTGTTTAACTCACTTTCTACATGGTTCTTGAAATTGCAATGTCATATATAAGAGCTTTCCAAATAACTAAGAATTTAAATAAATAATATTTTGAGTTGAGCCTTGCTATCCGGTTTGTATATCAATTAGAGACATTTATCGCATACCATAATGAATCTTGAAGCATATTAAACACGAATGCTATGTTTTATGATATATTTTAATGTGTGTTTTCAAGACAATAAAAAAACGCCTATCATTTTTTTATGCACAATTTTTGAAAAAAATGTTTAAGTGTTTTTGCCAATCATTGTTAAATTCAACTAAATAAAAGTTTCACCATCACAATTTTTCTGATTTTCTTCACGTTTTATGGCTAATTTTATACTATTTTCATAAATAAAGTTTCATGTATATCCACTACAAAAATAAATTCATCATTTAAATGTAAACCATGATTTATAGCGTTTATAAGTATATTTAACATTCAAAATATTACATTTTACTTTAGGTTATGCATCAAAAAAAGAAAAATATATTTGAAAAATTATAATTTCCATGGCTAGGCAGTCAAATATTTAATAAAGATATTATTATTTAAACATAAAACATGTGTCAATAATTTTATAAATGAATATTAAGTTTTGTAGTGTGCAAATTGGGTAACCAGATTGTAACTGAGGGTGATTGAGTTGAGATACTTAAGGTACAGGTATGAGGTCTCATAGTTTTATTTACACACAAACATAGCACACATGTAAAGAGACATACAATATTAACACATTTAAAGACACATAATTACAGATTCGTGGAAGCATTCCTCTTATAAGCCGAAAACCTGATACTCAGCAACGCGTAAGGTGCATGAAATATATTTCTTCTCCGCGTGAGAGTCTGTAGGTCAACTAATGCGCTAAATATATCTCCTCTCTGGATGCGAGACTGTAAATTAAACGTTTGTCGGCCGAAGTGCAGGTTGAGCTGTACTTTCTCTCGGGGGAGAGTCCAATGTCCAAATTACCATTCCTCCTGCACGCTAAACGGGGGCGCTCTTGGCAGTGTGTAGGAGGAAGCATGATTACATTTTTCTTTTTGAACTAAATTAGTTAATAGGTTTGAAAAATTATTATATCAATGGCCAACAATTTTATTGTTATTAGATTGCTTTTATTTATTTCTTTTTTAATATCCACTATTTTCAAAGTATTTCTTAAGATTAATTTTCAATATGATATATTATTTAAAAATACATTTTTTAATTCATATGTTTTTTTTTTTCTATATTGTTAAAGATATAATGCCAAAGTTAATAGTTGTAATCATTTATTATTTAAACAAGAAAGTTAAAGTAAAATTTTAATAATACTTAATGAATTGCAAAGTGTTAATTATAATTTCACTTGTCAGGCATTTTTATCGTTATTAAAAAGCATTTTAAAGGGACACCAGAGAAGCGAAGGAAACTGTTTTAAGTGACTTATAGTAGAACTAACTTTTCTTAGAATCCGTCATTTTCAATAAAAGTCCCCCTATGTGCCAGTCGAGGGAAAATCGCTATTAAGGAACTCTATTTTTCTTTGAAACTCACAAGCCGGTCCGCATTTTCGTCTTTGTTCTGCAGTTCAGAGACTGACAGTGACAAACGAGTTTTTAGAAATATGCCACTTTCTCGGAGTTTGAATAGTGTCACTGAAGAAAGACCAAAAACAGGCATATGAAAAGACAATTTTTCAGCCCAGTCATTGAAAAATAAGCCATGAATTTCCATTTTTGATCCCTTTCCAACATGGAGATGCTCGTGACACATGTTTAAAATCATTTTAAAATGTCTATTTTAGCCCTTTTATCCGGTTTTTATGAGACGCTTTCGAAAAGTCTTTTTTTTAAGTTGATCATTAAAAACTCAAGACAAGAAAATCCCTTTTTTCTTAATTTCAGGATATTTCTGACGTGTGTTCTAAAACATAGTTTTAAATGTGTATTTTAGTCACTTGGATTTTTTTATTGTTATTGCAGATTTTTATGGTTATATTTTTTTCTGTGTGTGTGTGTCAAATTCTCAGAGTCCTGCAGTGCGGGACTGGCTTCTCGTGAGTAATCCACTCATGGATGGTGGAAAAGTTTCAGCTTCTGTTGTGATGTATGTATGTGTGTACCCCTATGTAGAATGTACTCCCGTGTATTGCTGAATAAGAATGGCAGTGCATTCCGGAAGGAAGTTTAGGGGGAACTACTCCTCATCTGTGTATCGTTTGGGAGGAAACTCGGAAAATTTTCACTAGGCATTCTGACTAACGGGGCAAGATTCTGAACATCATTGCATACAGGCTCCTCGTTTTTGAAACAGTGTTTGCAACAATGCTGCCAGCGAATTGAATCTCAGCCTTAATGCTCATGAGACCTGAATGGCCAAATATCTAATGCTCGGTAGCTTAGGTTTCTGGTTAGATCCCCGGCGGTGCCATGATGTCTGTGTCTGTGTTGCAGGATGTTTGTGTTGATTCGGTATCCACTTTAAGCTGTAGGTCGCGGTCTCATATGACTTTAAGAGCGCCACGGAGCCCAGTAAGACTTTTCTCACCTACATCATTCCCAAACTGTATAGGGACAACTCAGCTCTAGGCACAGAGATGTGGTGTAGTAGTAATCCAAATGCTCAACAGCGGCGCACGTTGCCACTGAGCCAGAATGTGTAGAATAAATCTACATGCATCTACAGAATGTGTAGAATAAATTCGTTCTCTAAGAATTCAAGTACTAAAAGAAATAAAAATCGTTTGACATATGTTAATCAATAGATTGGTTATCTTATTTAATAATTATCGAGTATTACTTCATAATATGTGTGTATAATATAAAGTAAAAAAATAAAATGGACAAATGGTAGAAAACTGAAAAAAAACTACATATTTCTATCATCGTATTTAAAATAAAATATTTTAATTTATAATCAGTTAACACTAAAAATTTTCAATAATTAACTATAAAATAATAGTTTCTTATAATGTATAGTTTCGTATATATTTTTATTTTATTATGTGTTGTTTTTATATAGTGTATAGTATAGTATTTCTTTATATATATAAGACACAATACACTATATATTAGTTATCTTATATAGTGTATAATTTCTTACAGTTTCTTTTTTAGTCAATATCATTGACTGAAAAAGAAACAAATAGGAGTCGAACATTAATGCGTAAAATTATAGCGTTAGCAATGTAATTAAACGTTAATTATATTGCTAACGCTATAATTTTATGCATTAATATTCGTCTTTATTAGTTCCTTTTTCTAAAATAAATTATTCTTTTTTATATATAGTCTCTTTAGAATGCAGACTACTTTCCTTTTTGAAAAAAGAACATACAAGCTTTTAAATTAAAAGAATCAATTAGTTTTTTTGAATACTTAGTTCAAAATTCTTTTTTTTTTTTTCCATTTCGTGCCTTTTTTAATTTCATTAAGTAATTTGGCAAAATAAGTGTGAATATGTAACTTATTTATTTGTTGCAATTTATTAATCGCCTCAATCCATTAACAGGCATACTAAATTCAGAAACTCTTTTACTTTTCCATATCTGATGTAAATTAATTTTTGATTGGTGTCGTTATTAATTCAGTACATTTCCATAAATAGCTCTTCAAAATTGGCTTCACTCTTAACTTTCCCTCTCGCCTTTACTTAATGGAGAACATTTTTTGCATTAGTTTTTTTTTTCTGAACTATATTGTGTTTTTATGAAATAACTGATTTTTTTATTCATATAGTTAATTCACTCTTACTAATAGTTTAATAATTTTATCACTTATTATGCATTTTTACACGCCTTTTAGTCATGATAATTTGTTCTTAAAATGTCTTTAGTATTTAATGCAGTGTCAATTAAGTGCCACAAGAAATGAAACACTTAAAAAGCTGTCTCAAATGGTATTTTAATAAGTAGTAACAATAAAGTCTTTAGAAAGACTACTTATTACCAAGACTATGTTGAATCAAATTAGAATAAATAATTAGAATAAAAAAGATTATAGATGAATTTAGATATAATGAAAACATTAAAAGGCATTTGTATGTATATCAAAGGTTACACTTAAGAAAATGAAAAATGTCTGAAATTTTTGATTAGTTAGATCAAGCAAGTTCAAGTTCCTATGTAAAACCAGAGAAATTTATATTTAATGTATTTAATTCTTCGCAATTTTTTTCTATTTTACAATAAGGTCTGAACTAAAAAAGCTAATGTTTTTTTTTTGTTTTTTTTAACGACGCAACATGTTAATCTTAAAAATCATTGATATTATGCAATTGTTTTAAAACAATTTACTAAATATTCAATAAGAGGCTAATTTTTATCTTAGCACTAGTAGCATATTTCAACTATGAATTAGAATACATTTATTTTTGAAAAAAAAAACTTGCAAGCTTTTAAACAAAAATAATCAATTAATTTGTTTTTGAATAATTCATTTCACAGGGTTTTTTTTTTTTTTTTTTTTAATTTTGTGTCTTTTTTTAATTTCATTAAGTAATTTGCCAAAATAAGTGTGACTATGTAACTTATTTATTTGTTGCAATTTATTAATCGCCTAAATCCATTAACTGGCATCCTAAATTTAGAAACTCTTTTACTTTTCCATATCAGATGTAAATTAATTTTTGATTGGTGTCGTTATTAATTCAGTGCATTTCCATAAATAGCTCTTTAAAATCTGGCTTCGCTTTTAACTTTCCCTCTCGCCTTTACTTAATGGAGAACTTTTTTTGCATTAGTTTTTTTTTCTGAATTATATTGTGTTTTTATGAAATAATTGATTTTTTCATTCATATAGTTAATTCACTCTTACTAATAGTTTAATAATTTTGTCACCTATTATGCATTTTTTACACCCCTTTTAGTGGTGATATTTTGTTCTTAAAATGTATTTAGTGTCTAATGCAGTGCTAATTTAGTGCCATAAAAAGAAACATATAAGAGACTGTCTAACGTGTTAATAAGGCTGTTTTAATCTGGTTATCTTATTTTTCTAAAGATTATTTATTTCCAAGCTATGTTGAATCAAATTAGAATAAATAATTAGAATAAAAAAAATTTTTAGTTTTTTTGTTTTTAGTATAACATTAAAAGAGACTATGTATATCAAAGTTTACACTTAAAAAATTAAAAAAAATAAATTGCTGAAATTTCTGATTATTTAGATGACGGAAGTCCAAGTTCCTTTATAAAACTAGAGAAATGCATATTCAATGTACTTATTTCTTCTCTAAATGTGTGAAATAAAAAAGAAACAGTTCGCTTTTGTTTATTTTAATTTTAATGAAGCAACATGTTAATGTTAAAATTCGCTGATTTTATGTGCATGTTTTTAATCAATTTACTAAATATACAGTTAGATGCTATTTTTATCTTAGCACTAGTAACATATTTCAGCTATCAATTAGAATTAAATCTAATCAAATTTTAAAAAACAAGGCAAAAATATATTACAAATAAAATCGTATATTTTTTATCTGTAGGAAGTATTTCGCATTTCTGGTAAACTAGAATGTTCACTTACTGCAATGTGTTTTTTAGTACTTTATTTATTTTATTACTTTATTATACCTTTATACCTGTAAGCGTACAACGCCTAAAGCGTTGTAGTGTTGCACCTATAAGCGTTTTATTTATTTTAGTACAGATTGTAACTGGTTGTGATTGGATGGAGATACTTGTGTCACAGGTTAGAGAGCTCACAGCTTTATTTACACACGAACAACACACAAGTACAAATGGAGATATACAATATTTAACACATTTAAAGACAAATTATTATAGATTCAGGGAGGGACTCCACTTCTTAAAGCTGAAAACCCGAAACTTGGATAAGCGCAGTGTTCGCGAAATATACTTCCTCTCCGGGTGAGGGCAAATAGTCAATTGGCTACCACTTTGTCCATTGGTAGCATAGGCTGCAGGTTCATATCCTGGTGGGGGAATGGATATTTGTCAGTGGTTCGGAAACCACGTTATATTGTAGGTCCCGGTCTAATTATCCTAAAGTGTACACAAAATGTCCCGTAGCTCGACAACCCAAACCAAAATCTCCAGGTGAGATTCTGTAGACCAACTAATGCGCCGGGATGAGCTAAAGATGGTTTCCTTCGGGATGTTAGATTATAAACTGAACGTTTCCCAGCGAGAACGCAGGTTGCTCTGTACTTCCTCTCAGGTGACAATCTCGAGGCCTACTAACGTTTGTCCGTAATGTCACAGGTTATGCTCTTGCCAGTGTGTAGGAGGAAGCACGATTACATACCTATTTTTTAAGAAATTTGACAATTAATCAAATTTTTTTATTATGTATTAGAAGATTTTATAGACCAAACAATAATGCATTTTTTGTCAAATATTTGACGTGAAATATATGATTTAAAATACATTGTTTCACTTTCAAAATTTTTATTCCTTTTATCTCATAGAATTTAACTATACTGTATAAAATGCTTTGTTCTTTATTTTTACCCTTTACATTTCCATTTGGATATCATTACACTTATTAACAGTATGCAAACAGAATATGAATCCAAACTGTAAATTAGAGGTTCTAAGCAGAAATGATGATATATTCAGGAAATCTAAAAGTAGAAATTTGTCCTAATATATTTTACATACAAAGGTCTTATTTTCAAAGATAAAGTAGAGTCGGACCCAGATTGAAATTGGATGCAGGCCAAAGCAATAAGACGATAGCGAGAAAAATAAATCACTTGAGTTAGGAGATTCAAAGATGAGATCAAAATGGCAATAACTGAAAGATATAGAGCACTCTGCGAGAAGAAACAATTTATCACATTTTGCATTGTTCTTGATAAACCTAAGAATAAAGCAAATTTGGGTCTTGAGTTGCAAAAGGAAATATTTTAAAGGGTGTGATAAAAATTTTGAAATATTATGTATATATTTTTTTACGGATTTGTACATTTATTTTGGATGTGAAATATTTGAATTTATTCTGGAATGCTACTGAGATATGTCTACTGAGTATAGTAATTCATATAATCTTCTTAGTTGACATATTTTCAAACTTACATTTATAATTCTCGAAGTCGAATATAAATGAGGAAATTATACTGGGAATTTTATAAAGATATTTAAAATCTACGAGATTATGAATATAAGTGTAGTGCAAAATGTTTAAATAAAAGTTGAAAAAAGATTAAGCATATTTAACAGTTTTCAAATGGTTCTCAAGAATTAACAATTTAATGGAATAAACTGTATATCCATTTGTGATAAAATCATAAATAACTAAACATAGACAGTCCGGTCACATTAATATGACCACCTGTCAAAAGCCATAATATACACGCTTGTATATTCAGACTTTAAGTGCAGTGTGGAACGTGGTATTAAGTGGAATTCTTTATATACACTCCACTGCAATGTGCTGCCACCTGCCTTTTGTGATGGGTTATTTCCCGTTGACGTCGAAAGTAGGTGGTGGTCACATTAATTTGACTGGACTGTGTAATACACGTGCTAAATATATTTATAATATTGTTTCTTTATTCTCCCATGATATAACTAATCCAAATGTAGTATCTGTGTCTCAGCTGTTTTGTTTCAAAATGTAAAGCCACCTATTCCTTCGTTTTCTTGTTTTTGAAAGAATAGATTTTGAAAGTTAAATGTTGAATTAAAGTTATTTCTATAAATTTTGTAACACAAATGGATGCATTTATTTGGTTTGGAATGCATTAATTTACAGATACTCAAATACTACATTTAAATTTTAAAATAACATAAAATATTTAAAAGAATGTATGAGTTATATTTTTTCTTACAGAAAAAAATGGATTATCATAAATTTTTTTATATTTTTATTAAAAACAGTTAATAACGTATCAAAATATAAGATGATGTCATTTTATATTGTAAGGATTTTATTTAACTTAGATCCAAACTAATACTTTCTGTAAATAGTTAGTTCTAAAAGCAAAACCAAATGCATGAAATATACAGCTCTAAAGAGTAATCATAACTCTATTGCATTTGTAAATTGAATATTATAAATATAAATGAGTAAATTATATTCTTCGTAAGTAATTAAATTTAAATTTAACAAATTTAAATTGTTTATTTTGAAGAGTGCAGAGTATTTTACGTATCCTATATATGATGCCTTTAAGTTAAGTTTAAGTTTTACTGAAAATATAAACTGAGAATTTTATATAAAAGTTCTTAACAACTTAAGGAAATGTTTACCTTATAATTAAAAAAAAAATTGTATTATAAATGTAAAATATGAGCATCTGTTTTAAATTGTAAAAAAATGTATTGTGAATTGAAATAATTGTTTTTAAATTTTTATCTAAAGCATATTTTTCAAAATATATATTTTAATATGTATATATATATATATATATATATATATATATATATATAAATAAAATATATATTTTAAAAACCATGTAAAACTTTAGCTATTTGCATGAATAAAAGTTATATTTCATAATCATATCTCTTTTAAAATACCCTTCAAATGTAATTTGGATATATATATAATGTACATATAATGTATGTATTTGTTCAGAGATGATTTTGCTTGTAAATATTTAGACAACATGCGATATTAAAACAATTTTTTTAATGTTAAAAACTTGAATGGGCTGGTTTCGTAATATTATAAAAACAAATACTATGAATAAACGAACTATAATCCAAAAATATTCACTGTATTCTATGCATTCAGTATAAAAAGCAAAATATGAATATGTACATTTAATGAATAACATTTTTTTCTTCCTTATATCAACAAGTTTATTTCATATAAAGTACTATAGCAAACAAATATAATTGTGCAGCTATATTAAAGCTAATATTTATTTTAACTATTTTAGAAAACTCTTTATAACTTTTCTTTCTTTATATTTTTCTGAAAATTGAAAAAAGATTCATATTTTTTGAACTAATTCATGTTGTTAACATAAAATAAATTATCAAACCTTTTTACAAAAGTGGGGCTTTATGTAAAATTTCTTTATTTAATAAATGGATAAAAATTATTAACATTTTTTGAACCATTAATTTAATTCATTCTAATTTTCTACTTAAGGCTGATGTAATATATTCGGTAACACATATGGGTACATTTCGTAATATTATAAGAACACTACTATGATAAGACGTATTATAATCCAAAACTATTCATTGTGCACTATGCATTCAGTTTAAAAAACAAAATATAAATATGTACATTTTATAATAACGTTCTTCAGCGTTTTCTTAATATAAACTTAGTTTCACTTTTTTTAAAATAAACTTAAAATAAATAATATTTTGCATTGGAAACATAAATTATGTTAATGATTAGATTTAAATGTTCATTATATAACAGTTGTAGTTCCTTATATAACAGTTGTAGTTCCTTATATAACAGTTGTAGTTCATTCCATAATAGTTGTAATTCATTCTGTAACAATTGTAATAATAACTACATTTAAATGTTCATCAACTGAACTCAGCTCTTCCTTAGCAGCATGAATTAAAATAATCCTTTATTGATACGAAAACAACTCGTGAGTTTTCTAAAAATCTTTAAAAATATTGTTACCCTAATTATCTAATTTAGTCTCTTAAAAATCAAAGGAAAAAAAAAAGAAACTAAACAATGTCAAAAACGAAACCACATCGTTAGCAAAACATCTCATCTATATTCCCTTCAACGTAAATTTCGTACTTAGGATAACCATAACAATACAACTTTATTTCAGCATCATTTTTCAAAAATTATTGGATTAAGAGTTTTTCCTTCGGGTCTTTAAGATAATAAGTTTAAAATTACGGCGTCAAAAACATTAGTCTAAGTTAAAAAAGAAAGCGGGATAATTAAGATTATTTTTGAAATTTCTTTCTTTTGGAACTTCAACTTTGCGAAACTGGCAGATTATTTTTCAAATAACAATGCATTCTCCCATGATGGCTTAATTTTCTATTTATTTGTTACTTAAAGAAATTAAAAAATACTTTTCGAATGCAAAATTATTTTTGGAATATTTCGAAGACTTTTTTAAATGCCCTGATTCTTCAAAAGGTTTTTTATTTTTTTAATTTAGTAGCATGAAAGATCTCAAACTCTCAATCAATTTCATATTTTATTCATCATTTTTAAACTATATTATTTCATAATTTTAATCGTTTCCAAATTATATCACTTCAAATTTTTAATCGTTTTCAAACTATATCATTTAATTTTTTTAATTGTTTTCAAACTATATCATTTCATATTTTTAATCGTTTTCAAACTATATCATTTCATATTTTATTCATCATTTTTAAACTATATCATTTCATATTTTATTCATCATTTTCAAACTATATCATATCATATTTTTAATCGTTTTCAAACTGTATCATTTCATATTTTTAATCGTTTTCAAACTATATCATTTCATATTTTTAATCGTTTTCAAACTATATCATTTCATATTTTTAATCGTTTTTAAACAATATCATTTCATCTTTTAAATCATTTTCAAACTATATCATTTCATAATTTCAATCGTTTCCAAACTATATAATTTGATATTTTCAATAATTTTAAAGTTATATAATTTCATATTCCCAATCCTTTTCAAACTATATCATTCATCTTTTCAATCATTTTCATATTATATACATGAAAAAATATGGTTTTAGCCAGTGGCGTAACAATAGGGTACCAAGACTTACAAATTGTCACTGGTCCCGGACGAGCAGAGAGGCTAGGAGTACATAAAAGGCCTGAAATTTATTATTAAAATAAAATGTATTAATTCTGTATTAGTAAATTTTGATTACTAAAAAGGTTAATTAAAAAAATTACATAAGGATTTTAAATTTATTCATTTGCATGAAAAATATATCTCATCTGGTGATAATAGTAATAGAAATAGTTAAGAAGGGATTCCGATGCTAAGGACTTCCCCCATTTCTGGTTCGAAAATAGATACTTTGAAACTTTAACTTTTCGAAACTGGCAGATTATTTTTCAAATAACAATTCATTTTGCCATGATGGTAAATTTTCTACTTATTTGTTACATAAGGAAATAAAAAAGCACTTTTTGAATGCAAAATTATTACAGTAATATTATGACGAATTTTTTAATTGCCTGATTCATCAAAGTGCTTTCTCGAAATTTAATACCATGGAAGATCTCAAATTTCAATCATTTTTGTTTTTTTTTTCTTTTGTGGTGTATATTATATACACGGAAAAATATGGTTTTAGCGAGTGGCGTAACAATAGGGTGGCAAAACGTGCAAATTGCCACAGGTCCTGGACAGAGCAGACACGCTAGGAAAACAGGAAAGGCCTTACATTTATTATTAAAATAAAATTTATTAATTCTGTATTTGGTAAATTTAAGTTACTAAAATGATGAATTAAAAAATGTGTATCAAGACTTTGAACATCTGGTAGTAATAGTAACATGAATAGTCATGCACGGGTAACCCGGCTGCTAGATACTTATCCGGTTTCTTGTTCGGGAATAGGTACTTAACTTAAAAGTGGGAATTTCCGCTGGAAGGTCAGACAGTTCCAGAAAGTCGGGAAGTTCCTTGTTTAGTGGATTTTCCATGCGTCACTATTATATTACTATTTGTTTCATCGGATCCGCGATTAGTCGTAAAATTAATTAGTTGATTGGGTAAATTATAAAATAACATGTCTAGTAATAGAAAGAGAGAGCTATCATTTTTGAAATTAAAATTGATAAAAACCTACATAATTTGTTTCTATAAAATACAAATAATCTATCGAATTTAAAGGAATGTACTGTCCCTATAATATATCTGTCATGGCTATGACCAATATTTTTTTCTATTCATAAGTAATATAATTTTATAAATAAATAGTAAATACATACCTTATATATATATTACTTTTTTAACGTCCATAATTAACAATATAAATACATAACGTATTCGAGAACCTAAGATACTGTAACAAATATGTTTTAATATTTTCTTCATAAGTGGACATTTTAGCAAATTAAAAATAGTTTTTTTATTAAATAAACAACCCTAAAATAAATCAAAGCACACATTCCAATTGTAAAAGTAATGACTGAGACAATAAATTTCGTGGAATTTTTTTTTAAAATCATTTTCATAATAAATCAAATCGCACACAAAAGTAATTTATAAATGTATTATGAAAACAACAAATGAATTATAATTTAAGAATATTCTCATCATATTCAGAAGAATTTAACAACAATAAAATACATAACTTGTTTCATAAAATGTAAGATAATGACACCTTGATTCCTCTTAAATTCATTACTATATATCTTAATTATTCAACACTGAATACAGATACAAAGAACCTATTAAACCCTGAATCAGATAGCAATATTTATAATAAAATTACTTCACAATATTCCCCATTTACGACCAGAAACTGAACCACGAGTCACACTCGTACCTAATTATCCTTAAATATAATGAAATTTACCGTGCACTCGTAATTATAATTTAATGCAGTCGACGAACCCGTTCGCTGGACGAAGTGTTTGTTGCTGATTTGTCTGCCCTTGCGATAAATAATGCTGATTCAGTTCAAAAGTTGAATTCGGTTTATCGAATAGTAGGAATCGAGCTTACCTTGCAGAGTGCAGGTGAAAGAGCATGGCATAAAATTAATGTTCGTGTGCACTCGGCGAAGGGATTAGAATGGCATGGATCCGGGGTTTATTCTATGGGCTCATGAATATTTATCCCAGTTCTATTTGGGAAAATCCATTAGCTTGATTTAAAATTAGAGTTTTGATGATATATTGATTTTAATGTGTTAAAGGATTTTAAAAGATTTTTAAAGATTTAAGAATATGTGGCATTTTGTTTAATAATTGAAGATTTCAATTTTTTGTACTTTTTTTAAAATTATGTTCGTTCTATGAATACATAGTTACTTATTTCAAATTATTAGAATTACATTATTATTAATATTTAATCAAATTATTGAATTGCATTAAATATTAATATCAAATACAAAATATGTAAACATTAATTTTACATATGATATTAACTTTTTATATACATATTTAAAACAGAGAATATTATGTTTTGAAACAAAGTGTCTATACTTAAATTAACTTTACATATTTATATTTACAACAAAGTTTTACTTATACTGTTTTCTTCCAATAGATTAACAATATAAATATGGATACAAGATATTTCAATACAAAATGGAACAAAGATTCAACTATAATAAATTGAAATGTAACAATATTGTTGTCATAGTTAGAAGAATTTCAGTACAACAAAATGCATAATTTGTTTCATAAAATGTAAAATACAGATACCTTAAATCATCTTAATACCATGACTATATCTTAATTATTTAACATTGGACACTATTCACAAATACTTCTATTCTAAATCGAATAGAAATATTTGTAATAAAATTACTACATAATATTAAGTATTTACGACCCGAAACTGAACCACAAGTCACACTCGTACCCAATCATCCTTAAATATAATGAAATTTACCGTGAACTCGTAATTATATTTTAATGCAGTCGACGAACTTGCTCGCTGGGCGAAGTGTTTGTTGTCGATTTGTGTAGTCTTGCGATAAATAATGCTGATTCAGTTCAAAAGTTGAATTCGGTTTATCGAATAGTAGGAATCGAGCTTACCTTGCAGACTTAAGATGAAAGAGCATGGCATAAAATTCGTGTTCGTGTGCACTCGGAGTCGGGATTAGAATGGCATGGATCCAGGGGTTTATTCTATAGTCTCATGAATATTTATGTCGTTCTGTTTGGGAAATTCCATTAGCTTGATTTAAGATGAGATTATTGATGAGATATTGATTTTAATGTGTTGGGGATTTTAAAAGATTTTTGAATATGTATGTGTTCAGTAGTATTTTGTTTAAAGAAATTTGATTAAAAAATTCAATTTATTATTTTTTTTATTGTATCTGTTATATGACTACGTAGATACTAATTTTTAGAAAAATAATAAAAAAAGGAAATTTTAATTACGTAATGGAATTACATTAAATATAAATATAATTATTAAATACAAAATATATAGACATTAACTTTACATATATTAATTTTTATATGAATATTAAAAAAACTGAGAATATTATGTTTTGAAACAGTGTATTTACTTATATTCACTTTACATATTTATAATAACAACAGACTTATATACTGTTTATATATGAATGCTATCCTGACCTTATACTGTTTTCCTCTAATGGAATAACTATATAAATATGGATACAAAACATTTCAATATAAAATGAAACAAAAATTCATCTATAATAAATTTAAATTTAACAATATAGTTTTCATATTTAGAAGAATTTCACAACAATACAATACATAACTTCTTGCATAAAATGCCAAATAAGGATAACTTAAATCCTTATAAAATCATTACTATATTTTAATTATTTAACACTGAACACAGATTCAAAGAACTATTCTATCCAGAATCGCATGGTAATAGTTATAATAAAACATTAATGCAACAATAAAATACATAATTTGTTTCATAACATGTAAAATAATGGTATCTTCAATCCTCTTTAAGTCATTACTATATCGTAATTATTTAACATTGGACACAGATTCAAAGAACTATTCCAACCCGAATAGCATAGCAATATTTATAATAAAATTACTCCATAATATTCCACATTTACGACCATAAACTGAACCACAAGTCATACTCGTACCCAATCATCCTTAAATATAATGAAATTTACCGTGAACTCGTAATTATATTTTAATGCAGTCGACGAACTCGCTCGCTGGGCGAAGTGTTTGTTGCTGATTTGCCTGCCCTTGCGATGAATAATGCTGATTCAGTTCAAAAGTTGAATTCGGTTTATCGAATAGTGGGAATCGAGCTTACCTTGCAGACTGCAGGTGAAAGAGCATGGCATAAAATTCGTGTTCGTGTGCACTCGGCGTTGGGATTAGAATGGCATGGATCCGGGGTTTATTCTAGGGGCTCATGAATATTTATGCCGTTCTGTTTGGATAAATTCCATTAGTTTGATTTAAAATGAGAGTATTAATGAGATATTGATTTTAATGTATTAAGCATTTTAAAAGATTTCAGAATATGTGGCTTTCAGTAGTGTTTTGTTAAAATAAATTTGGTTAAAAAATTCAATTTATTATTATTTTTTTTATTATATCCACTATATGAATACATAGATACTTATTTAAATATAATTGAAATTAGATTTGCTTTTAGAAAAGTTATAAAACCAGGAAAGTTTAATTATGTAATGGAATTACATTAAATAATAATATTAATGTAAATATTAAATACAAATTTGTCAACATTAACTTTACATCTAATATTAACTTTATATATATACATATTTAAACCAGAGCAAATTAGGTTTTGCAACAGAGTGTATTTACTTATATTAAATTTACATATTTATAATTACAACAGAGTTTCACTTATACTGTTTCTTCCAATTGTTTAACCATATAAATATGGATACAAAATATTTCTAAACAAATTGGAACAAAACTTGAAATATAATAAATTGAAATTTAACAATATTGTATTCATATTTAAAATAATTTCACTACAATAAAATGCATAATTTATTTCCTAAAATGTAAAATAAGGATACCTAAACTCCTCTTAAAATCATTTCTATACGTCTTAATTATTTAACTCTGGAACGACACACAGATTCAAAGAACTATTCTAACCTGAATCGAATAGCAATATTTATAATGCAAAAAAATACAACAATAACATAATAGAACAATAAAATAAAACAACAATAAAATACAACAATAAAATTAAACAGCAATAAAATACATAATTTGTTTCTTCAAATGTAAAATAAAGCTACCTTAAATCATCATAAAACCATTACTATATCTTAATTATTTAACATTGGACAAAGATTCAAAGATCCATTTCAACCTGAATCGAATAACAATATTTATAATAAAATTACTCCATAATATTCCATATTTACTACCAGAGACTGAACCACGAGTCCCACTCGTACCTAATCATCCTTAAATATAATGAAATTTACCGTGAACTCGTAATTATAATTTAATGCAGTCGACTCGCTGGGCGAAGTGTTTGTTGCTGATTTGTCTGCCCTTGCGACAAATAATGCTGATTCAGATCAAAAGTTGAATTCGGTTTATCGAATAGTGGGAATCGAGCTTACCTTGCAGACTTCAGGTGAAAGAGCATGGCATAAAATTCGTGTTCGTGTGCACTCGGCGTCGGGATTAGAATGGCATGGATCCGGGGTTTATTCTATGGGCTCATGAATATGTATGCCGTTCTGTTTGGGAAATTCCATTAGTTTGATTTAAAATTAGAGTATTGATGAGATATTGAATTTAATGTGTTAAAGGATTTTAAAAGATTTGAGAATATTTGGCATTTTGTTTAATAATTGAATATTTTTATTTATTGTAATTTTTAATCATATCCATAATTATATGAATTCACATATATCTTATTTCAAAATATTTAAATTTCGATTTTTTTTTTAGAAAATTTAATTATGTAATAGAATTATATTAAGTATGGAATTATATATTTAATTAAATGTCGATTTATATATGGAATTAAATGTGAAATTATGTATAGAATTATATGTAGAATTAAATGTGGAATTAAATATGTAATTATTATATTATTTAATAGAATTATATTAAATATGTAATTATGTATGAAATTAAATGAGGAATCAAATGTGGAATTATATATGGAATTATTATAGTATGTAATGGAATAATATTAAATATTAATATAAATATTAAAACAAAATATATAAAGATTAGGTTTCCCTTTACAAACAAAAATACAACCTTTGAACCAACCTTGAACCAACCAGTCTTACCATTACAAATTATATAATTTAATCTCAGAGTGTTTAACTTATATAATTTTCTTACCAATTAAATATCAATATAAATATGCATACAGAATATTTCAATGCAAATTAGAACAAAACGTTCATTAAACAAAACAAAGGAACGTTATATGAATAAATATATATACTAATTCTAAAATATTAAAATTTAGATTTTTTTTTAGAAAGGTATACAATGAGTAAATTGTAATTATGTAATGGAATTACAGTAAATATTGATATTAATGTACATATGAAATCGAGAATATGTAAATATCAGTTATACATTCACAGCATAGTTTCACTTATACAATTTTCTTACCAATCTATTATCAATATAAATATGGATACAAAATATTTCAATACAAAATGGAACTTTTGTAAAACAATCACAGTTAATTCATATGTACTTTATGTTAAGGAAATTAATCGTGATATTTATTATTCCAACTTCTTTAGTATCAAAATATAATATTGAAAACTAACATAAATAACAAAAGTTCAGTTAATTACAAATCCAAATTATTAAAATAAATGTGATTGTTTCACATCAAAATAATTCATTAATATTAAATAACGAATGAATTATTTATTAACAATTCTTGATATGTTAATTAATAGCAATTATTTAAAGTTATATCGTATATTAAAATTGGAGATCTCTGCCAAAAAAAGAAACTATACAATCAAAAATATTTCAAAGGAATATTAAATAATAGTTTAGATGAAGTGATGAATATATATGGTGAATTACTTCTCTTTCAGAAGAGATGAATAGTTTGATTTGACTCGCATTGAATATGTAGTTCAACGGTTTCTAACGCTAGATAGGACACATTAGAATAAGCCAAAAAGCAAAATCTTCTTTAATTCGCGTCCTATTATGTAGATAAAGATATGTTAATTGACGCAAATCTACAAAAAGAATTTTATTATCGTCTGAGCGATGCTCTAAATTCAAAGAACTGGTTTTTGAAATATTCTGTGAATAGATTAATTTAATGTTATAGTTAGAGGGAAATAATTAAGATAAGTTTTCCTGAAAAAGATTTTCAAGTGAAAATGATTTTTATGGAAATCAAAACTAATTTATAATTTAAATTTTAAATGAGGCAAGGGGTAATATTTCTAATAATGAACACGTCTACTAGATAAAATTGAATTATCTGCCTTATTTTCGTTGTAAGTGAAGAAACTTTTAAGTTAATAAAGATTTTAGGCATTTTTTTGTTTCATTTCGTCATGTAAAAAAAATTAAGTAAGGTTATAAATAATAATTATTTGTTTTAATTTTACTTTGTTGTCGTTAGTTACATAAAAAAGTTACATATATTTTAATTTTACTTTAAAAATATAGGCTAACTGCAGAAAAAAAATATTCTGAAAACATTAGATGTAAAATAATCTATATTGCCTTATTTAGATATTATTCTACAAATTATTAAAACATTTGCAATTATTAGTTCAATTACTGAATCAGGCAATGTCAGAATTTATAATTAAAGAATGTATATAAAAACATTTATAATTATCGTTAAATCTCACCATAATATTATAAAAATTACCTAAAATCGGAAAAAAATTGGTTGCTTAATTTTTATATATTTCTGTTCAACTGAAATATCTACATATTTTACTAATGTACTTTAAGAGGTTTCGTTTAATCAATTGCTTCTGTGAGTGATGCTCAAAAAAATATTAATAATTTATTATTGTGAATGGTAAAATAATCAAGAATGTATTCTTTTTCACCGACAATTTCAGTTGGGTAATATAATTTATTTTTTGTCTTTCAATTTTAATCACTACTGTTTATACATGTAATATGAAATTTTATTACTTTTATAGTGGAGGAACTGTTTTAATAAGACTAAAAGTGATTTGTAATTTTAGATTTTACTCTTTTAAGACCTAATGAAAAATTAGGCTAATTAAAATAAGCTTAGTTGCAAAAATACTTTAAATCGCGTCTCATTATTCACATAAGGGTATATTAACTGATAGCAATCTTCTAAAAAATTGTATTACAATGTTAATGATGTGCTAAATTTAAATAGTTTTTCCTAATATTTTGAAAATAGAATCATGCTCAACAAAAACTCGATCCACATGCATGTTTTGTAATACTTTAAACTGTTGAAAAAAGGGACAATTGTCGACATTTTAAAAGATTTTGCGCTCAGCTTACATAACGTTTTTAAATGTTTTAGTGGACGTTGTTTCGTAGATACAAAAAAGGTAAAATAGAAACTGCCTCGTACACAAAATATTTACAATAAAATCATGGTATTATTTTCGAGAGTGAAGTTTTTTGTTTTTTTAATATATTTTTTTCTTTTGTTCTCGACCACTTACAACTTTTCGTATTGGCTTTCTTTCAATTTCTTTTCACGATATGATAATTATTAAATAATTAAATAACGTAAAAGTGTTCTAAAACACCATCTAGTCAAAGCAAAGACAATGCTATTTCAAAGTGAAAAGAAGATTTTTCAAGAAAAGAAAATCATTTATAATTTTATAGACTTTTTTTATTATACATCAAAATGTAAAGACTTAAATTTAAGTTTAGAATTGAATGTAGTATTACATAAAATTCTAAATTTTGTGGGTAACCTGCATGTCGGTTCGCGAATATTTTTTCAATTTTATTTTGATTAAAGTGTAAAATATTATAGTTATATTCAGCTTTAATAATTTTATGTATAAAAGTAAAACCGTACATAAATATTTTAAAAACATGATATTAACAGCATTGTTTTCATTCCAGGCATACCCACTTTCACCTTCATTGAAGGAGACAGAGCTGAACTCCCATGCGACCTTAACGTGAGTGCTACGGAAGACGAAGTGTCCCTTGTCTTGTGGCACAGAGATGAATCCGGCAGCCCTTTATACAGCGTTGATGCCAGAGATTTACCGTTGCCCACGGCAACCCATTTTCCTGCAGTTCACATGGAAGCGAGAGCCTATTTCAACTCTTCTGCATCGCCTGCATTTCTCAGAATAGACGGAATAAAAAAGGACGAGGAAGGAATGTATCGATGCAGGGTGGAATACCGAAGAGCCAGGACCGAAACACTAGACATGATGCTGCTCGTAATTGGTAAGCATTTCTTTTCAAGTTTCTTTTCAAGCCTGTTGAAGTTTCATGATGATGTCCGATCTGTTCATGATGTTAAACTGTTTTTTCTTGTTTCATTATGATGTCAAATGCTTTCTAGTTTTATATTGATGTCAATTTTTGTCTAATTATATGTCGATATCAAATGTTTTCTAGTTTTATGATGACATATTTTCTAGTTTTTTTAATGATGTCAATTCTTTTAATTTTTTTGATGATAGTAATTTTTTTTTAGTTTTTTGATGATGTCAAATCTTTTCGAGTTTTGTGATGTCAAAGTTTTTCTAGTTTTTTTTGTATGATGTCAAATATTTTCTTTGTGATCCCAAATCCTTTCTAGTTTTTTAATGATGTCAAATATTTTCTTTATGATGTTCCCAAATCCTTTCTAGTTTTATGATGACCTCAAATCATTTCTAGTTTTATGATGACCTCAAATCATTTCTAGCTTCATGATGACCTCAAATCATTTCTAGCTTTATGATGACCTCAAATTATTTCTAGCTTCATGATGACCTCAAATCATTTCTAGCTTCATGATGACCTCAGATTATTTCTAGCTTTATGGTGACCTCAAATCATTTCTAGCTTTATGATGACCTCAAATTATTTCTAGCTTTATGATGACCTCAAATTATTTCTAGCTTTATGATGACCTCAAATTATTTCTAGCTTTATGATGACCTCAAATTATTTCAAGCTTTAAAATCATGTCATGTGCTTTTTTAGTTTTATGAGGTTGCTAAATCAGTGTAGTTTCAGTTATTGTATAAAATTATTTTATTAACTAACAATTAATTTAATAATTATTTACTGAGATTCATAAAAGTTATAGAATGAGCCTCTAAAATAAAGTGACTTCAATCCAATGCATTACTCAAAGCCGTCAAGAAGTGTCCAAATTCATAAAGTTGACTAGATAACTATATAGATATTTCTCCATACTTTTCAAGAGTCACGAACTAATCACTTAAATTGATAAAATTTCTTATGATCATGTTTTCTTAGAAAAACTATATTCCATTTTTTGTCTCACAATCACACACACACACACACACACACACACACACACACACACACACACACACACACACACACATATATATATTACTCATGTTTCTAATTCCATTCTTGTTAGTTCTTCCTTTTCTTCTTATGTTAATGTGTTATGTTCTTTATGTTGCATATGAAAATTTTCTCTAATAACTAATTGCTAAAATATCTAAATTTATTCAACAGCGTTTTAAGTGATAAATATTATTTAATCTCTATTACTATTGCATAAAATTTAGAGTTCTAAATTACTTTTATTTATTTTTAAACTATGGAAAAACACTTTGTAATATATTTATTTGTGAATTCTTATTGTTTTATAAGATAGGGGCATTAAAGGATAAACTCTTCATTCACAAACTTACATTTTCTTTGATGATTATGAAACTGTAAAAAGGGTTTTAAGAATATTGTACTACTGTTTTGCTACAGACTTTCATTAAATTACATTCTTTGCGATTTCAAAATCACAAATATGTTCAAGTAAAATAAGATTTATTTCTCAATGATCCGGTAATCCCCTTATTTTGAAAGTTTTAAAAATAACGTCGCTTTAAAGCATTAATGGACCGAATTACAATATAATAGGAATCGCGACAATGAAATATTTTTAATGGAGTGCAATTTATCATGTAGCGTATTTCCTTCAAAAAGTATTCTAGTATGTTTTTCATAAGACTAATATATAAAAGTAACTGTTGCTTTTAACGTAATCTAGATTTGAATCAATATTTTCGAAATTACATTTTATACTTACTCAAATGAGATATGCTAAAAGGGTATAAAAATACGTGAGATTTTTTTGGTGTATTAGATTTATGTATTTATTTCCTTACAAATTTAAAAAAAAAAACATCTTATATTATTATTAATTTTTTCTTTTTACATTGAATGTATTTGAGAAAAAGCAAGAAAGCTGATTTTTAACATCATTCAAGTGACATGTGTCTTGTTAGATTTTTACATTTTATTTTTAGAGAAACTAATTAATTGAGTTATTATAATGTCTTATCATCAAACACTATTGAAAAAAATATAAAAACAGACATTAAATTTGAAAATAATTTGCTAGTGCTTTCTATGTTCTATTTTTAATAATAAAAAATAAATAAAAAAATTTGAAAAAATGCAACATTCTTCTGTGTTTTAAGATGTATATGATAAATGCTATGTTCAAGTATTAGAAAAGTGATATCTGTTTACTTATTACAATCATGGTGAAAGTACATTGAAAGTTCAGCAATTCATTATTGAAATAAAATAATCGATTTATCCTTCAGACGTATATATGCTACATAAATTAATGTAGGTCAATAAAATTACTGCAAAAAAATTACAAGTGTCTTGTTGAACTGCAATAATATATTCAAAGAATTGACTTCCATATGCTTAAAAGAATATTAATAAATTTTGGTAAAATTACTCAAAGAATATGATGCTTTTAAAAAAAAGCTGTTTCAAACCTTGAATGAATACACCCCACATGAGCAGTTTGGTTTGAAAAACTTTAACATAAGCATGTGAGTGAGTTCAAAAAGAAGAATTAATTTCTCCCATCCCGACCATAGGTACACTTAGGAGACATGGCTGTCCCTCATGATAAATACGAGGTCTTAGAGCAAAGTGAATTGCTTTTAGAGTACTATTTCGGAGATGGTTTAAATTCAGTAGTCAAGGGCAGAAGAAAGCCTTCCCAAACGTCGATTTAAGGTGGCTTCCCGCTTTTTTTCCCTTTCAATGCACCAACTTCTCGATCGCCGTCAAATCGAGTGTTCTGCCCATCATTAACCTAGAGACAAATTATACCCCTTCTAGACCCCTGACACTCGAGGCCTATCCTTCCTAAATCGATGTACTACTAAAGAGTTCCGTCCGTTCGGGAAATTTTATTTTCCTCCCCTCTACCTTTTCCATCTACTGCCTTGGTTACTTCAATCAATCCATCCTATTCCATTGGATGAGGAAAATGTTGATTCGCGTACCATTTCTTTCTTTTTTTCTTGGTTCGTTGAGGGAGATTTCGGTCAAGTCTTGCCCGTTACGATGATTTCTTTCGGCAAATAGGATGAGGTTTTATCCCCAGAGACGGTACGGGGCACGATTTAATGCTGGTGTTGAGATATATAGGCTAAACCTGATTGATGAACTCACCCGTCGTCATTGACCCCCATCATTCAAACGTGAAAAATTTTATTTTTTGTAAATGGTTTATCGAAATATATCTCTTTTTTGTAGTGGTTAAGGTCTCCTAAATGTTCCGTCACCTTATAGTTAGATTGATATTTTGTTTGGACTTTTTTTAGAAATGTTTTAACAATTTATTTTTCTAGGATCAGAAGCCTAGTAATTCAAATACTAAACTATGAACTGACTTAGAGAAAATTCAAGCCGTATATATGGCTTTAGTAGGAGTGAACATCTATATAGGGCATACCAATAGTGGCGTACAATGCACATTAATAAATCCACAATATGCTGGTGTTGACATATATAGGCTAAACCTGATTTATGAACCCATCCGTCGTCATTGATCCCCTTAATTCAAACGTAAAAATGTTATTTTTATAAATGATTATCGAAATATATTACTTTTTGTGGTGGTTAAAGACTTCTAAATTTTCCGTTACCTTATAGTTGGATTGATATTATGTTTCAATTTTTTTAGAAGCATATCTATCAGTTTCTTTCAAATGTCAGAAGCTTCGTAATTCATATTTTAAACCACGTCTGATGTCTTAGAGAACATTCAAGCCATACATATGGTTTAGTAGGAGTGCCCACCTATATATGGTGCACCAATAGGGTGTACAATACCAATTAGTAAATCCAGAATATGCTTGTGTTAACATATATATGCTAAACCGATTGATGAACTAATCCGTTCAAACGTGAAAAATTTTATTTTTGTAAATGGTTTATCGAAATATATCCCTTTTTTATAGTGGTTACGGACTTCTAAATATTTCGTCACCTTATAGTTGTATTGGTATTTCGTTTGGAGTTTTTTAGAAAATATATGTGACAGTTTCTTTTTTAGGATCAGAAAAAAATCCTTGTAGTTCATATTCTAAACCACGAACAGTCTTAGAGAGCATTAAAGCCATACATATGGTTTAGTAGAAGTAATCATTTATATGTGGCACACCAATAGGGGTGTACAATACAAATTAGTAAATAAGCTAAGCCTGATTGATGAACTCGCCCGTCGTCGTTGACCCCCATCACTCAAACATGAAAAATGTTATTTTTGTAAATGGTTTATCGAAATATTTTCTTTTTTTGTAGTGGTTAATGACTTCTAAATATTTCGCCACCTTATAGTTGTATTGGTATTTTGTTTGGATTATTTTAGAAACATATGTAGCAATTTTTTCTCGAGGATTAGAAGCCTACTAATTCATATACTAAACCGTTAACAGTCTTAGAGAACTGTTAATGGTATGTAGCGTTCAGGACGATGGGCGAATATGACACCCTTATGCAAACGTATGACCACAGTAAACGTGATACATGTCGTTTGGTTGCCGTATGCAACTGCTGAGGCATGTTGCCCGATGTCTACTTTTTGTATCTTTTCGCCTGTAGAATTATATGCTGGCCATCACTTACCATTGTTTTGCTCGGCCGACCACCTCCAACCTTTCTTACATCTGTACTTGTACTTTGGAAGATTTTCAAAGTTTTTGAAACTACATTTTTTTTCAATTCCAAACTCTTGTGCAACACTCGTCATACTACCCCCCTTCTTCAAGCTTATCGGTCATTCCAGCACGTGTAAAGGTATCCTGGTTGGCTTCTTGCAGCCAATAAGAACGTACGATTTAATTTTCACTTTCAGGGGATGTTTAAAATTTTGTCTTTCCTCCTTCTTTTTAAGTTGTCTTGACACTGAGAGTTCGCATTCCACGCGTTTGCGTGTCGTGTCGTCCTCTTTGATGTTACAGAGCTGAAATCTGCATAAGCATCACGTTTCTGCTGAACTGCCTTTTCACTGTACTAGTTTGCAAAAAGCCCTTTCCAACAATTTCATGCTTGTATGTTGAAAAATGCATTTGTGACTTAAGTTTTTCACTCTAGAGTATTATACAACGAACAACCCGAGAAGACTTTAAAAGTCTATTACTACTAAATTCTTGTTGATACTAGATCCTCAAATATCATGTCCAAGTTGTCTTGCAATCTCTATTTATTAATCATGTGACAACATTGGATTAAAAGTTAGAAATCCGCCTTTGATCTAGTAACTATGCATCATGCTACAGAGGCATGATTCTGGTTTTAACACAAATTGCCTTTAAAAATTCATTACGTAAAAAAAATAAATCAAGAGCATTTCTTTAAATAAGAACACATTTTTCAAAATTTTACTATTTATATTAAAATAGTATTATTATTTTATTATTTATAATAAAATTAATTTTATTATTTATATTACAATTAATTTTATTATTTATTTTAAAATTAATTCTATTATTTATATTAAAATTAATTTTATTATTTTTTTAAGAAATTAGTTTGTTGAAATTAATTCAATTCATTAATTAAATTTAAGAAGAAAAAAAATACAAATATATAAACGAAAAAGATGATATATGTATTTTTTAAATATAAATTTTGCTTTAGATAATTTAGCTACATTGCACGAAAACTAATTAATATTTTAATTATAATGCAAAAATTTTTAGGAGCATAATATAAAAATTATTGTTAACTATAATTAGAATTTTGTATTAAATACATTAGTTTTATGAAATTTAAGAGGTTCTCGGAAAACAAGCAAGATAAAAATGTATTAGAGATTTAAACAAAATGTTATTTTTAATTAAAAATTTATTTTTGAATTTATGTTCTTAGTTTGCTGCGTGGGTTTCATTTTTGGTTAATCAGTATAGCTATAAGAGGATTACTTGGGGAAGGAGCTATTAAATATAAAAATAAAAACTAATTTAATCGCAAACTTAGTCTTTGCGTTAACTCTTTGACATTATTTTGTTTAAAAGTTTAGCTACTTCTTGTTGGAGAATGTGTTTTAATTTTTGTATCATTATTTAAATATATTAATGAGTCTCTACAGATTTTGATTTCTTTTTTTTTTTTTTAATTTTATCTTTCGCATTTTGCTTTTCCAGATTTAGAGGCAACACATTTTTATAGTTTTTCCACAATTTTATTTATCTAATTAACGATTTATTTTAATTGTTGGTATTTGTTTATTCATTTTATTATTTGATTTTTAATATGGCTGTTACCAAAATTAAAATAATTCCTTAAGTTTATTTTCAAAAAACTTAAACATTTGTTAATTTTCTTATTATCTAGCTCTTAGATTTTTTAAAATTTCTCGTTTTAAAGAAGACGTGGATTTAAACATTTTAATAAACTGTAATTAGCTTCAGGATATTATTGTTAGGATTATGTAAATAAACGTTATCAATTCCATGCAAATTAATGTACCTAGAACAGATTTATATTTTACCTGTATTTTCATAATGTTGATCAAAAAAAGTAATTACAAAACGAAAACAAAAAGTTCATTTTTTTTTATCATCACCATTGTAGAAAACTCACATAGAAATATAGACTTTTGTACGAGGTACAAATCTCTATATTTCTTTTTGAGTTTCCTACCTTATTGATTTATCTCTATATTGTATGTACACTGCTATTAAGGCTTATGATGTCCTGCGATATCTTATTCTACAATTGCTGAAAATACGCCTCTGGTTTGACCAATCTCCAATGCTGCTGAAATTCTCGAACAAAGTCATCTCACAAATTTGCATTCATTGAAAATCTGGAGATGGAGTGGCTTAGTATTGAGATGGCAGTTCAAAGGTACCCTTGCTGTGGGTAGTCGAGCATTATTTTGGATATGCTTTTGAGATCTTTACCAAGAATGGTGCAACATGCAGCTGAAAGATGTCATGATCTTACAGTTCGGCAGAAGTAGTTGAATGAATCTTTACTAGAGAGATTCGACGTTAGATATAATGGTGCGCCAAACCATCATATCTGATATGGATGCAGAATGTCATTCTTGATATTTGGCGAAATTAACTCATCTAGTACTGGATCTCAGAAATTTGCACGATTGCCATCAGAACCCAAATTGAATCTCGATTCTTCACTGAAGACGATCTAACTCCATTTAATTCAAAATTAATATCTGTATTAATTTTATTAAATGCGCGTTAATTTTGATGGAAGTTATTTAGTTTTATAGTTACATAATTAAATTAACTGTACACGAACTGTACACGGAATAAATTATTGTAAATGAACACTATCTGTGATAACTAAGATATGTACTAAAATAACACAAATGGATGTTGGCTAATACTATAGCAATAAATAAAATGTTTTTATATTTATTTCTTAATATCCAGTACTGATTCAAAACATTGAATATATTTTGAAAAATATATATTGGAAAACATATTCAATGTTTTGAAGTAGCAATATATATATTTATTAAGGTTTCTATTTCAAATAGATTACATCTTTAATATTTATGAAATGTCTTTTTTATGCCTATATTTTACACTTTTTTCAGTTCATCTACAGTCAAATTCTATACAACAATAGCTTAACTATTCATTCAATGGTATAAAATATATACCAGTAAGGTTATAGCAATGATAAAATCTGTATTCCATTTCAATATATCATCTCGGTCGTAAAAAAACACATAAAGCCATTCTGATATTTGCAACTCTTGTAAAGTTAGCTTCAAATTTCTATAGCACAAATCATTGCGGATGCTAAGGAACGATCTTATGTATCGACATACTATTATTACTTTGCAACTACTTAATGCTATATTTAGACAGTTTGGCTCCTCTCATTTATTAAACAGAAAATAGAAGTATAAAGTTGGTTAAATGTTTTAATGCAATATTAAAAAACAAAATCAAAGTGTACTTTTATACTTTAATTATCTTCATATACATATTCCATATGCAGTACAAAGCAAGTATTTATAAATTTTGTATTATTTATAAATTTTTTTTAATTCATCTAATTTTTTGTAATGTGGAGCCATTTTGGCTTTTAAATGTCGACTAAGAATCCAGTAATCGGTGTCAATTAATTTTAAGCCGAGATGACATACACTGAAGTGACAAAAGTCATGGGATAGCAATATGCAAATTTTCAGATGGCAGTAGCATCGCGTAGAATAGGTATAGATGCGCAGTGCTTTCGCAGAGCTTTCATTTCTGTTCAAGTTATTCATGTGAAGAGGTTTTGACGTGATGATGATCGCACGACGGGAATTAACAGACTTTGAACGCGGAAAGTTAGTTGGAGCTAGACGCATGGGTCATGCCATTTCGGAAATCGTTAGGGAATTCAACATTCCCAGATCCACTGTGTCAAGAGTGTGCCGAGAATATGAAATTTCAGGCATAACATCCCTCCATGGACAGCGCAGTGGTCGACCGCCTGCACTTAACGACCGAGACCGGCGACGTCTGCAGAGAGTCGTAAATTCTAACAGACAAGCAATACTGCGTCAAATAACCACAGAAATCAAAGTGGGACGTACAAGGGACTTGTCTGTTAGAACTGTGCGGAGAAATTTGGCTTTCTTGGGCTATTCCAGCAGAAGACCGACTCGAGTGCCTTTACTGACAGAACGACATCGCTTGCAGCGACTCTCGAGGGCACGTGAGCATATCGGTTGGTCCCTAGATGAGTGGAAAACCGTGGCCTGGTTCGATAAGTCACGATTTCAGTTGGTAAGAGTTTATGGTAGGGTTCGAGTGTGGCGCAGACCCCACGAAGCCATGGACCCAAACTGTCAGCAAGGCACTGTTCAAGCTGGTGGTGGCTCCGTAATGGTGTGGGCTGTTTTTTCATGGCATGGACTTGGTCCTCTGGTGCGACTGGACCGAACATTGACTGGAAATGCTTATGTTCAGCTACTTGGAGATCACTTGCAGCCATTCATGGACTTCATGTACCCAAACAACGATGGGATTTTTATGGATGACAATGCGCCATGTCACCGGGCCACAACTGTTCGTGATTGGTTTGAGGAACATTCTGGACAATTGCAACAAATGATCTGGCTACCTAGATCGCCCGACATGAATCCCATCGAGCATTTATGGGACTTCATCGAGAGGTCTGTTCGTCCCCAAAATCCTGCACCATCAACGCTTTCACAATTATGGACGCTATCGAGACAGCATGGCTCAATATTTTTGCAGAAGACTTCCAACGACTTGTTGAGTCCATGCCACGTCGAGTTGCTGCACTTCGCCGGGCGAAAGGAGGGCCGACACGATATTAAGAGGTATCCCATGACTTTTGTCACTTCAGTGTATTTGGTAACTCCTCTTTCTTCTTAAAATAAAATGACTTCTTATTTTTTAACGATACATGTGGAATGCACATTCCAAGAACTGAATCAAGAGATTTCGCATTTTTGTACTCAAACAAAATAGGTGCTTTTTGTAATACGGGTTTAACTTGCTCCCATCAACTAATACTGTGGCACGCAACGCTACACCATATTACTTTCCTTACAATTAAGATGTATCTTTACAATTTGGAACGATATATGTGAATTTCAGTATACATACAATGAAAGTGACAAGCAGATAAAAGGCTTAGTAAAATAAGAAGGTTAAAAAGATGACCTTTGCAAAAAATATCTAAATATTGTTGGGGAGAAAGACACCCGAGTTATCATAGAAATTACGAGGTTTGCATGAGTATGTAAGAAAATATCAAGAACATACAAATTCGATTAAGTTGCTACATATTCTATGTAAGAATATACAAAAACAATTTAGCTGATGCATATTTACCTTTTGCCTTTCAATGATCGAAAAATGGTTAAACGATTTGACAATAAACAGTATAAAAATAAGATACATAAACTTTTTCTTTGATTCTCTTGTTGGCCTTCGAATTCAAATGTGAAATAACTAATATCCAGGTCATTCAAAAGACCCTTCCTTTCATTCATTGATCGATATTCAAATTCAATAACACCAAAATTATATACATATATAAAGTTTACGTAAAATTTTGAGATTGATTATGTTGACACACGAATATAAAAAGCGAGCTTGAGTGTTATAAAGAGTTTGAGTGTTAAAATCCACTATGTGAGTGCTTATTTTTGAGACTACAATATTTTTTCAGATTAAATTAAGGGGATATATGTCACTATATGGTTAATCCAGTAATTTAAAAATGAATATGCCTATTTGTATTGGTATGCTTTAGATTGACATGTTCCACTAAACATGGCTCCTCTAACTAATTAAGATTTTTTTATTAAAAGTATTCGAGATACGAATGCTTTTAATAAAATCTTTTCACTGAATGAACTTTACATTCAGTTAAGCTGATGCATCATCAAACAAGAAAGAAAAGTGAACCGAAACAGCGAGTACTTGTAAAATCCCATGAACTTATGTACCACTCTTTTGCCATTACATTTTGAATGTCATTTTGCCTGCAATTATAAAGTTGAGTTGTTGCATGGAAATATTGATGAGAACAATACCACAGTGAATCGCTGTAAAAGTAAACCCAATTGCTCAACATTTATTGCTTTGCATGTAGAAAATGCATTAAAACAAATTTCCAAACTTCATAAAATTTTTATTTTGTTCCAGTATATCATTTCGATCTCAAAAGACTCATAAAAAACCATTTCATACCTGGTCTCTTTTGAAAGAGAACCGGCGCTACTTCAAGATAGCAATAATTTCTAATATTCAGTTAATTTCAAAGTTGCAATTAGTTGCGGATCAGAAAACTACCTTGTGCTCATCAGTTGGGTACACATTTTACAAATATTTGTTACACCTAACTAATATATCCTTGCATAATTTTGTGACTGCCATTGACTGAAGATAATACACGGTACTGGGTTAGAGCATTGAATGTAGTAATGATAAATCAAGCCAAAGGAACTACATATGAAATAATCAAATGTATCTATCTATAAATGCTGTTTTACTACTAGCATTTATAAGCTTTTCTAACAAATTTTTTAATTCCTTCTCAATGTGAGAACATTAACTTTTCTAATATTGATGTGTTTATTTTCCAAGCTTGTCAACCATTTTTAAAGAGACTTAACGTTTTGTTGCTGGTCAACATTTATCAATAGGAACAATGTAATTTAGGACATCATCAGAAATACCAGATATCGAGTTTTGCACCCTCTCTCTACTTTTAATACTTTATGGAAGTACTTAACTCTCAATAGATTTATCGTAGTCTCTCCTGATGAAGCGGTGGAACACGATAAATCAGTTGAGCAAAAAATATGGATGGGAAAATCCCATTTGACTGTCTTTAGACGACGTTTTTCTATGTCATGATAACTCACAAGCCACTCTAAACCTACTCCTCTGTATTTTATTTTATAAAACAATAACTTCACTATATTTAATACATTCAACACACAAATGCCAAAGGTCTTAGAAATAGTATTAAAAATACCATAAAATTTATTATCTACAATAGCAACGCTACTTAATTCGTTATGGAATAAAATATATTTCAATGAATTATGAGAATGAATAAATCTTTATTCCATTTCGATCTTTGCAAACACATAAAAGCTGCTTATATGTGCCCTCTTCTAAAGTTAGCGCCGAATTTCTATTACCCAATTCGCTGCAACATCCCAATTCATTGTGGGTACTGAAGAATGGCGTTATGCTTCGTCATCAAAAGAACGGTATTAGTTCGCCAGGCTAATGCTGTAGTACTTCGACAGTTTGGCGCCTCTCATTTATTGACAGAATGTAGCAGGCGAGATACGTTAGAAATAATGCCTCTTCCTGTTAAACAAATGGATTCTTGGATACATATATTGTCTTAATCCTCTGACACTAAGCAAATAGCGCGTCATTCATCTCGATGGGGTTATGAGGGGAGATGCATTAAATCGTTTGTGATTTGCTGCTGTCTTAAGTTCTTGATACCAAACAAAGAATACGCAGTAGAGGTCTGAGAGAGATAAATTCACCCATCAATAATATTTAACCTGATTCTTTTCAACGAATTATGTTCTCAAAGTTCAAAGACATTTAACATCAGATAAACCTGAATTATATTTCATTTGTGAATGGTATATTACAAAGTCTCCATTACTTTAAGTTCTTACTCTGTAACATATTTTAGATTCTTCCAACCTATAGCATACATTTAATGATTGAATACGCTTATCATTTGATGGATATAAATACACTCATCGATAATATTTAACCTAATTCTTTTCTAGAAATTTTGTTCTCATTCTCGAAGTTGTAAGACATCTAACATCAGATAAACCTGAATTATATTTCATTTGCGAATTGTTAATCTCCTATATTGCAAAGTCTGCATTACTTTGAGCTTTTTGTCTGTAACCTATTTTAGATCCTTTCATCAATAATGTTTAACCTGATTCTGTTCAAGGAATTATGTTCTCAAAGTTCGAAGACATTTAACATCAGATAAACCCAAATTATATTTCATTTGCGAATAGTTAATCCGCTATAGTACCATTTTGTCTGTAACGTATTTTAGAGCTTTCCATCCTATGGCTTCAATTTAATGGTTGAATACCCTTATAAATTTTCTTACTAATGTTTATGTCTTCATATATTTTTCAGTGATATTTGTTACTCTCAAATATTTATGAATCAATTGGTTAATAATATATGAATAACAAAAATATAGAATAATTGCAATGATAATTTCAAGTTAAAGACAAAGAATATGGAGTAGAGGTTTGAGAGTGATAGATACACTCATCAATAATATTTAACCTGATTATTTTCAAGAAATTATGTTCTCATTCTCAAAGTTCGGAGATATTTAACATCAGATAAACTTAAATTATATTCCATTTGTGAACTGTTAATCTGCTGTATTGCAAAGTCTCCATTACATTGAGGTTTTTGTCTGTAAGATATGTGAGATTCTTCCATCCTATAGCATACATTTAATGATTGAACACTCTTATAAATTATGTTACTAATGTTTGTCTTCATATATTTTTGCCGATCATACTAGTTACTCTCATATATTTAAGAATGGATTAATTACTAATATATGAATAACAAAAATTTATAAAAACTGAGCTGGTGTTTTCAAGTTTTTAATGTGATAGCATTATGATTTTGTTCTGATACTTCAATAGCACTTGATGCTAAACAAAGAATAATGAGTACAGGTTTCAGAGGGATAAATACTCTCATCAATAACATTTAACCTCGTTCCTTTAAGGAATTATGTTCTCAAAGTTCGAAAGCATTTAACATCAGATAAGCCTAAATTATATTTTATTTTCGAATTGTTAATATGTTATATTGCAAAGTCTCTATTGGAGCTTTTTGTCTGTAACATATTTTAGATTCTTCCATCCCATGGCATCTCTTTAATGATTGAATACTCATAAGTGTTTTTACTAATGTTTATATATTCATATATTTTTGTCTATCATATTTGTTACTATCATGTGAATGATTTAACATCAGATAAACCTAAATTATATTTCATTTGAGGATTGTTAATGTTATAATACTAAGTCTCCATTACTTTAAGCTTTTTGTCTGTAACAAATTTTAGATTCTTCCATCTTATAGCATCCATTTAACGACTGAATACTCAGATAAATTTTCTTACGAATGCTTATGTCTTCATATATTTTTGTCAATCAGACTTGTTACTCTCGTGTATTTATGAATGAATTGGTTATTAATATTATGAGTAACGAAAGTATATAAAAACTGCACTGACCTTTCCAAATTGTTAATGTGATAGTAGCATGATTTTCTTCTGATACTTCAAATAGAATAGCACTTGATACCAAATAAATAATATTGAGTAGTGGTTTGAGAGAGATAAATATAATCATCAATAATTAACCTGATTCTTTACGTTCTCAAAGTTCAAAGACATTTAACATCAGATAAACCTGAATTATATTTCATTTGTGATTTGTTAGTCTGTTATATTACCAAGTCTCCATTACTTTAAGCATTTTGTCTATAACATATTTTAGAGCTTTTCATCCTATAGCATCTACTTACAGATTGCATCTTTTTACTCTTATAAATTTTCTTACTAATTTTTATGTCTTTCTAAATTTTTGTCGACCATATTGCTACAATCATATATTTATGAATGAATTGTTTACTAATATATGAGTAATGAAAATATATAAAAACTGTACTGATCTTTTCAAGTTCTTAATGTGATAGTACTATGGTTTTCTTCTGATACTTCAAATAGCACTCGCACTACACTTGGCACTAAACTGCAAATAGTACTGCACTTGATACTAAACAAAGAATACTGAGTAGTGGTTTGAGAGAAATAAATACACCCATCAATAATATTTATCCTGATTCTTTTCAAGGAGTTATGTTCACAAATTTCATAGACATTTAACATCAGATAAAAATATATTATTTAATTTGTGAAATGTTAATCTGTTATATTGCAAAGTCTTCATTACTTTCAACTTTTGTCTGTAACATATTTTAGATTCCTACATCCTATACCATCCATTTTAAGATTGGATATTCTTATAAATTTTCTTATCAATATTTATGTCTTCATATACAGGGTGATTATGATTAAAATCTCACTTTCAAAAGCTGTAAAAAAAGAACCACTCGTCACAACGAGTTCAAATTTGAACTGAAGATGCATGAAAAAGGGAAAAAAGGTACGACATCCAATTTGATATGACCTTGCCGTGGGGGATCGGGCTTTTAAGTGACAGTGTTACAACTGCTGAATGACTTAGAAGTCATTTTTTTTTCCGTCAAAAAATTGAAACATTCCAGCACATTGAAGACTACAATTGGTTTAATATACAACTCATGCCAAATACGTTGCAATTTCTATTCAAAATGTCACTCATAGCCAAATTCACTTTCTTTATGGCACTTACAGCGCCATCTATTAACACACTTTGGAACTTTTTTGGTCCCGTACCATTTTCCCGTTGTTCAAGTATGTTCAGTTCAAATTTGAACTCATTGTGATAAGCGGGTCTTTTTTCACAATATTTTGAAAGTGGAAGGGGGGAATGATTATACAGGGGGTATAATCACAGGGGTGTACATAATACAGGGGTGATTATACCCCACCCCTTTATAATCATGTATAAGGTGAAAATACAGAGTGATTATAATTTATCACCCTGTATTTTTGTCTATCATAATTGTTACTCTCATGTGAGTGAATTGGTTATTAATATATGAGTAATGAAAATATATGAAAATTGTATTGATCTTTTCAATTTCTTCATGTGGTAGTACTATGATCTTCTAATAATACATATATAGATAAGCTCTTTTTCTTACAAAAAAAACCCACTATATTTGTTCTATTTTATTCTGTTATTACATATATATTTTTTTAACTTCCAGTTCCTCCACGAGAAGCAATAATTATGGATGAATTTGGTCAGCACCTACATGGAGTAATAGGTCCATACAATGAAGGGTCACCAGTGTCATTGATATGTGAAGGCGAAGGAGGTAAATTATTTTTATTTTATAACTGTTATAACTATAAGCAACCCAATTGCTTTTAAAGTTCAATATACAGGGTGATTACATTTAAAGATCCACTTTCAAAATGCTGTTAAAAAAGATCCATCCACCACGGCAAGATCATAACGAATTCTATGGGAAAAATCAGTAGTACTTTTTTTTGATGCCGTAAAGTTTCCTCTTTCTTCAAGTATCTTCAATCCAAAATCGTCTCAATGAGTTCAAATTTGAACGGAAGATATTTGAAAGAAAGAAGTTCCAAAGAAAGTAAGTAAGTAGTAAAAGTAAGAAAGCTCCAAAGTGTATTAATAGATGGCGCTGTAAGCAGTATAAAGAAAGTGAATTCGGCTGCCAGTGATATTTTGAATCGAAATTATAACGTATCTGGCATGAGTTGCACCAATCGTATTGTTCAATGGGCTTAGTTGTTTCGGGTTTTTGACGGAAAAAATGACTTCCAAGTCATTCAACAGTTATGGCACTGTTATTGGAAAACCCATCCATCACGGCAAAGTCATACCAAATTGGATGCGAAAAATAGGTATAACTTTTTTTTCCATGTCATACCGTTTCCCGTTTCTTCAAGTAACTTCAGCTGAAATTTGAACTCATTGTGACGAGTGGTTCTTTTTTTAAAGCATTTTGAAAATGGGACTTCAATTATAATACCTGTACACTGTTTTTAAATATTAAACTTTTTAAAAGATAAGAAATAAAATGCTGAATTTTCTATTAATAAATAATTATTTTATCATGCACTAATTCGATATTTTTACATAAAAATTATTTCTAATTTTATTTCTAATTAATAATTCTATTTTTAATTATTCTATTAATTATTCTATCACGTTTAATTTAAAATATTTAAATAACATAAATAATTATTCAAATGAAATTATCTCTAAAATTCATATGATAAGCATTTAAGCAATCTAATATCTCTAAATGCTAGAGCACATAATAATAATTTAGTATGGAATTATTAATCATTTAATTCTTTTCAACATGAAATAAACTTTATTTATCTTTCAAATCTCTTCAAATAAATATTTTTAATTTTGCGAAAATTAAAAAATGTTTACATTACTTGGAATTTAAATTCCTCCATATTTATTCAGCAAAATGATAATTCGATGTAAAAATAATTTTTTTAAGTATTTAAAACTAAATTGGGTAAATCTCATTATTTTTTTTCTTTTAAGACAATTAAATATGTATGAATTTAAAAAAAAATATCGCATTAGATTCTGAAAAATGATTTTATTTTTTAATTTAATCAAATAAAAAACAAACTAGCTCAACTTTTAAAACTGTTGATATGCTGTAGTTGTATTTTTAATTTATTTCTACGACTGATTAATTTTTTTTTTCTTTTCGTATTTATTTGATTTTATTTCTCAAAAAGCAGATACGAGTAATTGAATTCTCTCATTTTTTTTTTTTTTTTTTTCATTTGCTAAATAAAACAATTATGAACAAACGTTTTAGAAAAATATTTTTTAATGCAAATATTTATTTAAGTATTATTTTAAATTCAATATCAATATTTATACGAAGCTTAGATATATTAAATTAGAATAATTTTATAGAATTCAATCGACTATTTATCTCTGTTGGTTCTGTTTGTTTTTTTTTAAATTAAACAAGTTTCTTTGAGAGTAAACATTATATGCAAAACAGCATTTAGAAATGTTTAATAGTTGGAAAAAAATTAATGTGTAAATCAAATACAAAAAAATAATTTCTTGGAGTTTTTATAAAAGAATAAAAGAGATATAAAGTCCCCCCCTCTCAATTTTTTTGTTCGAAATTTAAAAAAAAAAAGATCCTTTAATTGAGTAGAAACCTGTTAATCCGAGTATTTATATTATTGCAAGCTACTTTTATTTGAGTAGTACTGATAACAAAAAATATATTTTTGCAACTTTTTATGCAAACTTTATTATTTTTGTGTGTATAGAAATTAGAATAATAAAGTAAAATATACAAAAAATTGCAATAAATAAAATCTAATCTAATAAATTAATATTTTTTGTTTAACATTTTATTAAATATTTAAAGATGCTTTATCATATTTAATCAATAATTTGTGAGGCATTAATTATTATATTTTAATGACCTAACTATTTTTCTTTAAATTAAAGCTTAATGTTAAAAACGATGAAATTAATTGTTTCAGATACTGTGTTTTTGAAGTTTGTCTGTGTTATATATATATATAAATATAGATAGATAGATAGATATTATTCCAAGTATTCTATTATAGAAGCTAATTAATATTTTATTTACTAAATTGTTTTTATTTGTAAATAATCAGTAAACATAATTTTTCTTAACAACTTGACAAACCACAATTCTTAATCATTATCAGTGTGCTAAATCCAAACTTTTAGATTTCTCTTGATTCATTGCCACTCTTGATCAAAATATTCCCCTACCCCCTCCCCCCCGCCCCTCCCAAAAAACAAAAACAAGTTACCAAACTTAAAAAACGTCAAAATCTCGAAAACATTTTCATTGAATATTTTTTTGTCCTTTTTTAACTAGAAATTATTTAGAAAAATAAAGGGTTTAAAAATTTAAGAACATGGACGTTTTTAAGAACATTTTATTCAGTGAAGGAAAACTCTAAAATAATTGATTTTCTATAACCCAGCAACACCCGGTTGCGGATTTGCTAATTTAAAAGAGGAAATAGTTGAATGATTAGCATGAGAGGTCAATATTAGAGTCTATATTGTACGAAACTAACGATCCCTAAATATTCCCCCTTTCTCAGTAAATAACTTTTAGACAATTGGATTGTAGCTATGCCAGATCAGAGGGATAGGGTGGTCTTCCTTTAAATAGTGGAATTGTATTTCTGTTTGAATATGTGGATGTGGCAATTTCATTCGTCCTTTTTTATTTATTCTATACTACTTTATTGATTTTAGGTTAAAATTTAATTTTTTTACATAAAATTAATTAATAAGTCTGTAATTGAAATTTACTATTTAGATCAGTTATTGTTTGTGAAAAAAATTGACAATTCTTCATTTATAAAATAATTTTTTTGCGGCTTTGCTAATTTTAAGAATATAGTGGAAAGATTGACACTGAGGGGTCAGTGATGTAGGAGAGTCTATATTCTACGAAACTAACGTTCCCCAAATATTCCCCCTTTCTCAGTGAATAACTCTTAGACAGTTAGATTGTAGCTATGCTAGATCAGAGAGTTGGGGTGGTCTTTCTCTAAATAGTCTGATTATATTATTGTTTGAATCAGTGGATATGACAGTTTCATTCCACCATTTTTATTGATTATGCAGTATTTTATTGATCTAATATTGCCTCCAAGAAATCGTAATTATCCGGCCAATACAGAATAAATGCTAATAAATAATAACTTATAGGTTAATAATAATAATAAAATTATAAGTAAAATATATTATGTTAAAATGTTATTTTTTTCATACATAAAAGTAATTAATAGAATTGTAACTGAAATTTAATATTTAGATATATTGTTGTAAAAAAAAAAAAAAAATGAAACGAAATCTGTGTATATTTCATTCATTTAGAGAAACTTTAATTTTTTTTTTTTTTTTTTTTTTTGCCAGTTTGCTAATTATAAAGGGAAAGTAGTTGTAAGATTGACATTGCGGGATCAGTGATGTGGAATAGTCTTTTTTTCTACGAAACGAACTATCCCCAAGTAATTCCCCCTTTCTCAGTGAATAACTCTTAGACAGTTGGATTGTAGCTATGCCAGATCAGAGGGATAGGGTGGTCTTCCTTTAAATAGTGGAATTGTATTTGTGTTTGAATATATGAATGTGACAATTTCATTGGGCCTTTTTTATTGATTATATACTACTTTATTGATATAATAATGCCTCGAGACAATCTTAATTACCAGCACAAAGTAAAAGCTAAACAAGTAATATAAAAACAAATTTTTTTTTAAGTCAATTCCTACTTTTTTTGCACTATATTGCAGAAAGTCCTTTATAAATAATTTTCATTCATTTTTTTTTAAGTTTATTTGGCACCATCTATTGGTAGATACATGCAACTTAAATCTAAAAAAAGACTAAAATTAATTAATTAAATTTAATTAATGAATTAATATTTAAAAAAAAACTGTATTAACATCAAGTGTCATCCACTGCAAGTTCAAAAAAAAAATGTAGTTGAACTGGAGTGGAAGAATAAAAAGTATTTTATTAACGATTGAAAATTTGAACAAGATATATGTATATATATATATATATATATATATATATATATATATATATATAGGGAGAGTGTGAGCTAATAGAAGTAATTGAAAAATAATTAATTATAGGTTAATAATCAAAATATATCTTAAGTAAAAAATTGTAGATTAAAATTTAAATTTTTACACAAAATTAATTAATGAGGCTGTAATTCAAATTTATTATTTAGATCTATTGTTTGTGAAAAAAATTTTAATAAAATATGTGTACACACTTTCAAGAAAACAGTGGAAAGGCTGGCACTGCGGGGTCAGTAATGTAGGAGAGTCTATCTTCAACAAGCTAACTATCCATTCTCAGTGAGTAACACTTAGACAGTTGGATTGTAGCTATGCCAGATCAGAGGGGTATGGGGTCTTCTCTAAATAGGGGGATTGTATTTCTGTTTCAATTAGTAAATGTGACGGTTTTATTCCCCTATTTTTATTGATTCTGCAGTATTTTATTGATCTAATATTGCCTCCAAGGAATCATAATTACCCATCTAACACAGAGTAAAACTAATAAATTATAGATTAATAAAAAAAAATATTTAGTAAGTTAGTAAGATTATAGGTTAAAATTTATTTATTTTTTTACATAAAATGAATTAATAAGATTGTAATTGAAATTTAATATTTAGGAATATTGTTTGTGAAAAAAAAATTGAAATAAAATATGTGTAAATTTTTTTTCATTTATAGAAACTTTTAAAACAATTTTCTTGCGTGTTTGCTAATTTTAAAGGTAAAATATTTGAAAGATTAGTACTGCGGGGTCAGTGATGCAGGAGAGTCAATCTTCTACGAAAATATTTCCCCTTTCTTAGTAAATAACTATTACACAGTTGGATCGTAGCTATGCCATGTCAGAGAGGTGAGGTGGTCTTTTTCTAAATAATGGAATTTTATATTTTTGTTTGAATCAGCGAATGTTACAGTTTCAATCCGCCACTTTTTATTGCTCCTAGTGTAAAAAATTTTACTTTATTGCCCTAATAATGCAGCCAAGGAGTCATAATTACCGAGACATCTCAGAGTAAAAGCTAATAAGTAATAAATTATAAGTTACTTAAAATATGTCTTAAGTAAGAGATATTAGGTTAAATTCTTATATTTTACATACATAAAATGAATTAATAGGATTGCCGTTGAAATTTAATATTTAGTAATATCGTATTATATTTGGGGAGAAAAATTGAAATGAAATATGTGCATATTTCTGAATGAAAAATATTTTAAAGATTGGCATTGAGGAGCCAGTGATGTAGGAGAATCTATCTTCTACACAGAGTAAAAAATAATAAATAATAAGTTATAAAAATATACAGAAAGAAATATTAGGTTAAAGTCTTATGTTTTTCATACATAACATAAATTGGAAATTTAATATTTAGATATATTATTCGTGAAAAAAATTGAAATAACATATATATGTACATTTCTCTCATATATAGAAATTTTTAAAACAATTGGTTTTTGTCAACAATATCGTTCTACACACTCAACAACGCGCGACATGTATCTCACAAATTTAAATACATCAAGGGGATCAATCTTCAAGGACAGAAACGGATATAGTACAGACTCGATTCGTTCACAAATCCGATTTTCAAAACACTTCGAAATTAATTCTGTGCATTTTATCTATCAAAACAAACAGGGAGCGTCTGGAGATTACACTAAATCCTACTGAATAATTTTCATCGGAAATTTTCTGGAGAGAAAAATAATAAAACTAATTTAAAATATTTCGAAGAGGGAAAAACTTAATAACAAAATTGTATTCATTTATCTTTAAGAATATTTGGAAGCACAAAATCCGTTTTCGATTAAGATTCTGTCTCTAAGTCTAAGCTTCCTGAGACTTGGTTCCAGTAATCAATAAACACCTTCAAATGGTCTGGAACACGCACATCTTCTATAAGTTTAATTCTAAGTAATGAAAACTTGGGGAAGAACATTTATAAACTCGGAGAATATTAATAACTGTATCGATTAACAAATTAATAACTAATTAAATGTTCATTATTATCTTTAATTCGTTACGAATTGGTCTTTTTATAATTAGAACGCCATCAAAATTTCATGATGAATGGAAATTAGTTTGATGCTATAAATAGAATTCTTCCAATATTAACAATTATTGTTTTTTAATTAAAGTAATACAGGCATTTATTATGTTTCCATGATTATTTTAATGAAAAATGAACAAAAAATCAGCAAAATGAAAATAAAATAATTATGTAAGATTATAAAGGACATTTCCTGGTAAGGAATTAATTAATTTTAACCGTTTTAAACTACATCATATTATTTCAATAATTAAATTTATGTATGAAATACTATATTTTGAACACCATCAAAATATGAAAATTGTAAATGATTTTTTTGCTAGAATATTGCAGAATTCTTCCAATTAAATAATTGTTGTTTATAATCAAAATATTAAAGATATTTATTACTTTTTATATTTTTTAAATGTCATATCGTTTTGCAACTTAAAAATAAAATAATTACTCATATCGTATTGTTGTATCATATTAATATTACATTATGTAATATCTTGTATGCTTATAAATTATATTATTACATGTTAAATTAAATTATATATGGTATTATGTATATAATAAATTTATATACGTAATATAATACAATACTTATGCTTGATAAATTTTTACGTAATAAATTTATATCCCTATATTTGTATATCAACAGTTTTAATTTTATAAAATCATTATGAAAGGATAAATGTTTAGTTTTTCCTTATTTATTCTTCAATGATGAATTTCAAATATTTGTAGAGTCTAAATTGTTAAAAATATTATGAATATTATGAGTAAATAAATGAATGTTGTTTTTTCACAGAAAATTCTGGTCTAATATAGTATTATTTGTATGTTTGTAAGCGCAAAACATCATTACTGTTGTTTGTGATTTCTTCGTCTATTGAAAATGCTATTTAATCGTCACTAAATCTCTAAGCTTCAAATGGTCTGGGACACGCACATATTCTATAAGTTTAATTCTAAGTAATGAAAACTTGGAGAAGAACATTTATAAACTCGGAGAATATTAATAACTGTATCGATTAACAAATTAATTACTAATTAAATGTTCATTATTATCTTTAATTCGTTACCAATTGATCTTTTTATAATTAGAATGCCATCAAAATTTCATGATGAATGGGAATTAGTTTGATACTATAAATAGAATTCTTCAGATATAACAATTATTGTTTTTTAATCAAAATAATGCAGCCATTTATTATGTTTCCATAATTATTTTAATATTATTTGTATGAAAAATGGACAAAAAATCAACAAAATGAAAATAAAATAATTTTGTAAGATGATAAAATAAATGTTATGCTAATGAATTAATTAATTTTATCCAATTTAAACAACATCATATATTTTATGAAATACTAATTAAAATTATAAATACTATATATTGAACACCATCAAAACATGAAAATTGTAAATTAATTCTTTGCTATAAATATAATTCTTCCAAAAAAATATATTGTTTCTAATCAAAATAGGGAAAAAATTTATTACTTTATAAATTTTTATAAATATCAAATTGTTTTGCAAAATAAAAACAAAATGTGTATCATGCCAATTTTTGAATTAATAAAATAATTAATTATATCGTATTATTTCTTAATATTAATTTTACATTGGTATGAAATTTATAACGTTAAATTGAATTAAAACATTTTTTTATTATTAATATTCATAATTTATTGAATTACATCGAAATTTATATACGTAATACTATATTTTTATATCAACAACTTTTATTTTATAGAACCATTATCAAAAGATAAATGCTCCATTTTTCCTTAATTATTCTTCCATGAGGAATTTCAAATATTTTTAGAGTCTAAATTGTTAAGGATATTATGAACCTGCGATTTTTGTATTATTTCAGATGGCTCATATTTTATTTCTCAGCAATGAGTAAAGAAATGAATGTTGTTTTTTTTAAAGAAAATTCGGGTCTAATACATTATTATTTATTGTTTTCAAACGCAATATATCATTACTGTTGTTTGTAATTTCTTCGTTGATTGAAAATGCAATGTAATCGTCACTAAATCTCTTAGTTTCTGAAAACAGTGACTGTATCGCACACCATCATTGCTATTTTCTATTTTGGAATACTTTATTATTTTTTTTGTTGTTATTCATTTTTTGAGTATATATAATAAAAAAACTACGATGAGAATTAACTTAATGATTTTTTTTTCCTAATATACTCTAACATCATATTTGTATTTTTAGTACACTATTAATTAAATCATGAGGAAAGTAATGTTTAATATAGAATAAAAAGCAAACATTTTTTCTAAGGCAAACACATATACTCTCGTGTTGCTGTACATTTGGCAACAGTCATTCTATCCCGGTTTCAAATTGTTTAATGGAACATTAAATGGACTTGATATAATTATGACTTGATATCCTTCTATATTCCAAAAGCAATAGTAAGGAGTGTTTGTTATTGCTTACTATCAATATCATTGCTTATTATTATCAATATTATAGCCAATATTACTGCTTATTTACTTTCTGCTATTTGAATAAAAATGAGGACCAATTTAGTGGTAATAGCAGCTATGTATCGTATGATGTTCGAGAAATTTCTGGCGAAGAATCAGAGAATAATAATTATGTTTAATTAAAATGTAATCCCAAATGTGGAATATATACTTATATTTCTATAATAAAAAATTAATGAAACTATAGAAAATATTATTAAGCATAATGCTATCAAAAATATTTTCGAGTTTAGTAAAAAAAAAATGTATTATGAACAAAAGTTTTATTTATAAAACGCTGGTAATGAAGTGATTAAAAAAAGGGGACGTATAATTTATATTTGAAACTTATCGTATGTAAAAATAATTAAAATCAGTTTATTTTAATTATTTATATTTTAAAAACCTTTCAGTTCAGATGTTCAATATATCATCTCAAAAGAAAATATACGTTTTATATTTAACATAATAAGTGTTCAAAACGGTCTGCCTGACGATTACAAACTCATTTTAATTGTATTTAATAAACTGATATACAACATTAGCAAAAAAAAGTTGTGCTAATTCAGGATTGAATATTTTTATATTTCAGCTAATATCTAAATGTATTATTATTATTATTATTATTATTTTTTTTTTGCTTTGTTCTTTGTTAAGAAAATTTATAAAAATAAATTATATTTGTTTATTTTACTTTTATTTGAAACTTAATTAACTTTATTTAACAATTTATCCATGATTTATTATGGGCAATCATAGAGATAGATATTCAGAAGATTTCAATTTGATTCTAAAGTTTACGGTACTTTTGATCCTATGTAAAGCATTTAATATTTAACGATAAATTTAACATTGCTCCAACCGAAAACAATTCTGAGATTCATTTTGTATAGTAATCTGGTATTATAAATTAGTTAAGAGATCATTAAAATTCCAGACATACTTCAATCGCTCATGTAAGACACAAATATAGCTTTACCATAAACTATACAACAACAGATAGTTTTGGGCACACTAGTCTCCTTAATTAAGATTTATCTCAGAAAAGAGCATTTGTACCAGAATTGCCTGAATTCTAAATGCTTACAAATCTTATATTAGAGATGAACATACTCGTAAAGATTTGTCACAAATATTTACTGTAACAAGACCACAGACAGCACGAAAAATACCTTGGTCATGTACATTTATTTAATTAATATTGTTATTCGTATAAGTTAAATGACTAAGGAAACTAATTTAAATAAACAAGGAAAATAACTTCATTTAAGTTAAACTGAATCTTAAAGGAAGGATTAAATCTATTGACGAAATGGAACATATTCGAAATAATACCGAGAAGCTAACTTTATCAGAAATCTTTGATAGTTTCTCATTGTATTAAATTGTTGCATAAGGTTTTTGTTTGATGGATGACATTGTCTAAAAAGAGTCCCTCGCACTGCCCCAACACCAAGACATCAAGATTTAGAGTAATAAAATATATTTCACGATACAAATATTTTATGTAGCAACTAAGCAAACACATAAGCAAACTATTGAAACTCAGGTTAAAAAAAAAACTTCAATTAGAATTAGAAATCTGGCAAAAGAGCTTTGGAAAATAAAATATACACATGGAAAATGTTAAAATAAAAAATAAAGAATTTTAATGCATATTTGGCACCTTTAATTTTAATAACCTAGCAAATAAAATTATTTTTTTAATGATTTGTGTGTCTAAAAATATTTATTCACAAGTATAATGTTAACTCAAATAAGGTTTTCGCATTGCAATACATTATCACGATAGCAACAACCACAATTACTTTATTACTCTATTATTTCAATTTTAATATGAAATCTGTTTTTGATAATCTCATAAAGTACATAATGGTCTTATATCAATGGTAAACATTGATCTAGACCTTGATCAAGACTGGCATAGCATTGATCAAGGTTGGTATTATTTACAACAAATTCAAGTTCTTACTTCTTACTTTGGGATATATTACCAAACATATAGTATTAATTGTATTATTCCACGAATTATATTGAATTAGATATTATTTTTGTCAATTTAAGCGTTTAATTTTTAAATTAGATACCGATTATATTATAGTATTTTTTTTTTCGTCAAATTCCAAAAAAAAGAAAATATGCTTATAATAATTTGGGTCACAGTTTGTATATTCCTGCCAAATTATTGCACACTTAATTTTATATAAAAATTTTAAATATTTATGGGAGTGAGAAATACATTAATATTAATTTGAAATATAAATATTTATTTAATCTCATCGATCCAATATAGGAAATAATATTATTTGAAAAAAAAAACCCATTTCAATTATAAGATTTTATTTAAATTTTATTTCTTCCTTTTAAAAACAATTAAATAATACATTTTATTAAATTAACTAAATAAATTAACTAGTAATGAGCTTTAGCTATAAATATTTTACATAATAAATTACAACTTTAAAAATAACAAAAATTACAATTATAAATTGCAAAAATTATAATTTTACTAATCTATGTTGAAGAAATGTGTTATATTTTTATGTACTGTATTATACTGTGTTTTTAAAGTACTGTGGAAATAATTTTTTTATTCTTTCGTGTTTAGTTCCAGTAAAAAATTATATATTATTATTTTTTTCTTTCTTTGGGATTTTTATTTAATAATCTTAAGCTGAATGATTCAAGAATAATATGATGTTCATATGCATTAACTACATATTTTATCTCTTTAAATATCCATTCTGTCATGTATCTTTTGCAGTATTAACATTTTTGTATCTCAATACTATTAGTTATTTCTTTCAAACAGCTAAATGAAGGAATCTTAATTTGCATACAAGTATAACTCTTTCTAATTAGCTAATTTCTGTCTCGCCTAATTAATGCTTCTTTGTAGTTCCCAAGATAAACATTTCATTTACATATAATGATTTAAATTAGCTTGTTACTTTTGAGGTTCAGTAGAATTTTTTATGCACTGTAACCACAATTAACTCTGCTTTTGTCTGAGTTCAGTTTTTCTTTATTTTTTTTGGAATATTTACTTTTAAATATTTTTCTGTCTGTAGATTGAGTTATATTCTGCACTTAAAGTTCTATTTCTCATTTACCAATAAATTAAATTAATAATATAAATGCTGATTATTTATCAATTTTAACCATGCAGTTTTAAGATATTTAATTCATTTAAATTAAATATATAATTTAATTTTATGGTGTGGAATAAAGCTTTTATTTACCTTTCGTATAAACAGAATATCGTACTGAACTATTTCAGTGGAGCTGATGTTCATATTAAAATTTGACTCATAATTACTTTTTAATTAATTACTTTCACATAATTAAGCTTATTTAATAAGAAGCTTACATTTATGCAAGTTATGGAAAATTACCCATATATTACAATGTTTTAATGAAATAGATTTATTTCATTTTATTACAGTTTTTATATAAATGGAATGCATGCAGTTTTCTCGTAAATTCAATTCTTACAAATATTCTCAAATTCATTTGTTTAGTCAGGTCATTCTTTGAAAGTTTTGTGATTTTATATCTTCTAACACAGGGATCTCCAAACTTTCCAGCCTTAGGGCCATATTGTTTACTCCAGTAAGTACCAAGGGCCAAAATCGTTTTAATTTTCTGCCATTATCTATAATTTCTAGTGTTTTAATGTGTTTTTTTAATCCAAATTATTACAGCAACAATAAGCTATTCGCTGTCGCGGGCCGGATTGACGACACTGGCAGGCCCAATTTGGCCCGCGGGTCGTAGTTTGGAGACCGTTGTTCTAACAGTTTAATATATTTTTAATCCATATATTATTTGTATATGCTTGAACCGTTATCTTACTCATTTAAATATTACTCCCCTTTTTGCATTTCAATATTTTTATAACAATTTGACTTTTACAAAAAAGGAAGAAAAAAATACTTTGAAAACTAACAGTATATTTTTTCAACGTGTAACCATATTTTATATAAGTCAGCGTTTAGTGGTTTACTACCAAATGGTACAATTCATACTGAATGGAATTCTGCGTAAGCATGGGCATCCTTAGTTATAGATGTGAAACTGTGTACACATTTCGAACTAAGAATACTATATTTTTCTGAAAAGGAAAAGAAAATATGGTAGAACTCACAATAATCGCTAAATATTACTTAATTATGCTTTTCAATATTATTTTAAAATAATTGTATGAATGGCAATGAAATAAAATGTTTAATGCTTAAAAATATATCTTAAATGAATAGGTGAATGATAATATTGACATTTTAATATAGTGACAAATGGTAATTATAAAATTTAAATAATAATAAGTGAGAAAAAATGATGAATACTATATGACGAATTTGATGATAATTTCAAGTTGATTATTAAGACACAAGTATAAATGATGATATGGAATTTAGGAACAAAATATGAATTACGATATTGACATGGATTCAAATAGATAAACAGGGATGATAAAATTGGCTTTTATATTAGACAATAAATGTGATATTTGAAAAATATGAATGATAATATTTTAATGATTAAAAAGTTTTACGAAAACTAAACTATTTTAATCTAAATTTTAAATAGAATAATTAACATTTTGAAATACATTATGATAGACTTAAATATTAACTTTAAAAAAAATAATAATTTAAAGGAATAAATTATAAAATTATTAATATACATCTTACCAAAAAATCTTTTAAATGATTTAATTTGAATTTTATTTTCCAAATAAATGCATAATACTTTTTTAAGAAAACATTTCAGTTAAAGCTATCACTAGACAAAAAAAAGAAAGAGAATTCATTGAAATAAAGTTTTTGTCTGAAATTTTCTAATAAAAAACGAGTTAAAACTGTTCCTAGAAGTGAATTCAATGGTAAAGAACTCGACTCGCCAAGAATAACATTTCTCATTCCCAGTAAATCAGTCGCTTTGCATAGGTTTTTCTTTTGTGATACAAGGTTTCCCATTGCACTTTTTCAGTAGGACTTTGCTTATTCGAGTTGAATAGAGGATGAATGTATTTCTTTCGAAATTGTTTGCTTTCGCTGTGCAGTGAGCTGTTAGCTGCTTTTGTTGCCTTCAAACTATTTCTCGTTCTACCAGAAGGGTGAATGATCACTTTGAGGTTTGCCGTCTTTCTTTTCTTTCATTCTTTATCCTTTCTTTTTTTTTTTTTTTCTGTGTGTGCAAGAATTTCATTTTTTTTTTTAAAGTTTGGAGAGAATTTAAAGCAACCTTACATTGGTTTTGTTGTAGCTGTTCTTAAAATATCTTCTGGAATTCTCGGTAGTAATTCATGCAAGGAAAAGAACACTTTTTTTTTGAAATTCAAGTGAGACAGAATTATGGTTGAAGGAGTCAAACAATGGCGTTTGTTTTTCATTTGAATGCAGTACATAAACTAGAACTGACACCCAAGTAAACAAATGTAAGTGAAAATATATTGCAAGATTTTAATGATCTGTACATATATATATCATTCCGTAAAAAATTCTATGATTGATAAAAATTGCCCATCGCTTGTTAAACTATGTGGTGCATGTTACATTGAAACGTTTCTTAATTATTATTTATTTTGTCCTCGAGGCCCACTGTTATTACGTATTATATAGATAAGTTGGATTAAATTTGATTTGTTGTTGGTTTACACAACAGTTATTGCTTTGAGAAGTAAAAAGAATTCTAAAACTATTATGACGAAAAAATATATCGATAGATGGTTTGCTTGATTGAAGTTTAACGAGCACTTTTTATAAATTTAAATTGAAATAGAAAAGGAATAAATTTAAAAGTAGTTTTTTAAAGAAATAAATTAAAAAATAATAATTATAAATCTTATTAAAATTCTGCTATTGATTTAATTTTTCAAATAAATGCGTAATATTTTTAAAGAAAACATTTCACTTAAAGCTACCACTTGACAAAGAAAAATAATTCATTGAAATAAAGTTTTTGTCTGAAATTTTTTAATAAAAAACGAGTTAAAACTGTTCCTAGAAGTGAATTCAATGGTAAAGAACTCGACTCGCCAAGAATAACATTTCTCATTCCCGGTAAATCAGTCGCTCTGCATAGGTTCTTCTTTTGTGATACAAGGTTTCCCATTGCACTTTTTCAGTAGGACTTTGCTTATTCGAGTTGAATAGAGGATGAATGTATTTCTTTCGAAATTGTTTGCTTTTCGCTGTGCAGTGAGCTGTTAGCTGCTTTTGTTGCCTTCAAACTATTTCTCGTTCACCAAGAAGGGTGAATGATCACTTTGAGGTTTGCCGTCTTTCTTTTCTTTCATTCTTTATCCTTTCTTTTTTTTGTGTGTGCAAGAATTTCATTTTTTTTTAAAGTTTGGAGAGAATTTAAAGCAACCCTTACATCGGTTTTGTTGTAGCTGTTCTTAAAATATCTTCTTGAATTCTCAGTAGTAATGCATGCAAGGAAAAGAACACTTTTTTTTTAAATTCAAGTGAGACTTGAACAGGATTAAGGTTGAAGGAGTTAAAAAATGGCGTTTGTTTTTCATTCGAAACAGAAGATAAACTATAACTGACACCCAAGTCAACAAATGTAAGTGAAAATATATTACAATAGTTTAATGATCTGCACATATATATCATTCTATAAAAAATACTATGCTTGGAAAAAGATGTCCATCTCTTGTTAAATTCGGGAATGTTACATTTCTGGGGTTGGTTTTCATTGGTTGGGTTCAGACAAGTTTGAAAATTCACAGCTTTATTAACACACGCACAAACACGACCCACATACAATATTTAACACATTTAAAACAAATAAGTATATATTCGTATTAGAATTCCACTTGTAAGCCGAAAAACCCAATAATCAGGTGTGCGTGTGGTGCGCGAAATATAATTTGGTCGGCAAATATATATCTCCGGGAGAAAGTCTGTGTAGGCCAACTGATCCTTTTTTCTTGAACACCACAGGAGGCTCTCTCGGCAATGCTTTGGATGAAGTGTGGTTACAGAAATAAATTTGATTTATTATTAGTATACACAACAATTTTTTGAAAAATGAAAAATTTCTCAAACAATTATAACAAAATAAATCGATATATGGTTTACTGAGCTGAAGTTTATCGTTGGACTTTTTCTTAGTTTTTTCAATAATATATAGTGTTAACTACTACTCTTTTCCATATACTCCCAAGAGACATCACTTTCGCTAGACCCTTATATCTGCCTGATGGCCAATTACCTAGCGTCCTGGCAATCGGTGCCACAGGTTGCAGATTCGAATCCTGTCGGTGTCATGGATGTTAGTTAGTTTTTCAGAATCTACGTTAAAACTGTAGGTCACAGTCTAATTTGCCTAAAGTGTGCAAAAAATGACCGTAGAGTGACAAACCAAACCAAGACTCTTATAGGAGAAGAGAATGACACAAACTGTCAGTTAGACTCATTAGCCATAGTTAAATTATATTAATTTTAAACTAAAAAAATCCTGTATAAGATAATGTTTAAGATAATCTCAATGCAAAGTGGCATTATGTTATATACATTTAACACTTGCTGATAATGGTACATATATTAATAAAATGAAAGCATATTTCCATTACATACACATTTACTTCCAATCCTGTAATTCTTATAATGCATCGGAATGTACCATTATTGTCTTAATTTGAAATTGCATGCAGCCAGTATAGCTTTTATGAAAAGCAATAGGATTACTTTCCGGGCATTAAACTGATATCTACTGATTGCTTTACTGTCTCACTTATATTAGATAAACCACTCTCGTATATACGTGATGGACTTACTGATTACTGTATTTGAAGGTTTTATCTCGGTTATAGATAATTAAGGAAAGGTTTATTGCACGTTTGTTCATTGGTCTCAGTTTGAAGTAAATATATGTTGTTTATAGGAATACTGAAAGTCTAACAGAATTGGATTTCTTCTGCAATTATTATCATGAGGTGCAAATACTGATGTATATAATTTTCAGCAGCATTTTCTACCTTTTTCATAGTTAATGGAAAATCATTGTCTTTCAAAGGAATGTAGCTACACGAACACAAATAAAGAATTTGAGTGATTTGGATTGCAATGACTTGGAGGATATCTTTCAAATAGAGAAAATTTGATTTGAAAATTATTTTGCAATTTTTTTAGGGAATTTTTGTTTATATATCGGTAGATTTCACAAAATCTTTCTATTGGAACTTTCCAGCGGAATATCATGATAATTTTCATTTCATATTGCAGTTTTTAAATTTCAAAAATGTTTGAAAACAATATGAATTTTTTTATTGATTTAGAATTTGCTTGAAAAGGTTGCTGCAATACTTGCAGTTATAAGAAGGTATATCGATATGGATAAAGTAATTCTTCATGTTTTTTTGTAATTACTAACAAATGTGAAAATAAGTATTGTAATATGCATGTTGGCGACCAGATGGTAACTGGGTGTGCTTGGGTTATGATACTTGAGGCACAGGTTTTGATTGCCTATAAACTCACAACCTGGCCTACATTGGAAAACTCACAGTTTTACTCATACACACACAAACCTCACACACATACAATTAGACACAAATATTTTTTAACAATTTTAAAGACATATGATTATAGATTCGTGGAAGGACTCCACTTCTAAATTTGAAACCCGATACTCAAATACACTCAAGGTGCGCAAAAGATACTTCCTCGCTGGGTGAGAATTTGTTGGACAGAAAATGCGCAGGGTTCCGTTAAATATATTTTCTTTCGGTATGAAGAATTACAAATTAAACGTTTCTCAGCAATATTTCCTCTCGGATGAGAGGCTTGAGTCCTACTGAGCATTTCTTCTGGAAGCCCCAAGGGGAGCATGGTTAAAATATTAATGTTTCATACAAATTTGACATTTAAGTATTTTTTAAGAAATGATTTTCAATAAATGATGTAAGAAATATATAATATATATAAAAAACAAAGTATATACATAATAGTAGCAAATATAAAGAAATATTCGCAAGCTCGTTGATACCTATTAAATTAAAATGATTTGAAATTAAATCGTCATATCCAATTTATAGCAAAAAATACGATGGAAATGTTAATTTTCTAAAATATTTCCTTTTGTCAAGCATGAGTATGTCTTGGATGAGAGTCTCGAGGCCTACTGAGCATTTCTCCTGAAAGCCACAGGAGGCGCCCTTGCCAGTAAGTACGAAGAATCATGATTACAGTAATAATATTGGATTCAATTTTGTCAGTTGAATTTTTTATGAAATTAATTGCAATAAATGATGTAAGAAATATAAGATATGTATACGAAAAAAATCTATACATAATAGAAGAAAAAAGGAAATATTCACAAACGCGTTGACATCTAATAAATTAAATTGATTTAAATTCAAATCTTTGTATCCAATTTATAGCAGAAAACACTATGAAAATGTAAATTTTATAAAATATTTTCTTCTGTCGAGTAGAAAATATCTAAAATGGAATTTAACTTGTTTGCTTTTTTTAATTACTCCATAGAGACAAAAATAGGACCGCTAGAAAAAATATTAAAGTTTAAATTTTTAATGCTTTAAATAAATAAGATAAGCTAAAAATATTATTTTATCTATCGCGTTTAAGGACTAAACATAAAATTTTAACATTTTCTTACGTAGCTCTGTTTTCCTTTATTAAATTTTCATCAAAATAATCAAATTTAAAATTACATTACAAACTCTTCTTTCAAATTCTTTTAGAATAAAAGTTCTTATAACTCTATTACATTCTTTTTTTTTTTCTTATAAATAAATTTATTCAACATGCATTACCAACACGTTTACTTATACATTTTTTAATAAATGCTATATTAAAATGTAATTTATTTTTCCATTATTCTGTTATTACATAAAAATTTTAGACATGATTTTAAATTTCTGCTTCTCAGATTCATTGAATTTCATGTTTTAAAAATTATTTAACGATATTAAATTTTATAAAATGTTATTGTTTTGCGAATGATAGCCATTTTAATCTAGATCGTTCGTTTTTAACGGAATGTAGCAAATTCAACGTTAACAAGGGGGCACCACAGAGAGAGGGGCATACGACTACATTTACATTTTCTGTAATAGTTTTGAATGAACAACCATATGATCAGAGTGACCTCTGCTGGTGTTACTACTCTCCTTATCTTTATCTCAATAGAGGGACATTCCAGCTTACATATTTATTTTGTTCCTTGCCTACATACATGTTATTTGTTGTAATTTCGTATCTATACGAATCTGTGCTTTTTTCCGAATAGTCGATAAAACAACTGATTACAGTTCGCTTTTTACTTTTATAAAAATTAATTAAACGGGCAGGATGGACGTTTGGATAAGATGTTTTGCATATACATTTTGGATATATACAAGATATATTCTGAACACTACCGTGGGCCTTGTTCATAAGTTGCGGATCATACTTGAGATACCCTATGTCTAATGCATATAGAATATAAAACCACCTTTCATGTTATACCTCCGATAACAACAATCTGACTGTGTTGAATAGCATGCATTTGAGTACCATGCATGGATTAATGGCAATAGTTTATGACCATTTATTTCGTATGGCGCGCGAAGAATACAAGAACATGACAAAAATATAAAATAAAAAAAAAATAGAAAAACACATCATTTGGTTATAAATACAAAATGATGCAATACTTTTAAAACAAATTACTTAAAAAAGATTGACTTAAGTCATTCCCTTAGAACTTCTCTACCTTCTTGATATTAAGCCACCTCGAAGTGACCTTTAACAGTACAGGTACAGCTTATACAAGTTTAACTATTCAAGTGAGATCTATTCATAGGTTACAGCCTAATACAAAGCGTTCAATGTAAATGGTCATATAAACTGTCAGTATGATATAGATGCTATCCCAGAAATTCATAAATCTCAATAGTTGGATTATTTTATGAAATAATAATTGACAGAATAACCTTTTGTCAAAGTACGCCATTTTAAATGATAGAAAATTTTTATCGAAATAAATTGAACAGAAAACTATGTGCATGTAAATAAATATTAGAAAAACATTTTTTGCATAAAAATAATCACAATGGTTTTTGGTTTTAACTTATACCTAATAATCGTTGAATATATTATTTCAACCATTGGATATATATTTATCACAGTTGCATATATGGATCGATCCCTTCATCAATGATATTAAATTATCTCACTTCATACAGGACATACAGACATATTCTCGCAACGATTGTCAACCCTTCATAGATAACGAACAACCCAAGGCAAAATGGAGAGCCATATGCAGCTTTGATATCAGTGCATGTAAATTTCAGCAATCGCGAAGAATATCCATATCATCTACTCGATCCATTGATCGACTGTTTTGCCTTGGGTTCATTCCAAAGAACCAGAAAGAACTCAGAGGAAACATGTATCATTATTCACCGTATTTACTCACCCCAATCCGATCAGTACTATCAACAAAAGGAAGATTCTGTTGAGGACACGCCAAAGGAATGAGATAGTCCTTGGTTGTATATCTCGTTTCCACCAAAAAAGGACGTGGAATAAAAAAAAACAGAACAGAAATGGGGTGCTTGCTCCAAGGATTCATTCTTCTGAGGGGTTTGTGTTCTTGTTGTTTTGGTAGTCTTTTATGTGATGAACCTTTACGTGTTTGGGACAATCGTGTTGAATTGTAGGTAACAGTAAAGACATGGATATGTTATTTTCTTTCTTGATTGAATTGTCTGTTTAATTTGTTAGGGAAAAGGTAATTTTTTTGGCATATAATTTCAAATAAAAAAAGAATTTATTTACTAAAATATATAATTCTGTTAATTTCTGTGTATTGTCTTCATTTATGTATCGGTTCGTGAATCCTGGAATATATTTGTTCAATTTACTATAGGCGCATAACTTCATTCAGTCAACATTGTTTCTTCTTGACACAATAATCTGGAACTAATAAATGTCAGGAAAGCATCTGGGAAAGGTCAGATCATTGGATCAAACGACGCATCAACTTATGTAATCTTGATGGAGTGATTCTTTCGCTTACACATTTAATATGTCCTCTAAGGCGTATCTTTACGTGTTTGGGACAATCGTGTTCAATTGTAGGTAACAGTAAAGGCATCGACATGTTATTTTCATTGTTGATCCAATCCCCTGTTTAATTTGTTAGAAAAAAGATAGTGCTTTTTATTGAAACATGATTTAAAATAAAAAAGTTTATTTTAACAAAATACATAATGTTAATTTTTGTTAAATTATGTATCTTCATTTACGTATCTGTTCAAGAATCTTGTAATATACTTGACCATTTTACTATAAGCGCATTATTTCAATCAGTCAACGTGTCTTCTTGGTGGCACAATAATCTGGAACTAATAACTGTTAGAAAATCGTCTAGGAAAGGTCAGGTCCTTACATTTGTATTAGGAAAAAGATAATCTTTTTATTGAAATATAATTTCAAATAAAACGTTTATGTTAATAAAATACATAATTATGTTAATTTATGTGTATTATCTTCATTTATGTATTAGTTATTGAATCCTAGAATATATTTGACCATTTTACTATAGACACATTACTTTAATTACTCAACGTAGCCTCTTGGTGACACAACAATCTGGAACTACTATCTGTCAGTAAAGCATCTAAGAAAAGTCAGGTCATCGGATCAAAAGAAGCATCAACTTATGTAAGCTTGATGGACTGATTTTCTCGTTTACACATTTAATATGTTCTCTAAGGCGTACATTTACGTGTTTGGGACAATCGTGTTGAATTGTAGGTAGCAATAAAGACATCGAGATGATATTTTATTTGTTGATTAAATTGCATATTTAATTTGTTAGGAAAAATGTAGTCTTTTTGTTAAAATGTAATTTTAAGTAAAAAGTTTATTTTATCGAAATACATAATTATGTTAATTTCTGTGCATTGTCTTCTTTTATGCATCTCTTCAAGTATCCCGGAATGTATTTGGCCATTTTGCTCTAGGTGCAATAATCAATCAAAGTTGCTTCTTGGTGACACAACAATCTGGAACTAATAACTGTTAGGAAAGTATCTAGGATAGGTCAGGTCATTGGATCAAAAGAAGCATCTCATGTAAGCTTGATGGAGTGATTGTTTTCGCTTACACATTTAATATACCCTCTAAGGCGTACTTTTACGAGTTTTGGATAATTGTGTTAATTGTAGGTAACAGTAAAGACATCGACATGTTATTTTCTTGATTGAATTGTCCGTTTAATTTGTTAGAAAAAAGAAAGTGCTTTTTATTCAAAAATAATTTCAAATAAAAAGAAATTATCTTAATTAAATACATTGGTATACAAAATTCTGTTAATTTATGTGTACTGTCTTCATTTATGTATAAGTTCATGAATTCTGAAATATATTTGATCATTTTACTATAGGCCAAAAAAAATGGCCAAAGGTCAATGAAATCACATTTGGAGAATCTCAATTTCGCGGTTTTTCAGCGTATTTTAAGCATTTGTGGCAACAAAGTGTTGTCCAGATGCAGCTATTCTGCCACAATAAAACGCGCATGCATTTTTAGATGAATTTATCTTTAAATGGCACATTAAAAGATAAATGCGTCTTGCTTCATAGGATTTTCCAGGGTCATAGCCAGCTATTTTATCAAGGAAACTTATTACGAATGCAAAGCATTGTGGCTTGTTCGTCTAAATAAGCAGTTGGGTATGATGGATTTTGTACAGAACGAAATGCATCACTTTTTGGAACACATTCCATACAGTGATATATTGAACACTTGTTTGTAGAGATAGTGCGCGTTTCCTACTCGCAATTGTACATATTGTCTGTATTGTGGGGCAACGGCTTCCTAGATGTCCTCATCAAGCCGTGGAAAGACTCTGAAAGTTTTATTTTCCCTGTCTTTTCCAATCCCGCCATCATGGCCCAGACAAATTCGCATAATTTATTTTATCTTTCCGCGGTATATATATTTCCTTTTCCTTTTTCCACCTAAAGGAAATAAGGAAATTTAATTCATAAGGGAAGTTTTAGCATATTTACTACCTGTATTTTTCAATATAACTTTAAACTATTTTGTGATAATATATAGAAAAGAAATAAGATAAATAGTAAACAAATGTCTTTCTCTATCATTGAATTGTCTGATAATGTCATTTTTAAATGTATTGTAGCTATTTTGACAATTTGTTTTTCTTCAGAAGAATTTTAAGTTAACAGTTTATCGTATAACTTTTTAAGATTTATGTATTGAAAATATCCCTTTATTATTTCTAAGTATTCAATTAATTATTGAAATTCTTACAATGAAGTGCATTTTTTTTTAAATATTTTTTTTATGTGTGATCAATTTGTTTATTATAAATCTCAGTTTATTAATATCTCTGTTTTCTATAAATTATTGCTATAAAATAATTTTTAGTCCACATGACCCTAGGCATACAAGCTTGAAAATGGATCAATAAATAATATTATGCACACTTGACTAAGGCTTATGCATAACTAATTTTTTTTATTAGTGCCAAAGAATTTCTGCGTATTGAAAACTAAATTCATTCAACGAAGATTTAGCGCGTGTTGATTAATTCTGTAGTTAGAGACATAAAAATATTAGTTGTTATGTCTAGCCTCATTACATCCTTGGTGTCCCGGTCTAATTAGCTTAAAGTGTGCACAAAATGACCGTGGAGCGAGAAACCAAACCAAAACCTCCTTATAAATTGTCAAAATATTTTCAAAATTTAATACCATCATGAAAATAAATTATGTCGAATTAGCATTAATTTATTGTACTTAAAATATGTGTAGTTAATACATTAAATAAGATTTAATAGGCGTGTAGTTTTGAAACTAAAAATATTAAAAATAAAATGAAAGGTTTTGTTCTAAATCTGCCATTTGTATAAAATTTTAATTTTTTGTAGATTATGTCATTCGTTAAATATTATTACGATGCTTTGGTTGAATAAATTTCATTAGACATTAAAAAATAGAAAATTATTTTATTCATTATTTTTTTTAATATTAAATATATTTTATTTTATTCGTGTAGAAATATTTTCTCAGAGTTTACATATGATTAGAAATATTCAGAGATTGCAAAATGTTTTTTGTTAAGCGATGATGAAACCAGTTAAACTGAAATAAACTTAATCTATAAAACTAAGTTGAAATATTAATAATTATTAATAAATAAATACTTGCATTAGTATTACACTTAAATATTCCTTAAAAATATTTTAGCAAATAATTTTGTGTAGATGTATAATACGAATAAAAATTTTTGAATTCTTTCAAACTTTAAACGAACAGTAAAAATAAATTATGCAACTATTTTGATTACTGTGTCATAATATACATTGCATAAAGTTTATTACTTAAATTATTTTCAAACAACGTTAATATCACTAAGAAACAACAACAATTTTGAAAGTAACTTGAAAAAAAATCATTCAACCACTTTTTACTGTATATCTTTTTTTTTTTTCTTTTTTCTTTTTTTTTTTTTTTTTCGTACTTTCTCTTGATCGAAAGTATACGTCAAAGTTACAGTTTTATCCTTCCATCTGTCATGTGGTCTTTACGCCGGACTTCTCTTGTCTATCAGAATCCCTGAAAGCACCATTTTCTCGTTCGTTTCATTTTTCCACATTAAATCTCATCCTCATTTTCATTTCTCTCATTTTATAAATGACATCCATTTCCTGTACTTTGTCATTTAATCAATTCTTGCATTATAGTCATTTATTTCTTCGGCTCCTCAAGATATGCTATCGAGTAGCGGTCAAAGGGAGATTGAGAAGTTTTGAATTTCTAAATAGTTTTGGTGTAAGTATGATTTATTTTGTTACAGCTCTTATATGTGGGTTTGCATCATAATTTCTAATTACTATTTACGTTATAATACGTCAGTTTTAAAAGGTTGGATATAGTGTACCAAAGAGGAATGCAACAACTTAATAAATATGTCGTAATGAACAAGTACATGCATAAAATGGTACTTACTATATATAGTATTATATAAGCCTTTTTAGAAACAAAAAAAAATAGTTGATAAGAAAAAAAAATGAAAAAATATGATACAGCAATTCAATATCCATATGCATTACGCAATGGATATATATTTTTATTCCTTGATAATTGCAGTCTAAATATATATATATATATATATATATATATATATATATATATATATATACATATTATAGAATGCCTGATGACCGAGTGAAAAACTGGAGTGATTAGTGACTCTGGGCTAGGTGCCACAGATTTCAAGGTACGAGTCCCGGTGCTTGCGTGCCCTATGCTTGTATAGTGGCTCGGCATCTACTTAAAACCGTATTTTCCTGTGTATTGGGACTGAAGAGTTGCTAAATAACTACAGTCATATTACAGAAAAAAAGACTAACCCTACTCGTTCTCGTTTCTCGTTCGTTTCATTTTTTCACATTAAATCTCATCCTCATTACCATTTCTCTTATTTTGTAAATGACATCCATTTCCTGGACTTTGTCATTTAATCAATTCTTGTATTAGAGTCATTTATTTCTTTGACTCCTCAAGATATGCTATTGAGTAGTGGTCAAAGGGAGATTGAGAAGTTTTGAATTTCTAAATAGTTTCGGTGCAAGAAGGATTTATTTTGTTAAAGCTCTTATATTATAATATGTGGGTTTGCATTGTAATTTTTAATTACAATAAGTTCATGTTAAAATGCAGGGCGAATCTGGTTACCAAAATGGAATGTAACTACTTAATTAAATCAATTTTAATGAAACGGCAATAGCATACTCGTATAATATCAAAAGTTCTTTTTAGAACAAAAAAAAAAATACAATTTATAAGACAAAAATGGAAAAAATATGCAATTGTATAGCATACTAAATCTCTACATTTTATTCATTGATAACTGCTATATATGTAATATATATATATATATATATATATACATGGTATAGTATAGGACATGACGGCCGAGTGACTACCTCCGTGACGCGAGGTGTCACAAGTCCCGGGTACAATTCCCAGTAGTGTCATGGATGGTTGTAGTACCTCGGAATCCATTTTAAACTATGGTTCCGGTCTAATATGTCTAACCCTACTATACCACATCACTGTGCCTGGAGCTGAGTTGCCTCTTTACAATTTGGGAATGAAGTTGGTGAGCAATCTGACTGGGCACTATAACACTCTACTGTCGTAGGAGGCCGGAATTACGGCTTAAAGTGGATTCTGAACCACTACAAACATCCGTAGTTCCGTCGCGATTCGAACCCCAAACCTATAGTAACGAGCGCCAGTACACTAGTCACTATGACATCAAATTAAATAATCATTTTTTTTTTAATTCTAAAATTAAGTATTTTTTAAATTACATTTGAAAATGTTTGAATTGTTCTTTCAAATTTTTAAATGAGCAATAAAAATAAATTATTTAATTATTTTGAACTGCTGCATCATAATATACATTGTATAAAAATTATTACCTGAATTGTTTTCAAACAACGTGAATATCATTAAGGAACAATAAGAATTTTAAACAAAACTTTAAAAAAAAAATCGTTTAACCACTTTTTACTATATATCTTTTTTTAATTTTATTTTTGTCCTTTTTTTCTTTTTTTTTTGTACTTTCTCCTGATCGAAAGTATACGTCAAAGTTCCAGTTTTATCTTCCATCTGTCATGTGGTCTTTACGCCGGACTTCCCTTGTCTATCAGAATCCCTGAAAGCACCCTTTTCTCGTTCGTTTCATTTTTCCACATTAAATCTCGTCCTCATTTCCATTTCTCTCATTTTATAAATGGCATTCATTTCCTCCTGGGGTTTGTCATTTAATCAATTCTTGCATTAGAGTAATTTATTTCTTCGCTTCCTCAAGATATGCTATTGAGTAGTGGTCAAAGGGAGATTGAGAAGTTTTGAATTTCTAAATAGTTTTCGTGTGTGAAGGATTTATTTCGTTACAGCTCTTACATTATGATGTGTGGGTTTGAATTTTAATTTCTAATTGTAATACGTCATTTTAAAATGTTGGGTGGATCTGGGTAACAAAAAGGAATGTAACCACCTAATTAAATAATTTTTAATGAATCGGCACAAGCATGAAGTGGTACTTATATAATATTATTAGTTATTTTAGAATAAAAAAATATTGTTTATAAGATAACAATAGAAAAAAATTTGCAATAGTCTAGCATAATAAATTTATATATTTTATTCCTTGATAACTGTTATATATATGGATGTTTGTAGAAATTCGGAATCCACTTTAAACCGTAGGCTCCGGTCTAATATGACTTCTACTACTATTATACCACATCACATCATTGTGCCTACAGCTGAGTTGCCGTTTTACAGTTTGGTAATTATGTGAGTGAGAAGTCTTATTGGGCACTGTGACTCGCTACTGTCATAGGAGACCTTGACCCACGGCTTTAAGTGGATTTCGAACCACTATAAACATCCGTGGCACCGCAGGGATTAGAACATGAAACTTGTGGTACCGAGCTCCAGAACGCTAGCCACTCGGTCATTAAATTAAATAATCATTTCAAAAAAAAATTTAGTTAGTTATTTTTTGAATTGCATTTTAAAATTAATCATTTTAAAATTTTAAAATATTTGAATTGTGTTTTCAAATTTTAAATGAACAATAAAAATAAATTATTTAACTATTTCACCACTGTGTCATAATATACATTGTATGAAATTTATTAAATGAAATGCTTTCAAACAACGTTAATATCATTAAGGAACAATAACAAAACGAAACTATTAAAAAAAATTTTAACAAAACTTAAAAATAAAATCTTTCAACCAGTTTTTAGTGCATATCTTTTTTTGTTTTTGTTTTTCATTTTCGTTATTCTTTTTTGTTCTTTTTTTCTACTTTCTCTTGATCGAAAGTATCCGTCAAAGTTCCAGTTTTATCCTTTCATCTGTCACGTGGTCTTTACGCCGGACTTCCCTTGTCTATCAGAATCCCTGGAAGCACCCGTTTCTCGTTCGTTTCATTTTTCCACATTAAATCTCATCCTCATTTCCATTTCTCTCATTTTATAAATGACATCCATTTCCTCCTGGACTTTGTCATTTAATCAATTCTTGTACTATAGTAATTTATTTCTTCGGCTACTCAAGATATGCTATCGAGTAGTGGTCAAAGGGAGATTGAGAAGTTTTGGAATTTCTAAAGAGTTTAGGTGTATGATGGATTTATTTTGTTACAGATTCTACATTATAATATGTGGGTTTCCATCGTGTTTTCTAATTATAATACGTCATTTTAAAATGTTGGGTGATCTCGGTAACAAACTGAAATGTGATAACTTAATTAAATAAGCTTTAGTGAATCCGCACCAGCCTAAAGGAATTCTTATAATACTATATAAGGCCTTTCTAGAATTAAAATATTGTTAATAAGTAAAAAAATGGATAAAATATGCAATAGTATAAAATACCTATTGCATATTAAATTTATTATTCACAATTATTTATTCATTTTATTCCTTAATAATTGTTTGATATATATATATATATATATATATATATATATGGGGGTTGATGGCAGAGTGACTAGCGCTCTGGCGCTCGGTACCATAGGTTTCTGGTTCGAATTCCGGTGGTGACATGAATGTTTGTGGCGGTTCGCTAATCCCCTTTTAAACCTTAAGTCCCGGTCTAATAGGATCGTATAGCGTTGTGAGGATGGTTCTACTGGTGTCCGTAGCATACCTTCAGGCTACACGTGCCCCCTGTGCAGTGCTAAATAAACAACAGCGGTGCAGCCCTTGCTTAGGGCATAAAGATTAACTGTCTCTGTATTGTCAGCTGCATTAGAACTACAACAACATATATATATATAATATAAATGTGTGTGTGTGTGCGTGCGTGTAATGTAAGAGCTTGATTATCAAGTGACTAGTGCCCGGTGCCACATGTTTGGGGTATGAGTCCCAGCGATGCCATGGATGATTGTAGTAGTTCGGAATCGATTTTAAGCCGTAGTTTCCGGTCTAATATGACTGTTGGTAGCAGGGGGGATAACCCTACCGCTCATAAAAAGAAAACTTTACATGTCTCGAAATGTGACAGTATGCAGGACAGACATGGTCTAACATGGGTCAGTTGCGCTAATGAAGAAGAACTTTATATACATTTATTTATTTATTCTGTAACTATGATTTCATTAAAAAACATCTGGTAATTAAATATAAAAATTTGTTTTTTATATTCCATTTAGCACACATTTCTTATTCTATTTTGTAGATCATAAACGTTTGATCATATGTGAAATGAAAATGTGTTACATAAAAATATTATTTTTTGAAGTGTATGAAGCGCATAGTGTATGTGTGTGCACATTGTGAAAGATATAGTTGAATGATTCTTAAAAATATAATAGATTGAATTTTATTTCAAAAGAATTTCATGTTATAATTTTTAGCTGATCATTTACAGATTTTCTTCGAAATGAAATTTGTGAAATGTCCAAAATTAAAAAAAAAAAAATAGAATCGAAAATCCGTTACAAAAATTAATTTCAACAACTTTACATGTAATCAAAAACGGTTCAGCCTAAATCAAATCAATATATGTGTTAAATAATTCAATACTTCCTATAATCCTCTAACAATCGTGTTTAGAGGCTAGTTATAATACACTGCAAGTTTGCTAGTACACGAGAGTTCGATTTACATTGGTGGAATGCATTTCAAATAATTCTTTAAAAATCGAGTTAACATGATTGTAATTGACACAGAAACCTCATCTTCCCTGCGGCCTGATATCCAATTGACCAGCACTCTGGTCTTTAGGGCCACAGGCTTCAGCTTCGAATCCTGTCATGCTATGAATGTCTGTTAGTGGTTCGAAATCCACGTTAAACTGTAGGTCCAGGTCTAATTAGCCTAAAGAGTGCAAATAATGACCGTAGAGCGACAATCCAAACCAAAAATTCTTCACTGGTGAGAGTTTTTGAGTTAAAAAAAAAAAAAAACACGCAAATGTTAAAATTTTATATTACAAGTTCTCCTTAAAAACATCATCAGCCCTTTATTTCAAGAAACAACATTAATTCTGTAATATTTCGGCTTATATTAGACTTACAACGCTTTCAAGAAGATGGTCACTTTCAGGTTCCCACGAACATTGCAACAAACAAGCCAAGCCCTATATATATATATATATAATGTACTCTGGGTTATTTTACAAATAAATGAAACATTAAAAATAAAATTAGATCACAAGTGCACGATTAAATCACAAGTACATTCCAAGGTTGGAGATTTGTTAGAACTTGGAGGAACAAGGTTGGAGATTTGTTATTGAGAACTAAATTGTGAGATGGCATGATAAACGAAACCAGAAGGGCACTGTGAAAAGCAAGCGGAAACTCCGTCCTATTCAGTCAATTCAGAGAAAAAGAAAAACAAAACTTTTAGTCGATTTGTCGCAGAACTCTTTTTTTCTTCTTCAAAACCACCCTTTAAGAAAATCCCTCAAAAAAAGGGGGGTCGGCAGTTTTCCTCACTTCTCATTGGAGTAGACATTTGTCAGCTCATGGTCTATCACCAATCACGATTGAACGACTGAAGTTGTACTCCTATTGAATCTCTAGTTGTTTCGACCTGTTCGCACAGACATTCACTAATTTCATGAATCTCATTATACATGACACCGAATATGAGTGACAGGTTATTTTTATTAGTACAAAGCCCTAATTGTATATAACATAACTACCTACATCACTGCTTGTCTCCTGTCAAATTTGACTGATGGATTGTTATTATGTATTTGCCAAAGAATATACATCCCTCTCTTCTGGGTATGAAATGCTACAATTCTTCCCGCGGAAAAAAAAAAAAAAAAATCTACAATGTATCAAACTGGAATTCAGCAATAAAATTAGTAGAGAAGATTCAGAATTCTTGAATGACTTTCCCAACACTAAAAATGAAAAAGAAAATTATTTATACTCTTACTGGCTAAAAAGCAAAAATACAAAAAAAAAAAAAAAAAAAAAAAAAAAAAAACATGATTAAAAGTGATAATAAATAAACCTTTTATGTAACAAGAAAGACGTAGAACAAATATTTTCAAATATTATATTAATTCCTGCAATAAATCCTGATAAAAATGCCCAATCCTTTTCAGAAATAAATGAAATAAAATTATTCAGAATAATAATAAAAATAACCTAGAAGTTATACAATGTTAAACAAACAATTCGCTATCTTTGAAAGGCTGTAAGAAAAATGACCTCTAATATTTTTCTTTCAATATAGAGTCACAAATAAACAAACAAATAATAGTCAAACAAAATAAATAATAGTCAAACAAATAAACAAACTCGCAAGCGTAACACTCTTATCGTGGGAAAGAGAGAAATGACTTGTCTCTCCAAATAAACATAATAGATTTGAGCGTTTACCTTATGTACAGACATGAAAACAAATGAACACACAATAAAACATATAATTATATAATACATAAAGGCGAAATCTGCGGTTTATAATCCATTTGTAGTATCTCAACAACAAAACGTCCCCTTTTATTTTTGTTCCGGGTAACTGTTGTTGTAGCCTTTACCTCGGCAATCAACATCAATCATAAAAGCAACGATCAGAAAAACTTTGGGGGGCAAATAAAAATAAAATAAAATAAAAGAAAAATCTGGGCAAAACGTAAACAAATGTGTAAAAGACAGAACACAGAATAAGAGAGAAATAAATAAACAATAAAAAGTAGAAAGATATCGAGCGCCTTAGATGTCATCGGAGCCTTTTCTTAATGGTTCTTCTTACCACTGCAGATGGTCGAAGAGCCAAAGAAGATATATATGTATGTTTCTATATATATATATATACATATAGATATAAAGCAATTGCAAAGAACTTTTGGGAACCATTTCTAGTGTATGCCGGCCAAGGGGTTAAAATATCATCTAATGGGATTCAAGATAAAAGGAAGGGAAATAGATAGTGCTCCATATTTCTGAAATTCGAATTAATGGTTATTCGCCTCAGCAGACAGTGCTCATATCCTTTAAATGTTATTTAGAAACGATAAACCCATTGAGTTAGTAACCGTACTGTTTCCGGCTTGAACGACGGATTTCATTGATAAGTGCTTAGTATTAAATAAAGGCACAACTACAGTTTAAAGTAGGTCAAGTTTTTGTTTGATGTTGATAGTTGGAAAGCATGCTCAATGACAGACAAAGGAGCTCGCAGAGGACATTTTAATAATTTATTTGTTTATGCTAAAAATTATGTAAGCAAATGAATAAAGATGTGTATTGTTTGTAATGAAATTAAGTCAGAAACAATATTTTGGATTTGAGATACGTCAGCTTATGTTAGTGTTACATTTTCTTTTCCCATCAGAAAAGTTGTGTATATTAAATTTAAAAAATTATTTTGATAACATTCTTTAAAATCCTAATCCTGTGCTATTTAAGAAATAAACATTATCCATGCTTTATATGTCATAAACATCTCATATGAAGAATTAATAGTAATAGCTTATTTTAAGACATGCGAAAATTTATTATTTGGATTTGATACTTTAAACTTAAATTTTGTTTTCTTTATGACAAACGTGCATGTTACAATACAAGGCTTACTCTAAAATAACATTGAAATTACAATTGATTTCGTTTGAAAGCGTAGTGTAACGTGTGGCCCTATACTAGATCCATAATGGTTTCAAGAAGACAGTCAATTTCAGATTCAGGGGACAACTTTAATTTTTATTTACAAGCATTAGAAATATGTAATATAAGTATAGACAAATTGCAAAGAACTTTTGGGAACCATTTCTAGTGTATGCCGGCCAAGGGGTTAAAATATCATCTAATGGGATTCAAGATAAAAGGAAGGGAAATAGATAGTGCTCCATATTTCTGAAATTCGAATTAATGGTTATTCGCCTCAGCAGACAGTGCTCATATCCTTTAAATGTTATTTAGAAACGAGAAACCCATTGAGTTAGTAACAGTACTGTTTCCGGCTTGAACGACGGATTTCATTGCTAAGTGCTTAGTATTAAATAAAGGCACAACTGCAATTTAAAGTGAGGTCAAGTTTTGTTTGCAAGAGCTTTGATGTTGATTGTCGGAGAGCATCCTGAATGACAGACAAAGGAGCTCGCAAGGACATTTTAATAATTTATTTGTTTATGCTAAGGATTTTGTAAGCAAATGAATAGAAATGAGTACTGTTTGTAATGAAACTAAGTCAGAAACAATTTTTCGATTCGAGATTCATCAATTTATGTAAATGTTTGATTTTTTTTTTCTTTCAAAAGCGCTTTATGTATTAAATTTAAAACATTTTTTCGATATATTCCTTAAATTCCTAATCCTGGCCTATGTACATTAAGTTTAAGAAATAACAATTATTGATGTCTTATAACACATAAATACTGTCATCTCGTATGAAAAATTAATAACAATAGCTTGCTTTAAAAGATACAAAAATTACTTATTGGGATTCGAGGATTTAATATTAATTTGTTTTCGTATTGGCAAACTTGCATGTTACAATGCAAGATTTACTCTACAGTAACATTAAAATTACAATTGATTTCGTTCGAAAGAGTAGTGTAACGTATCAGCCTATACTAAACCCATAACAGCTTCAAGAAGAGAGCCACTTTCAGGTTCATGGGACAACTTTAATTTTTATTTACAATCATTTATTATATATATAAAGCAATTGCAAAGAAAGTTTGGGAACCATTTCCAGTGTCTGCTGGCCAAGGGGTTAAAATATCATCTAATGGGATTCAAGATAAAAGGAAAGGAAATAGATAGTGCTCCATATTTCTGAAATTCGAATTAATGGTTATTCGCCTCAACAGACAGTGCTCATATCCTTTAAATATTATTTAGAAACGAGAAACTCATTGAGTTAGTAACCGTGCTGTTTCAGGCTTGAACGACGGATTTCATTGCTAAGTGCTTAGTATTAAATAAAGGCACCAACTGCAGTTTAAAGTGGGTCAAGTTTTTGTTTGATGTTGATTGTTGGAAAACATTCTTAATGACAGACAAAGGAGCATTTGCAACAAAAAACCTGGAGCTTTAAACCTGGGCTGATCAGGGATGTTTAAAATAAAATTAAACCAGGTTTTAGATGAGTTGACTTCAAGTAGATTATCAGATAGAGTGTTCCGAAAATAGTCTCGGATCAACAGTTTCATCGAGTGAAAAGATATGTCTTTACAAAAGGTTTGGGTGATGGTTGTTCCTTTTTTGGCTAGATAATCCGCCTTCTCATTACCCAAGATCCCACAATGGCCTGGGATCCACTGCAAAACGATATCCTTGCATTGACTAGAATAGAATATATATAGAACTCTGGGTTATTACAAATCATTATTTCTAAAGAAATGAAAATTAAAGATAAATTCAATTCACAAGTGCGGTACACTCCAAGGTCAGAGATTTCCAGATATCTCTAGTTTGCGACGAATCTAATGCTAATCTAATCACAATCTAATATAATTAAGGTATCGTAGACCGGGTGGTCTACGACATACCTTAATTATCTCATGACGTGTACACGGCACCCCAAGGGGTTCACTTTGTAAGCAGGCGGAGTGTCCGGCTTTTTCAGTCACTTTACAGAAAAAGTCAGAACACCCACGCTTCCGCCTCACCACAGAACAATCTTCCCCCTTCTCCAAAAAAACCGCCTTTAAGAAAATCCGTTAAGAGGGAGATGGGTTATCTTCTCTGTCTTCTCTTTGGAGACTTCCTCTGCCCATGGTCAATCACCAATCCCAATGCAGCAACACATTACGTAGGCCATATTTCAAAAAATATATGTAACTGTTTTGACCTGTGGACGTCGAACAGACAATCGCTAATTTCATGATGTACGATTTTCCATGACATTCATTATCTGCTGTTAAATTTGAGAGATAAGTTGTTACTATAAACTCGTTAAAGAGTATACATTTCTTTCCCTTGGGAACGGAAATGCTGTATCTCCTCTCGTGGGAAAAATGCTATGATGTTTATCAGAATAATTTCTCAATACAGCTTGTTTTGAGAAACTGAAGAATAGTAAATATTAAATAAAATTTCACATAAAATTATATTTAAATTTAAAAACATTTCAAAGACTTTAAAAGACGTTGGACAGTAAGAAAATACTTCATTTCTTCAATTTCTTCTTTACTAAACATTAATCGAAAAAAAAAATTATAAAGGCCTTCTAAAAACCAATAGCATACAAAATTAAACAATCAAGCATTCATTCATTATTCAGATAATAATTATAAAACTATGATACTCTTCGCAATGTATCTAAAGCCATCACACTCAGGAAATTTGATAAAGTTGCCCGCCATGTTTCACTATTTAAAGTTAGAAACAGAGAATCTGCGAAGAAAGTCACTCTAATAAAATTTGCAAGGCACTTACAGGCATCTTCGTAGTTTCATCCCACTTGTTGCATTGATTTATACTTGTGAGTGCCTCCAAATGATGAGTGGCTCTCCTGAGTTCCATTTGCTCAAAAGTCTAGGAGATACTTATTCATATTTATAGGGTCATCATAAATTGCTGACGTGTTCGTGTAACTTAGTTAAAATTATCTGCAGAAGTGCAGACTTTTCGGAATAGAGATGTACTTTCTTTATCGGTATAGAAAAGTTTAAAGTTTTATAAGTTCGTCATAGCGTTTAAGTTACTTGCTATATCCTGTTGAGTTATAGTTTGCTGCCTTCTTTATAAAAAGTGAAAATTAAATGTGTTTTTCATATTTGAATTTACTTATAAAGAAAACAATTTGGTTTAATTATTCATATTGCCTTTTTCTAAATGATTTTATAGAAATAATTTTCTTATTTTTTTTATAGCAGATATCTTACATTATATGCGTGTGTGTGTGTGTGAAAATATACTAAATTTTAGGATGAAGGGGAAAAATCGTACACATAAAATTTATTTGATAATATTATGTGACTGATTATTATTTTACTTTTATTATAGTTTGTAAATAGAATTATTTATATGTATCAATTATTATTATTATTTTTGATTATTTAGTTTATATATATATATCAAAATACAATAAATATAAAGACAGGTTTGGCTTGGTTTGGTTTGACTTGGCTTGGCTTGCCGCTCTACGGTCATCTTGTGCACACGAGGGCTAAACAGTATATAAAGACAGTAATATAAATAAAAGATGTAAAAACAGAAATATACAGTATATAAAAACAGAACTGACCAGCAAGAAATTAGAAACGCCCGTTTTGCAACACAAAAGCCACGTTATTTCCACACATATCTTGTACTTCATATATTGCATATCTTGTACAATTTAATCGTATTTCTATGAGTACAACAAAACCATAACATTTGCAATACAAAAATTCCTACAATACCTCACATTCAGACACCTTAAAAAAATTATTCCAAAATTACATATGAAACGGTTATTTTGACATTTAATGTGGTATACTATTATCAATTAAATATTTGAATACTTAAAAAAAAAAAAAAAAAAGTAAAATCTGAATATTAACACATTTTTTTTTATAAAAATATTATAACAAATAACAACTTGAAAATTTTAAAAATATCTCTTATTTTGTTCTTAAATGAAAATATAATTGCAAAATTTTTAATATGAATAAAACATTGAGATATACAATGCAGAAAAAAACTACAGATTTCGAAAAATTTATTGTAACATTTCGTCACAAGGAGTGACAAAAACGCTAGTATAAGTTTCTCTTGGGCAATGATGGGATTGCATTTGCCAATAAATCCTCGTGTTCTTTCCCTCGTAGACAACGATAAAACTGAAAGGCAATAAATCACTGAGGGGTGTTGAGAACTCCTCCCCGTGTACCGTTTGTTGAAAGCCCACTTCCTCAAAGAGGGCAGAACCACCCCTCGACTATAAGGCTGTAAAAGAGGAAAGAGACAAGGATCTCATGCTCAGTGTGTAATAGATTTCTGATATGTTACATTTCTATCTAGATACTGAAAAACAAGATAATTATGATTAGTAATTTTAGTAAGTTAATTTTTTTCTTTTTTTTTAGAAAATTGGTACATAATTAATATTTTACAATTATTAAAAATTTAACAAAACCTTTTAAATGCATATAAATCTATCGATTAATTATATAGTTGTTTGAGTTATTTGTTGATTTGTTAGTATTATATTTATTTTTCTGAATTAATATGTGTGCATGGTAAACAAGAACGTTTAAATAAATATATTTTCAGATAATTAAACAAGCATCTTATGAAAAAAGTTATTGTAATTAAGCTATTGTAACTCTTTTTTATGTTAATTTAAATTAAATGATAGTAAGAAATTAGATCAATGAAATGATGGATGAGATTTAAATATTTATTTATTTTACGATATAAACATAACAGAAGAAAAAAGAAAGATAGTAGAGAGTGTCTTAATAATTATAATAGAAATTTTTTTTTTTTTAATTATTACAGAATTGGAAACAAATAATTTTAATTTTTCTCCATAATAACGTTTTCAGTCAGCTAATATTTTATTTACGGTATAGTTGTATCTATATTACCTAGTTAGGAAATATCAGTTGACAAAAAAGTCCTTGGTGAATGCAATTCAATGATACAATGAAAAATGCAAATTTTATTGCAGAAACTGCTGCAATAAAATTTAGTAATTAAATTAGTATATTTTAATTAATTCAAATTTTAATTAATTACAATGTTTTAATTAATTCAAATTAAAATATTGTTCCATAAACTACACTAATTAAATGCTAATGCTTATTTACTGTAATTAAACATATACAATGCTAAACATACGCACATATAAATTTATTATAAATTTCAGAGAGAAAAAAATGTATAAATAAATAAAAATTTAACAAAATAAATTTTCAAATCTTATATTAAAAATATATATATTTTGAAGGAATGATTAATTTAAAAATTTTTTTGTACACATATAATATGAATAACAAAGATAAAAATTCAAATAGAACCTAATTAATTTATTCTAAAGTAAATTTACCTACATTTTCTATACTGGTACTGAATGTTCATATGTAAAACATGTGATTGTTAACAAAAGAATACATTGAATTACACTTGTAATTTTTATTAAAATAAATTTGCAAATTTTTTTTTAATTAAAAATTTTTAACTGAAAAGTTATTTGAATAGACTTTTCTGAAAATGCGTTAACTTTACATTTTTTCTGAACATTAATATTAAACATTTAAATATATAAAATTTATATTAAAAAACAACATGAAACACTGGCTTGTTATTTTAGATAAAACTTTTTATTTGCTTTCAATATATAATGTCCCAATTTAAATATATTAACATAAAATAACTATATAAAATATTGTTAATTTTCTTTAAAAAAAATTAAGTTAACTGAATATGATATAGCATAGATTAGTATATAACTTGATGTTGTAGTGAGCATTAAATCTTCACAGCAGATTTGTCAGATTATTTGTGAGACAAACATATTTTTTGGTTTTGGTTTTGGAAATTAAAAATTAAAATAAAATTTGATCACAAGTGCACGTTTAAATCAGAAGTACAGTTCACTCCAAGGTCGGTGAATTTCAGAGTTCTTGAATCTACTTCGAATATAATTGTCTGATATGAAATAGATCTTAATTATCTCACGGCATGATACACAAAACCACAAAGGGTTAACTTTGGAAGCAGGTGGAGTCTCCGACCTATTCAGTCACTTCAGAGGAAAAAGAAAAAAAACATTTCTGGTTGACTCGTCGTATAACTCTCTCTTCTTCACATAACACATACACAAAAACCCTTTAAGAAAATACGTTAAGAAGAAAGTCAGCTTCTTCACTTCTCATTATAATAGACATTTCTCAACTTGTGCTCTATCCCCAAACACGATGGAACAACTCATGGTATAGTTCTTATTCAATCTGCAGTTGTTTCAACCTGTCTCACAAAAATCGCACATACATTCGCTAATTTCCTGAGTCTCATATACATGATACCGAATATATGCTATCAGATTTCAGTGGCAAGATGTTCTCATTAGAACAAAACTAATTGCATGCAATATAACTACCCACAACACAGCTTGTCTGCTGTCAAATTTGAGTGACGGGTCGTTATTTTATAATAACATACATACCAAATAAAAATAAAACCTTGTAAAAAGCTAATTAAATAATAGGCTAATGTGCCCCAAAAATAAGACAAATTTTTTTTTTCAAAAACTTTTTATTTATTCTTTCAAATTTATTTCAAAATTAATTTTTTTTAAATTTTGTGTCAGAGTACTCCCCTCCGGATACAATGCACTTATACCGACTTTTTTTCTCCAACACTCAATGCATGCTCAAAAGTCATCGGCAGGGATGGCCTTCAAAGCGCTCGGTGATTCACGTTGAATCTCTTCAATCGACTAATGAATATTTTGACGTCAAATTCCACACAGATGTCAAGGGCAGTAGCAGTAACCTAAAAAAGAAAAAAAAATTGAAATTCCATAAGCCTCGTGAATTTTAAATTGAAAATTGGTCTTACTTTTTGGACACAGTTGTAAACCAATTTTTAATGATATAATATCAAGTTTAACGCCATGATATATATAATCGAGTTTATGTAGTACCTATATTGAGAAATATCAAGACGACACTTTCTAAAAGGAAAAAAATCATTTAATCAAAAAAAGTATTTGGTTTTCGATGTAATTTGCTCTAATTTTTTTTTCATTTGTTAATAGCTATTAGCAATGAATCTTTGACATTTGTCTTCAGGATGATCCAAATAATATGCATTTAATTTTCTGACCCGCTAACCTATTTGCAAAAGCAGACGATTAAAGGAGATATAAAGTATCACTAAATCTTGCTGTTTGTTTGTTGAGGTTGGTAAAACAATTTACGGTCAGCTGTCACCCAGTAAGTTAATGAAATTGCTGGACTAATTATAGCCAAACTAACATGGCAGAATAACTTTTTATGCCATCTACTAGATTTATTTTATTTGCCTAAAGTGTTCACTAAAGCCTATAACTCTCAGAAGGAATTGTTGCGAGATAAAAGATAGTGAAAAATCCTACGCCTTATAAATTCAAATGATTTCTTGTCTATTTCAAAATTAATTGGAAGTTTTTGAATTTTTCGTTTTTTTCTACGTTCAACAGAATATCGTCATTTAGTAATAAAATTTTAAAAAAGGATATGCAATGCAATATGTTGCTCAGCTTTTGATAAAAGTTTTAAAAAATTATTTTATATACATATATATAATTTTATATTGTGATTTAATGATGCTAAGGCGGAATTTGTCTTGATTTTTATAAACTTTTTAAATAAATTTTTAGTGTATGAAATGTTGATATCTATATATGCTAATATATCTAGAAATGATAATAAATAGAAAACATGGGATATTTTAATACAGTAGTATGTCAGTATACGTCCTACATCATGGAAACATCCTTAAACTGGGCATATATCAAACGAATTTTGCTTAAATGATAAATCCTGTTGTTATTGGCATATTATACAGGTTCGGTTCGAGTCCCGGCTGTGCCATGGATGTTTGTAGTGGTTCAGAACCACTTCAAAACGTAGGTCCCAGTCGAATATGATTGTAAAGCGTTGGGCGTTGAACTGACAACCTTACATCGTAAAAAGAAAAGCATTTCCTATCTTGAAATCTGTCTGTCAGATTCTAAAACATGAAATTTTATTTTACGGAGAAGGGCTGTCAGCCCTACACCCAACAATCATATTAGACAGGAATCTACTGTTTAAAGTGGATTTTGTACCACTACAAACATCCATGGCACTCTAGAAACTCGAACCCTGTGGCACCAAGAGCTAGCCACTCGGCCTATCATGCCTCACTCAGGAGAATAACACATAGAAGTAGAGTTTCGAATTATAATAATGTCAGTTAAAGTCATGAACCATGTCTTGACAACACCAGCAATTGTTACAAATCAACTTCTGCAGTTAACATTATTAAAATCGCTAGGCCATCCTGCCCCATTTCACAATATGCATTTGGAACTAGTTGAGGGACACCGGATTTGATGCTTACTAAAAACGTCCAAACAATTTTGCTTCTGCCCTATCATCGATATGTTTTGGAAATGTGGGTTTGGATATTTCAGACGATGCTAATACGGTTTGTTGGAGTTTCGTTTATGTGCATCCCTGCAAAGTTTTTGATATACTTCCATTTGCAGACCTTTCGACGCACTGTAGTCATATTACAAACAAAAGTCGTATACCGAAAAAATTTTTTGTGTCCAACTAGGATGTATATCAAGTTGGATTTATTCCAAGAAAGAGGTATACTGAGATGCCACAGTTCATAAGATTTATATCTATGTATATAATAAATGACTGAAATCTGTGTTGTTTTAAAATACCACCATTTTCAACTCGAACCATTCTGATCTTCAGACGTAGCAATGTAACAGATTCAGTGATCTACTATCACTTTGTGCCACCTGCAGTTAAGAACCCAAGTCTAGAATCGGGAGATTCACAACCTTTTCACTTTTTTCGACTACAATGGAGAAAGTTTCGGGTTTGCTACACCCATTTCTACGTAGATTATGGAATTTTTGGTTTAATTTGTTGGGTATATTCACCGTTCTTATATTCGAAATTCAAAGTGCTGTCTGCCAAGCAACAACAGCTCTGGTTTTAATATACAAGAATTATTTTCTTTTATGAATATTTTATTTCTTCCCTGCATGGCTAATTTTGAAATATAAAGATAAAATTTAAAACTTTTGAAAATTTTAACAAGAAAGCTAAAAAATAAAGTTGATGAAATACTTCTATACTTTGGTTTGGAAAAATTTACAAGGAATGATGTATAAAGAAAAATAATAATCTTGATAACTTTATTAAAGAATTTAATATTTATATTTCCTTTACTTCATCAATTTTTGTAATATTTTTTTTTCTATTATTATTTTGGTTAGCCAACAAAGAAAAACAGAAGTGATTTATGAGTATCGTTAATGAATTCTTGCAAAAATAAAATACTGAATTCGAATAAATAGTAGTGATAGAGAAAGCAAGACATTTAATATTTATGTTTACTAGATGATAATATTTTCATATTATTCGGAATTTCTCTGAACATACGATCTAATATAATCGGAATAATATGTATTTATTTTCAAGCATTGGTAGAGCATTTTTTTCCATTTTTTTTTTAAAAATAGGTATAAACTTACATAAGTTACAGAAACTTTCTTAAATAATTTTTTTTTTTTTAATTCCTCGAGTTTAATTTTAATTTAATTATTTCGGTTTGCTAGCAAATAAAAACAAAGATGATTTATGAGTATCATTGATGAATTATTTCAAAAATAAAATATCGAATCCGAATAAATAGTAGCGAATAGCAAAAGCGAGAAATTTAATATTTATGTCTACTAGATGATAATACTTTCATATTATTCGGAATTTATCTGAACATATGATCCTATATAATCGGAATAACGTGTATTTATTTTCAAGCATTAGTAGAGCATTTTTCCCCATTTTTTTAAAGCAGGTATAAACTTACATAAGTTACAGAAAACAGTATTAAATGTTTCGAAACACGGGGATGAATACTACATTTGAAGGAATTGCGTACGCTGAGTAGATAAAAATTGTTTGAATCGCCGTAGGAGCTTATAAAAACTTTTCGAATTCAATCGAAAAACATTCCCTTTCGGGGAAAAGAGCAGATACGGACATGGAAAAGGGATTCTGGGCCATTCAAAAAGTATCGGATTTTCGATTTCATATTTGAGGTTTTATCAAACAAAACCCCTGTTTCATTCAAACGTTGGATAAAAATGTAATTTTTTTTTTCTGCACGATATTTGTTTTAAAATGTTTAAATAATTCATGGTATTTTAATTAAATAAACGGTGGTTTTTGTATGTCAATAGTGGGCCATGTTTATAAAATGGTTTTATGCTTTTTGTTTTCATTATATTTAAGCATACATTTTATATAATACTGGTTTGCATTTTTATATTTTGCAACGGAATACGATTCCAATGTACAACGTTTAAATATGACATTGCCTGATGTTTTTATACAAAATTTAAAACAATATTAACAAAGCAGTTATTAATTATACGGACTAGGAATAAAAACACATAACATTAGTGGACTGTAAAAGCACGTCTTTTTTATTCGAAAACCAAATTTACACTGCTGTTGTTACATTCCTTTCTCCCTCCAGTCAGTTCACGCCCACGCAGACAGAATGCTTACATTATCGGGCACTGGCTTCCACTTGTTTCCCCTTGTTTTTACTATGCACCTGGAGCTATTTATCCATGGGGCAACAGTTACGAATATAATTTTAATGTACTATATAGCCTAAATACATTGCCAAGATTATCGCCATCGTGGCTCATTTTTTTTTTTGCTTCTTCACTTTGTATCCTTGGGATTCATTCATTTTCAAATTACGATCGCGGCTAAAATATAACATTCGCCTGTAGTGAATTCTCGGTAATTCTAAATTTGCTACTAGTAGCGAATGACTTCATGTTCAAGTGCCAAACATTTGAAAATATCTGACACTGAATACTTCTATATCTGATACTGAATATTTCTATATCTGATACTGAATATTTCTATATCTGATACTGAATATTTCTATATCTAATGCTGAATATTTCTATATCTAATGCTGAATATTTCTATATCTAATGCTGAATATTTCTATATCTAATGCTGAATATTTCTATATCTGATACTTAATACACCTATCACAATATATTAAATATTCTTTATTATATATAATAATTGCTAACATGAACTTGTAAACACTTAAGAAATGTGAAATAGAAAATGAAGAATATAATAGATTGAGATTCCTCTTATTCATCTCAAAATTGAAATCATTACAGATTTCTATTGAAATGCTATATCTCAGTATTAAAGTCTATTCATCGACAATTTCGAGAAATGTTATCGAAATTTAACGTAAATTTGACTCCCTGTTTCTAGTCATTAGGTTTAAATAACATTGTGTAAATGTTACGATTTCTGTCAGAGCGGGTTACTAATTCATCGACCATTCCAGCATTTTGTATTCCCTCCGGAGTTTCGTGCGATGGTGTATTCTGATAGTTGCTATTAGCTTGTAGAACTAATCTGATAATGGCATTAGACCTCGAATTTAGTTAATAATGCATAATGTTTAAATAATTAATTATTATAAGAGTACACGCTTGTTAAAGTTTTGGATTACCAAAGTTTGAATGGGAAAACCTTTACTGAAAACTCGTTGGAAGAAAAGTTTATTATTTTTATGATACTGATGTAGATGAAGTAGTATATATAAATATTTTTTTTTCTCTATCAGGCAATTTGGTTTTGTGTAACTGGCAGATGGGTTGCAAAATCTGCTTTATTTGAGGTAGACAACAAAAAGTACCACAAAGTATTGAGTTTGTGATGTTTTATACATTCAGGCACCACAATTTGTAAATAAACATTTTTCAATTATTCGAAATTCCCCAGAGATGTATGGGAACTTCGATCATCCGTTCTTCTTTATAATGCACAGGCTCCAGATTCGAATACTGGCGGTGGTATGGATGTTTGTTAGTGGTTCGGAATCCACTTTAAGCTGTAGGTCCCGGTCTGTTTATTCCTTTTGTGTGCACAAGATGACCGTAGAGCGACAAACTAAACTAAACCAAACCAATCTTTATAATTTATCTGATAGAAGGACATGCTGGCCTACATATTACTTGTGACCCATTCCGCCTAATATACGGAATTTGACATCAGTTGCCAAATTTAGAAGCAATATATCTTCGTAAAGTCAATATCTGGTCTACCAGATCACTAAGGACTCGATTTAATTCTAATTTTAATTCATGTAATACAACGAAAATAATAAACATTTTGTGTCATTTAGTTAATTAAAAAATTTAGATAAAATATTTAATTGCCTTTCATTAAATAAACTTTAAAATACACTCCTTTCTTACTTTAAGTTTAAAAGGGGATCAGAATTTAAAAACCAACTTATTTGTAAAAGATTTCAATAGAATAGTTTAGCAAGTGCATTCTATGTTTACAGCAGTTAAATCAAACACTTTAAATAGTTTAATAGTTTAGATACTTTCAAACATAGTTAAATTTGTGTAATAATATATGTTTAACTTCCTTTACATTTTTTTAAAGATAAATTGACTAACAAATATGCCTCTTCTATTCAAATTCTAGATAATTTAATTTTAATTTTCATTGTTAAAAGCTGTAAATCATATGAAATGAAGTAATTAAACTACAATAAATGTTTTTATTTATTTTAGACAGTTAGTTATTTTCAAGTCGTTTATTATTAACAATTATAGTTTAGTGATTTCCAAAATCTTTCTTTTCTAATAAATGGATAATTTAAAATTGAGATTAAAAATTTATGAGAGAGATTTTTATATACTCCAAAATAAAATAAATCAAGTCCAGTTACGGTTAGAGTTGTATTTTTCAAAAAATATAAATGGCAACTACTTTGATACGAAAATAAAAATCATAATTTGTGTGTAATCAATAAATGTTTAATGCATTTTACAAATTACCGTCAATAAAATCGGCATAATAAGCCCATACAGAAAATTCCTAAGCTTATTTACTACATAATTGTGTAATTTCAGGTGATCCATCTCCTTCTGTTCGGTGGTTTAGAGGAGAAGAGCTCCTGGATGACACCTATTACATCACACCTCAAGGATTTGCAAGAAATGAGATTCACTTACCAAACCTTAAGCGCACAGATCTCCTCACAACTTTAACCTGCGAAGTCTTCAATACAAACTTAACGGCTCCAGTTACAAGCACAGTTAATCTTGATATGAACTGTAAGTAAAAAGAAACTCATTACTATAAGTCCATACAGTTAAAACCATTATGGTCATTGACCGATAAGAATTTTTAAACACAGATTAAATATTTATATTTTATAAAATATTTCTTCTTTCTTTTAGAAAGTAATATGCGTGAGTAGTTTAATATACTACATCCATATAATATTTTACAATAAAATTTTCTATTATTTACTGATATTATTTAATTGTAAATAGATATTTCAAGAATTTTCTTATAATTACAATATAAAAAGAAACTCATTACTATAAGTCCATACCGTTAAAAACCATTATGGTCATTGACCGATAAGAATTTTTAAACACAGATTAAATATTGATATTTTATAAAATATTTCTTCTTTCTTTTAGAAAGTAATATGCGTGGGCAGTTTAATATACTATATCCATATAATATTTTACAATAAAATTTTCTATTATTTACTGATATTATTTCATTGTAAATAGATATTTCAAGAATTTTCTTATAATTACAATATTTGCAATACAATAAAATGATTATTTCAAACAAATTGTTTCTGCACAATATTATTCTTTATTTTGAAGGTAGTCGATAAAAGCTTATTATTAATTCATAATTATATTTTTATAAGCAATAGCGAGATTTTGTTATTTAATTAACAAAGAATTGGATATGCAAATTGACTGAAAATAAAGATGAACAATGGATTGCTTTAGTCAGAGACTAAATTCTGTTATGAATGTAAAGAAGTAAACTAAAAAAGCCATTTAAATGTATAAGAACAAATAAAGCAGACTATAAAATATAATGATTTTAGTAGTACAATAAAACGAAGTTATTTTTTTTTTTAATTTTTATTCATCAAATATTTTGTCTAAACAGTAATACATATAAAATGTATTATTTTTAAAGTTATTAAATCATTTATTTAAATAAGTTATCTTTATTCTGCAATATACTAATTAGGTTTTGTAAAGAAAAAAAGGACTATGCTTTTTTTATTGATATAATATTTGTTATAAAACATTTTAATAAACATATAATAAATGATATCGACTAGCTAAATAGCTAAAAAAACCAAAACGATTGTTGACAACATTGTTAACAGTAGAAATAAATTATTTTTAAAATATTTATTCTCAAATTATTAACTGCTCAATACAATTTCATATTGGTGATAAATAAAATTATCAATAACAGAAACAAATAACTGCTCAATAGGATTTTATATTGTTAATAAATAAAATTGTCAATAATAGAAATAAATAACTGTTCATTTGGATTAAAATAAGTTGTATTTACTCTGCAATATACTAAATGGATATAAAAAAAAACAGACTATACTTTTTTATGATATAATTTTTGTTATAAAACATTTTAATAATCATATAATAAATGCTATCGACTATAAGTTTACAATGTTTTTCCATTGTGAAATAGCAATGCATCTCATTCAGACTAACAATGTAAATGTGCATTTAGAATTGCTAAAATATGGGGATTATCAATTGAAAAAAGTTACTTCAATTTAATTAAAGATACATTATCAATAATAGAAATAAATACTTTTTAAAATATTTATTCTCAAATTGTTAACTATTCAAAAGAATTTTATATCTGTTCAATACGATTTTATATTGCTGATAAATAAAACAATGCGGTACCGATATTCTATTCCTTTTAAGATATTACCCTGATATTGCTTCTTACCCAATAATAAAATGGTTCTCACTGATTTAATGCTGCACTCAAACAGCAAAGTGACGAAAGTCCAATATTTCAAATGTATCGAGGTTAAAAGTATTTCACAAAGAAGAAACCCAAGTAAGACATCACTACGAAACATACAACTCCATGCCAAAAAAGAAAAGGTAGAATTGCCATTTGTTCAACAAAGGGTTCTAACTCAAGTGATAATAAAGTATCAAAGTTAAGTACATCAAGTGCACCGCAAAAAATGTTGTCAATGACCGAAAGAACGAGAAAAGTAACTGGACACGAACTGCGTCAAAGCGTCCAGACTAACATTTGGATGGATTCCAAAGTATCTCATTTGGGCAACACCATTTCTTTGCAAGTTTTTTTTTTTCTTCACTTCTGACGTCTTCAGGAGGGCGTGTCTGGACCTGAATCGCTTTAAGTAACTGTCTGCAGGCACTTTGGAACGTTTCGCAGCTATTGCTCTGCTATTGCTGCCCTTTCATTTGTAATAGGACTTGACAAGTCTGCGCTGTTTTAAAGCACTGGAGATTTTCTTTTAGGCTTTTGTCATTATATAAAAGGAATTTGCACTTTTATTTAACGAAATTTGTGACAAATAAATAATTCGTGAAATGTTTTCGGATGAATTGTATGATTTTGTTACTTGAACTTTAAACATATATTTCATTTGATAAAAATAATACAACTACTTCAGTATAAAAACAATTGAAATGATGCAGAACTTTCAGCACTTTTTTAAATGTAGGATGCACTTTACTTTATTTCAATACTAATTTATAGAAGAAGAAGTATTTATACTTCTATGATATAATTTTTAACATTTATTTATTGTTTTTAGGAAACATTTTTCTCGTGTTTATTTTTATTAAAGTTAATTACAAATTTTAGACAAATATTAGGTAAATGACAATCTGGTGTGTTTACATTTTTTTTATTAAATTCATTTTTAAGGATTGTGACTGTCTTAAACCATCGTATATACAAAAATTATTCTGCCAGACATAACTTACACCTAATGAAATACAATGTCATCATATAAGCATTTATATAATGGCTAATAAATTAAATATACATAAAATAAAAGAAATTAAAATATTGATAATTTAACATTTGGACTAACATTTGGATGGATTCCAAAGTATCTCATTTGGGCAACACCATTACTTTGCAATTTTTTCTTTCATTTCTGACGTCTTCAGGAGGACGTGTCTGGACCTGAATCGCTTTAAGTAACTGTCTCCAGGCACTTTGGAACGTTTCGCAGCTATTGCTCTGCTATTGTGTAGGCCTTTCATTTGTAACAGGACTTGACAAGTCTGCGCTGTTTTAAAGCACTGGAGATTTTCTTTTAGGCTTTTGTCCTTATATAAAAGGAATTTGCACTTTTATTCAACGAAATTTGTGACACTTAAATAAATAATTCGTGAAATGTTTTCGGATGAATTGTATTACTTGAACTTTAAGCATATATTTCTTTGGTAAAAAAAAAATGTTACAACTACTATAAAAAAAAAATTAAATAATGCATAACTTTCAACACTTTTTGAAATATAAGATACACCAGATGAATGTGAATGAATTTCGAAAAGTATGAGTAAAATAAATTTTTTAAATGTAGCATGCATGAGGAGGAAGTATGCTTTATTTCAATACTAATTTAAAGAAGAACTATTATTTATATTTCTATGATATAATTTTTAACATTTATTTATTATTTTAAGGAAAGATTTTTCTTTCATTTATTTTTATTATCATCAAGATTAATTACAAATTTTAGGCAAATATTAAGTGTATGACAACCTAAAGGGCTGAGATATTTTTGTGATAAATTAATTTTTAAGAATTTTGACTGTCCTAAGCCATCCTATATTCAAAAGAGTATGCTGTTAAACATGAATTTCATCATAGAATCATTTACACAATGGCTAATAAATTAAATATACATCAAATAAAAAAAAATTTAAAGATTAATAATTTAACATTTGGACTAACAATTGAATGGACTATCTCATTTGGGCAACAGCAGTTTTTTTTTTTCCTTCACTTCTGACGTCTTCAGGAGAGCGTGTCTGAACCTGAATCGTTTTAAGTAACTGTCTCCAGGCACTTTGGAACGTTTCGAAGCTATTGTGTAGGCCTTTCATTTGTAATAGGACTTGACAAGTCTGCGCTGTTTTAAAGCACTGGAGATTTTCTTTCAGGCTTTTGTCATTATATAAAAGGAATTTGCACTTTTAGTTAACGAAATTTGTGGCACTTAAATGAATAATTCGTGACATGTTTTCGGATGAATTGTATGACTCTCTAACTTGAGCTTTAAACATATATTTCATTTGATCAAAATAATACAACTACTACCGTACAAAAAGAATTGAAATGATGCTTAACTTTCAGCACTTTTTTAAATGTAGGATGCACTTTAATTAATTTCAATACAAATTTATAGAAGACGAAGTATTTATACTTCTGCGATACAATTTTTAACATTTAGTTATTATTTTAAATCAACATTGATCTTCCATTTATTTTTATCATCATTAAAAGTAATTACAAATTTTAGACAAATAAGGAGTATATGACAATCTTATGTGTTGAAAAGTTTTTAATAAATTAATTACTAAAGATTGTGACTATCCTAAACCATCCTATATAAAAAAAAAACACATCTATACTACCAAATACACTGAAGTGACAAAAGTTATGGGATACCTCTTAATATCGTGTCGGCCCTCCTTTCGCCCGGCGAAGTGCAGCAACTCGACGTGGCATGGACTCAACAAGTCGTTGGAAGTCTTCTGCAGGAATATTGAGCCCTGCTGTCTCGATAGACGTCCATAATTGTGAAAGCGTTGATGGTGTTGGAGTTTGGGCACGAACAGACCTCTCGATGATGTCCCATAAATGCAAGATGGGATTCATGTCGGGCGATCTAGGTGGCCAGATCATTCTTTGGAATTGTTCAGAATGTTCTTCAAACCAATCGCGAACAGTTGTGGCCCGGTGACATGGCGCATTGTCATCCATAATAATCCTATCGTTGTTTGGGTACATGAAGTCCATGAATGGCTGCAAGTGATCTCCAAGTAGCTGAACATAAGCATTTCCAGTCAATGTTCGGTCCAGTCGCACCAGAGGACCAAGTCCATGCCATGAAAAAACAGCCCACACCATTACGGAGCCACCACCAGCTTGAACAGTGCCTTACTGACAGTTTGGGTTCATGGCTTCGTGGGGTCTGCGCCACACTCGAACGCTACCATCAGCTCTTACCAACTGAAATCGTGACTCATCGGACCAGGCCACGGTTTTCCATTCATCTAGGGACCAACCGATATGCTCACGTGCCCACGAGAGTCGCTGCAAGCGATGTCGTTCTGTCAGTAAAGGCACTCGAGTCGGTCTTCTGCTGGAATAGCCCAAGAAAGCCAAATTTCTCCGCACAGTTCTAACAGACAAGTCCCTTGTACGTCCCACATTGATTTCTGCGGTTATTTGACGCAGTGTTGCTTGTCTGTTAGAATTTACGACTCTTTGCAGACGTCGCCGGTCTCGGTCGTTAAGTGCAGACGGTCGACCACTGCGCTGTCCATGGTGGGATGTTATGCCTGAAATTTCATACTCTCGGCACACTCTTGACACAGTGGATCTGGGAATGTTGAATTCCCTAACGATTTCCGAAATGGCATGACCCATGCGTCTAGCTCCAACTAACATTCCGCGTTCAAAGTCTGTTAATTCCCGTCGTGCGGTCATCATCACGTCAAAAGCTCTTCACATGAATAACTTGAACAGAAGTGAAAGCTCTGCGAAAGCACTGCGCATTTATACCTGTTCTACGCGATGCTACTGCCATCTGAAAATTTGCATATTGCTACCCCATGACTTTTGTCACTTCAGTGTATAACTCACACCTAATGAAATACAATTTCATCATAGAAGCATTTATACAATGGCTAATAAATTAAATATATATCTAATAAAAGAAATTAAATATAGAATAATAACTTTGGCTCATGCTGCAGTATAAATCTTTAAAATTGTTCGGAATCAGACAAAATAAAGTAAAATTGACTCCAAAAAACTAAAATTGTTTTATTTCCGTTAAGTTATAACAGTTATTTTCCTTATTAAACAGTTGAAATATGAACTTTAAAATATTACATGAATCTGTGTATTATATATATATATATATAAAATATTATTAATAACTGTTATAATAAGGTGAATAGGTTTCTTTGTAAATAGAAGTAAATAAATAAATTGGTCGGCAAACAGATTTGTGTCACAATTTCAAAAATCCTAATTTTTTTGCCCCTTAAATTTTCTTTCCTGCCTAAATTTTCTTTCCAACTGACAAAATTTTAGTCAGCCATTTTTTAGATGTTTAAATTTTTATTATTTTCAGTAAAATTGAAGGGTATAAAATTTTTAATAAGAATTAGTCTCTTAATAACTCCTAATTGGATTTAATTACATATAAACGTTTCCATATGTTCATAGTATAAATCATGTTATTAGCTTGCATTGCAAATTTTAATGTAGGTCATTTTAAGGTTGGATTATAACATAAACTAAAGAATTTATTTAAATATATTTAACAAATAATTATCTAATGTTTTTCCAAGCAAATGATATTTAAAAAGAAGTAAATTATCATATTTCCATATTTTTATTATCAATCTATTCTTTTCTGTTTATATTTTAATTTGTAAAACAGTTTTAATTCATTATAAATCATCTGAATTAATCATTTTTACGCTTAATTAACTCAAAACTAAAAAACAAAAGCTTATGCATGCTTATGTTGTTTATAGATAAGAATAATTTCTTAAATTATATTCTTTCCAAATAAAGTACTGTAAAAACTTCAATATCAAGTATCTTTATCACATATTAAAAATTGAAAATAATATTTATTACAGCATATTTTCATCACAATGGCTTTGAGATGAAAATTATCTGTTTCTTTTTAATTGTTATTTGTTTTGTTAACGAATTTTTAATTTTTAACAAATGAATAAACATGAGTTTATAAAATAGGTTATTATCTTAATTTTCAAATGAGCCTCTATCATAGTAAAAAAATTGGAATTGACTCTCATTTGAAAAGGCTAAACCATATTTTGATAAATATATTCAGTTTTTATGTATTATATATATATACTTGTTAAGTTCTGAGCCATTTCCTTTTAAAAACAATTACTTTCTATCTTTATCAAATACTATATCCCTCGTTCTAAGAAAGAATTATCTAAAAATGTAATAACTGAAAATTTCCATTTTCCTAACATTAATATTATTTTACTCATCAAATTTGTGTAATATTTTCGAATTATTTGCAATTTTTGATCATAAATTATCATGAATTTTGTTTAAATGACACTCAAGTGTTTTTCTAAATGGTTCTGCTAAGTTTTTTCTAGGCACTTTAAATAAACATAAATATTGCTAAATAAATATACTTTTAAATCATTCAAGCTACATATGCCATGTAAATCTAGAAATAGAAAATAAAATGTATTATACAGTCCAGAATAGCCCAAAAGCAAATATGTAAATCACGCAATTGCATGTTTGTTTTAAATTATTCAAATATAAACTTACAAATATTTTTGTACCGAAGAAACTGAAAAAAAAAAAAAAAAAAATGTTATCCTTAATAAAAAGAAGATAATAAAGCTGTTTACTTTGAAAAGAGAAAGTTACAACTGTAAATAAATCTTTTAAAAACAATCTGTCAGATACGCTGCTACATGTTTGTCTTCCGTTGCATTTAAAGCAACATATACCTCCATAAGCAATTTTCATAACTTCAACTTCATAAGCAACTTTAAATGAAAAGATTGTTACCATATGTGCATGATGTTGTCTTGGTGTAGGCTCATCGCCAAAGATATAATCAGCTATCTTATAAAACTAAATTTAGTAAAATATTGGCGTTTTTCTATTTTTCAGAATTAACATGATGGAAAGAAACAGCAGGAATGAATTTTCTGAAATATCCTTGAGAACTTATGCTTAAGAACATCATCATGTTATGTAGTTGATTAACTGGAATATTAATTAAATGCTGTAGATAAGATTAATTTAAAAAATTCAACTATTTTACAATTCCTGTTGGTGATTATAATATTTTAGCTGGGATTTAACTTGATTGATAACCTTATTAGTTACTTAGTTTGCTTTGTGATTTAAGAAAAGCACGACTATTATACAACAACAAGCCCAATCACAAATGTTGTACTTTCAATAGATTCAGCAAATTATGACTTTTATGGAAGGTTTTATTGCCAATATTAGTTATTATAAACTTCAAGCCATCAAGCCATGTATATTTTATTGCCAAGATTAGTTATTATAAACTTCAATTCACAGTATAAATTTTAATTCAGGTGCATACATATACAAGGAACTTGGTTATATATATACTTGCGAAGTACAACAGTTGTGATTGAGCTTGTTGCTGTGTAAAGTCTAGATTTTCTTAAATCACGAAACAAACGTTAATATCGAACAAGATTATAAACCAGGTTCAAATCCAGCTTAGATATTAGAATCGATAACAAAAAAGAATATATATGTATGTAGGCCGATTTGTTTGGATTTGGATCCATCATCTAGCAATCAGATATAACGTGGCTTATAATAATGGCAAATATTCCTTCATAATGTTATCTTCAAAATATAAGAATTAATGTCATTTCTGATTTTCAGAAGTTTTAATTATCCTGCTCTGAAGTTTTTATCATTCATTATTTGATGTTTGCATACGTTCATAAATTTTCATTTTCGTCGCTGCTGCTTATGCCGAGTTGAGTTTTAAATTTACTTCACTTTAAATTTTCCCTTTTAGTCAGTTCCCGGGAATTTAATTTCAGTGATACAAAATATGAGTCATAGGAAAATACGTATATAATAGGAAGATATAATAATTATATGAGATATGTGTACTAAATGCTATTATGGCTTTGACATAAAAATTTATGTTTTTAAAGACCTTATCATACGGGCTTGTTTTTTTATCACCAATGTGAAGCAATCTGTCATTGCCACTTATTGCTTAAGTTTATTGTTGCGTGCGCATTAAACATTTAAACTCCATAGCACAATTGCGTGAAATATTCTATCGACCATTTATCGTGAACCAATTGGGACAGTGTAGTTTACGGTTGCATGACTCTTCTCCTGCAGAAATAAGTTCGCCGAAAGTCATGCACATCGTAAATATATTGTTTAAGTGGCAAGACAGATTTTCTGTATGTTAACGTACTATGCGGTATGCGGTACTCAAATGGAGCACGATGCACAATACATCAAACATATGTACTGTAGGGTACACTAAAAGCAGTCCAATGAATCAAACATAAGCACTGTATAGTACTCAAAAGGAGCACAGTGCATCAAACATATGCACTGTGTGGAGCACAATGAATCAAACATATGAGCTTTGTATTGTACTCTAAAGGAGCACAATTAATCAAACATATGCACTATGTGGTACTAAACAGGTGCACAATGCATCAAACATATGCACTGTGAGGTGCTTCAAGAGCACGATGCCCAATGCATCAAACTTATGCACAATGTTGTATGCGATATGTCCATTCTATTTATTATTGTGTGTTTTTTATTTATGTAATTTTTTTATTTATATATATTTTTTATTTTATTTTTATACTTTGATTCTAAATTTAAACGAAAGCTTATTTAAATTTTTCACCTTGATAGTAATTTTATAATAAAGTGTTACTACCTTAAAGATTGTCTCAAAAAATATTGATTTCAGAGATTTAAAAAAAAAAATACATTAAAGGTTTCTATTTATTTTTGAAGATAAAGGTTAAGTAAAATGGAATTTTTTTTCACAAACATGTTTAAATACATTAAAAAAAACAAATGTTTAATGAATCTTTAATATTTTTTTTTGTCCCAGAGTACTTGTATTTATTCATTCACAGAAACAAAAGCATTTCCTATTGAAATTAAATGGTTTTTAAGCAACAAAGCCCCAGCTGAGTGTATACAGAAAACACGGATTTCATTTCTTTTTCTCGTCATAATACAATATTTTTTTTTTGCTCAAGTGCAACTATTGTTATGTTAATTATATTCTGTTTTTCATTTGAACATTTTAGCTTCACTCAAAGAAATACGTAAATGGTTTTAAGGATGCACAACAAAGCGTTAAACAGACTTACATGGGGTATTTAATTCAAAAATAATGTTTATTTATTATTTTTTTTCCTTTTCTTTCAAATTTTCTTGATGTACCTTAGGGAAGGAACTGGTTAATATAGTAATTACTGCTCGTTTTTTTTTTCAAATTTTTAATTAGTTCTTTTCTAACATTAATTATCGTTAAAAATTTTTGAGAAAAACTCCTTTCTACACTCGGTGAAAGTAATTATTAGTATTATAGCTGTTGTTTATTCTTAACGAATTCAAAAAGTAGAAACGTTGTTATTTTTTTTTTTTTAAGGAAAGTCCCTTTTTAACTAAAGAAGGAAAAGAAAAAGTAGCACTTAAGACAGCATGGAATTTTTTCAAAGAACATGTCTAATTTTTTGTGTTAAATAAAGAGTAAAAGAAAATTACAGTGAACTTTTTATTTATTTTTAGAAAGCTTTAAATTTCGCAATTTGTAATCATGGCCTGAAGTCTTGCCAGATAATTTTAGGTTTCGTGTTCAGGTTATCCAGTTCGTAAACTACGGGAGTTGTGTTCGTGAACGCATACCGTTAACACCACTACTACACCCACACTATATCACTGTAACCTTTTTCATCACCACATCACTGTGCCTAGATCATTGTCACCTTTTTCATCACCAAATCAGTGTGCCTAGATCACTGTCACCTTTTCATCACAACATCACTGTGCCTTTATTTATTTTTAAAAAGTTTTAAATTTTACTACTACACCACATCACATCATTGTGTCTTTATTTATTTTTAGAAAGCTTTAAATTTCACAATTTGTAATCATGGTCTGAAGCCCTGGTAGATAATTTCTGGTTTCGAGTTCAGGTCATCCAGTTTGTAAACTACGGGAGTTGTATTCGTAAACTCATACCACCAGCACCACTACTACTACACACCACACCAATCACTGTGCCTAGATCATTGTCATCTTTTTCATCACCACATCAGTGTGCCTAGATCACTGTCACCTTTTTATCACTACATCACTGTACCTTTATTTATTTTTAGAAAGATTTAAATTTTACTACTACACCACAGCTTTTACTACTATACCACACCACAGCTTTTACTATTACATCACACATCACGCCACATCACTGTGCCCAAATCGCTGTAATTTTTTTGCATCACCACATCACTGTGCCTTTATTTACTTTTAGAAAGGTTTTAAATTTCAGAATTTATACTCATTGCCTGAAGTCTTGGTAGATAATGTAGGGTTTCGAGTTCCCTAGTTCGTAAACCAAGGGAGTTGTGTTCGTAAACTCATACTCATACTAGTACTACTACACCACACCACACCACACCACATTACTGCGCCTAGAGCTGAGTTGGCTCTATACAGTTTGGGAATGAAGTGGTTGAGAAGTCTGACTAGGCTTTGTGACGCTCTGTACCGTCTTATGAGAACGGGACTAAAGGAACGTGATTAAGGTGGATTCCGAACAACAACAAACATCCATGGCATCACCAGGACTTTAATCAGAAACCCATGGCACCGAGCTCCAGAGCGCTAGAACACACGGCCATACAGGCCCCCCTCGTAAAAACGGAGCCAAACTGAAAGTATCTATGTCTATTCCGCATATAAAACAGGTAATTCAGCAGGCTTTTTGTTGTGCTTAAGGAGAAGGCCAAGATTGACCCCATCCCTTGCAAAAGCTCTTTTTCAGAGTTTCCACTTAAAATTGCGGGACCAAAGAGAGAGAACCGTATAGCAAACTCTCTTGTTGCAACCTTGGTATTGCTGAATCTGCTACATATGCCATTATAACTGCGAATGTCCTCATGCCCAACATTTGAAAAGAAAAGGAACGAATAATTATCTCCTTTTGCCTTTTTTGCGTTAAATAAAGAGAATGCTAACGAATTTTTATTTATTTTAAAAAAGCTTTAAATTTCATAATATATAATCATTGCCTGACGTGTTGGTAGATAATGTCCTGTTTCGAGTTCAGCTTCCATAATTTGTAAATTAATGGAGTATTGTTTGTAAACCAATAAACAAAGCCAAACTGAAAGCTTCTATGTCTATGCCACTTATGAAAAATATTAAAATATTCAGTAGGCTTTCTGTTGACTTAATTAGAAATCCAAGATCAATCCATTCTTTCCAGAAGCTCTTTTTCAGAGTTCCCACTCAAAATTGCAATGCCAAAAAGAAGAAACAGTACAGCAGACCCTGTTGCTACAATCTTGGTATCGCTGAATCTGCTACATAAACCGTTACAACTACAAATATCCTCATGCCCAATATTAAAAAATAAACGCAGTCAATATTTCTAAAGAACAATGGCTTATATTAAACTTGTTGGTCTCGTATATTAAATATGAAGAGAAAATGAGATATTTGCTGTTTTATTTTTTATTTTTACGGCGTGAAGCATTATAATGAAAAAAATTATTTTTCGATTTAATTTTTCAGATTTTTTTTTTCGTTTTTAATTTTATCATTAAATAAATATGAAATCCACTTGTTAATTTTAGCTTATGATTTTCGGTTTTTGTCATATTTATTTATACTTTCAATTTGTATTTGTCTTAAAATATATTTCAATAAATTTTATCAATTATTTTTTTGAATTATACAATTTTGATAGACAAATTCTGGTATGTTGTAGAAAATGATAAATTAATAAATTATATTGCTTGTTATAAAAATGAGATCATGTTAATAAATGATGTGGGTAATAATGATAAATGACATCCATAAAACGTGGAATATATATAACATTAAAAAATAAATACAAAGACAGTAAATGTTTTACTTTAATGCTGTATAAGATAAATAAAATTCTAATTCTTTGTATAGAAAAATAATATCTCAAATTTATACTGTGATAATTGTGTTGAATAAAAATAATAATCTATAATATTTAATATAGAAATTGACTTCTGACTAAAATAAAATTTCAAACAATACTAAAGATAACAAATAAATATTTTTCTTCAAATAAGGATACTTATTAAAAATTATTTCTACTTTTTAACCAATAGTGGGTGAAAATAAAGGTATTATTTCCTTCCTAAAGGTATGTTGTAAAGCTTCATATTTTTATTTATTACCAAAACTAATTAAATAACAAGAATTGAAGCCACCTTTGACAAAACCCATAGTTAAACCTTTGATTAGTCCCGTTCTTTTTTTTCAATGATCCTTAAAGCGTGACAATGAACAATCAAACTTTATCCTATACAGAGGCCATATAATCTTCCCTTTGAAATATTTTCTCTTGGCGACAATTTTAATCGCCAAGTCGACAGGTTTGGCAATGCTTCAGTTCAGAGAAAGAACAAAATGTAAAAATATATATATATATATATATATGAGAAATATACCGTGAAGCATTTTTAAGTTAATTTGTTGACTACAGAATTATGTCCTACGTTTCTAAATGTTTTATTATAAATTTTTTTATCTATTTCTACGGTATTTATTCTTTTGTTTATATTTCGTTACGTAGCTGCAGCTAATGTACACTTAGGATCTTGAATATTTTTTTTTTCATTTATTTTTATCTGATTGAACTATAAGCATAAAATTTCGTATATTTTTGTTGTTTTTTTTATTTCGTAAAAAATTATTATATACTTTCGTTATAAAATATTGTTATTTTACAGCTTTATTAAAAAAAATGTGTTAGTTTATAGCTTTTTTTTACAGATTTATTGTTTTTAAATTATTCCTTTCACCTTTCTTAGTGGCCTGATGGCCAATTGACTAGTGCTTTGGTACTACAGGCTTCAAGTTCGAATCCTCGCAGTGGTATTGATGTTTGTTAGTAGTTTGGAATCCACATTAAACTGTCGGTCCCGGTCTAATTATCCCAAAGTGTGCACAAATTGACAGTAGAGCGGCAAATCAAACTTTCGTAATTTTGTTCTTTGCGCTGTTCCATTTCCAATAGATGTCACACACACACACTATATATATATATATATATATATATATATACAACTACAGAAAGCTAACATGTTATAGAATTTCATGTTTTAGAATAAATCATAGTTCCCATTTTCGTTAATGGCATGTTTCTAACCTTTGTCCCCCTAGTTCTTTATGAGAATTTTTGTAATATTTGTATAAGTATTTATAGTATCTAAAACTATTTTCGCCTAATTTTATAATTTTATTTCAAAATACTATAAAAATAAATAGCTTCATCCTTATTCTAAATACTTTAAAATCTTTGTTAACACGAAACTTATATTGCCGAAACACTTTATATCTTTTTTTAATGGCCATTAAACTATGCTTTTCAGAAGGAGTCGTATAAACGTTGTTTATCTTTGTGAAATACTGGATGAATGCAGTCTGCAGTATTCTAACGCAGTATTTGCTGAAGTAAATTGAATTAGTTAGATAATACTTCACTGTTTGATTTCATTTGACTTGTAACTTTGTGATTTATGCTCGCTGGGGCTGCTTTATCTCACTTCATTTTCTTCATTGTAAAACTGATCTTCAGTTTCGAGGAAATCAAACAGTTAATTTAAATAAATTTATATTCATGATAATAGGTAATGAATATAAGAATAAAAGATTCCTGGACTCATTCTCTCAAGACATGTCATTTAATATATGTAGCTTATTAAAGTTAATAATTAAAATTTTTGCAATGATGTTACTTTTTTTTCTTGGAGTAGTTTTAATTTTTAAACATTTTTTTATTTCGGCTAGACATTTATGTAATTTAAGCAGTTTTTTTTTTTTTTTTGTTAATTTTTTTTTTCTTCTTTTATTTAAAAATATTGGATATCATTTTTTTTGTAGGAAAATATTAGCATTGCAAATTTACTTTTTATTTAAAAAATATTTTTGTGGACTAGACGCTTTTTTAATTTAAACCACAATTGAAAGAGTTTTCTTTCGTTTAATTATCTTTTTTGTCCTGTTTGTTCATAAATGTTGACTGTTCACTTTTTGTGAAAAAATATAAGCATTGCAAATTTTTTTCTATTTAATCATTAGAGCAATTAAAAAATTTTGCAATCGATGTATCGTTTAATTTATGTTGTGTGATCTATTTTGTGAAATTTTTCAATAAAAGTTTTCAATACACATGAATTTTAATTTATTAACATTAATTTTATGTATTTTAGTAAAATTAACCTCTCTTTAAATTAATTTTTATAAATTATGTTCCATGCTTTTTATTTTGATAGAATTTCAAAATTTACAAAATTTTATTTAAATTATTTATAAGTTAATTTTCTTACACGAGTAATAAATTATTGGAAATGATTGAATAAACCCTTTTCAAAACACTTCTGAGTGATAACATTCAGATGATGCTATTATGAAAATTTTGATACATAAAATGATATTTAATATTTCAAAATTTTAATATTTCTAAAAATTTAAATTATTTATACAAATATTTAGGTCCCCATTTTTCAAGTATGACCACATTGTTTATTAATATAGATGAATCGGCTTTCTATATACAATTATAACATGTTAAACTGGTAACATATTTAATTTACAAATCCATCCTAAAGCAAATTTTTTAAAATCAATTTAATAACTTTTCTATGGATATCTAATATTTAAATCTAATGCTTTAATAAACTCAATGCAAGATCTTTTGAACATTAATTTATTTTACTTCCAGCTCTTTCTTCTAAAATTGAATACATTTTGCATAATATATTTTTTTTAAATTTCTTTTTTCTGTTGGGCAGAAATAAATAGTATTTTATGAAATATTTATTTTTGATTATATGCACTATTTGAAAAGATTATCAGAAAGGAAATTTATTCTTCCACTAACTTGTAATGATAAAAAAAGCGATTCCTTTTACAGATAATCACATTACTGCACAAAGTCCTTATGTTCCAAAACTACCACTTATAAAAGTTTTTAAATTTCGTGGAATCCATTAAATATATTTGTTTAACTTGTGTCCTTATTGAAGGAATTGGATTTCCCGTACCCTTGGCGTATTTTTTTGATAGGTTTCTTCAATAAGTATTCACAATTTATTTGCTATCATTGATGAAGTACAATGAATATACAGTCGACGAGTGAGTACATTCAATTAGTTTAAATTAATAACATGTTTCGCAAGCATGTAGCATATTTAAGTGCTCTACATGAGGTTATGAGATATTTCCAAGTAACACTCTGACGTTTGAATATAATACTGGAATGATAATAATATATAAATCGGATTGCAATGAATAATGGTCATGGTAATGTTTGCTGTTGAGAATGAACTTATTTTGTAACAATCATCATCGCCAATTATAATGAATATTTACCAGTCAGCATCTTTATGTAGGATTATGATCTAAGTTGTCTTCAGTATAATGATGTGCATACAATACCATTTGACTCGTATTTGGTCATCATTTTAATCTAAATCAAAATTTGTTAGAATGCACACCTTGATGCCAATCTATACACAACTGTCTATTCAAACACCTCGTTGTAGATTGAGACAAAGATGTTTTAGGCTCAAAGGTAATTTCTGCAAAGAACAGATGTACAAACCCTTGCATAATAAGTGTCATTGAAGAGCGCTTTGCAAGGGGAAACAATGTCACAGTTGTCGCAATCACAATGTCACTCCTCCATTGCTATGCTAAAATTCGAAATCTAGATAAGGTCCATACAGTTTATCATTGTAGGCTGATGATATCAAAGCCGTGTAGTTGCCCGCTGTATTATCATCATGATTCATTTTGTATTTTCGATTTGTCTATCTCTTTTCTGACCCTTATTTCTAATTTTTATCTAAAATATAGCAATATAGAAAAGAAAATATTCATTTCTGCAAATTTCAAATTTTGTTCTTTGCTTATTTATAATCGATAACGATGAAACATAGTGACCTGAACAAGATATCAATTTAGGGCCTATAACTGACAATATATTAATTTAATTAATGTATTTTTATTTATACGTTCCAACAATTCATCCATTATTCGGATGAGGTTAGCATGAGTAAGCACTCACCATTATCCATGCATACTGGAATTAATTTGTCATTTTCAATTTATTCTTCATAAATTGCTATTCTTATTTAATGAATTCTATTTTAATTTGATAACACATTAAAGTGTTGCAATTTTCTCCCTGAATTTTATTTTGGATAAACGAAAAGTAGTGTATTTGAGTTTATAGGCGACGGAAGTGACATCACAGAAAAAGCACTAGCTTTTTCCAGAAGTGACGTCTTGGTAGAAGAGGGTAAGGACATTTGTGTGTATTGTTGGGCATTAAATACTTCTTAGAACTTCTTCTTTCAATTTGATAACGCATTACAAACACAGCACATTAAAGGGCTGAAATTTTCACAGTGAATTTTATTTTTGATAAAATAAAATTAGTGTGTTCTGCTTTATTGGCGACGGAAGTGACGTCACAGAAACAGCGATAGCTTTTCTGTGACGTCACAGAAACAGCGATAGCTTTTTCTGGAAGTGACGTCTTGATAGACGAGGATAAGGGTGTTTGTGTGTATTGTTAGGCCTTAAATACTGCTTAGAATTTCTTTCAATTTGATAACACATTAATGTGCTGCAATTTTCACAGGGAATTTTATTTTCGATAAAAGAAAACTAGTGTATTCGGCTTTATAGGTGACGGAAGTGACATCACAGAAAAAGACAAGCTTTTTCCGGAAGTGACTAAGGATATTTGTATGTATTGTTTGGCACTGAATACTTTTTAAAAAAGAAATAAATCAATATTTTTTTTAAAAAAAATACTACCTTTGATAGATTGTTAGAAAGTTCTGATCAGGATTTTTTAAATCGACAGTGACAGAGACTTTCATTTTCTATAAAAGGAAAACAGTTTATAGGCGACGGAACTGACATCACAGAAAAAGCACTAGCTTTTTCCGGAAGTGACGTCTTGGTAGACGAGGGTAAGGACATTTGTGTATATTGTTATGCACTTAATACTTCTTAGAAGAGAAATAAATCAATATTTGTTTCTAAAAGAAATGTTACCTTTGACACATTGTTAGAAAATTCTGTGTAAGGAATTATTAAATCTAACACAATCTGCTACATCTAATATATTTTCTCTGAAATGCGAAAAAAAACAAACAAAGGTATTATATTAGAAAATCCGAGTGCTGCCTGGAAGAAACAACAATTCAAGCTTTTCTTCCCATTAGAGACACCGATTTCTCGGAAATTCTCAAATTGGAACAACTTTTCCAGAAGCAATGGAGAAACAAGCCCAGTTTATGAGATTCCGTTCTATCCGCTAGAGAATGGAGAACTAAATCCAAACAATTCTGATAAAATTGTCGTGTGCAAGTGGTGGCGGTAGGACTGAAAGTTATTGGATGCAGTACTATAGACATGGAAGATAGAGAAATTCCATTGGGAAAAAGACAACCAATGAAATTCCGTTGCTTAATTAGCTGCTTTATAAGTTTATTTCAAAAGGAAAATTTATGTTCATATTAACTTCAAAGAAATTTGTTGTTATTTTAGAGTTATATAATGAATTAGAAAGAAAAAAAATGCGTAAAATCTTTTTGAACGTAATTGCTTTAAGATCTTTTCCACACGAAATGGAAATGAAATTGTATTTAAACGCAAATGAATGCTTACTCATAATCAAATTTTGATATATTCTAAATCCAAATCTTTATAATTTATATTTTGAAACATTTTTCATCGTTTAATTTAATTGAGCTTAGCATTCAAACATATTTTTTTAACTAAAATTTTGAAGCAAATTTTGATATCCAGTTTATTCTATTTTTTTTTATTACATTTTTGACAGGTAATAAAATTTGAAATTATATCTTAGAAATGTATCAGAATTTTATATGTTTTTAACTCTTAAAAAAATTATTTCGATCCGTAATTTTCTGTTTTGAATGTTAAGCAAAATTTAGATCAATTTGTTTTAACTTTGCATTTCTGCATATGTAATCCATATAATTTTCTTTGGAGTATATTACTTTTCGAGATATTTATTTTAAATTGTTTTTATATGCTATTTACGATATTTAACATTTAAAAAGTATAATTATTATAAAAATTAATATTATAGGCATAAAATTAGGACTGCTACATATGAGAACAATCACTGCATTTCTAAATACAGATTTCACTTATCCTTATCATGAACTATTATAAGTAAAATCTGTATCTAAATTATCTAGTATACAAAAGTATACAGATTATTCTAGTATACAGATTTTATTTAGTATAAAATTTGTACCTATATCGTGATTGTTCTCGTATTTAGCAGTCCTAGTTTTATGCTTGTAATATTAATTTTTATATTAATCATCCGTTTTAAATATTAATTATTTTCATATGTATATAAAAATAATTTTAAAATAAATGTACATATTTCGAGAAGTAATATATTCCAAAGAAAATTATATTCATTACATATGTCACATGGTATAGAAGGTATAGAAGATATATTACATTCAGAGTAAACCAACAAAAAATCTCGAATTTAAAGTTGTCTCCTTAGCTATTTTTGTTTAGAATTTTTTATATTACTTGAAAATATGTTGATAACTTTATTCAGGAACATTTATACATACTGCAATACTTTTTGCTTGATAATAGGATATAAAATAACCTAATGTATGACAATTTGGTTGTAATATAACGTATAATAAATGACACTCCAAACCGGAGCTGTGGATTCCAACAAGAAAATTTGCCACAATTTTCATCAAATTCTTAACTGTTAAGTTTGAATATTTACCTTTTTAATGGGCATTTTCTTTACATATAAAAAATACCATATGTTAACTTATTATTAAAACATAAATAGCTAGTATTATTTTAGTTAATATAGTTAAGTACATTCTCAATTATTATATTAAGTTCTTTCTGGCAGTTAATTTCTTTTCAAGCAAGTTCATTCTCATTCAAAACATTATGAAATACCACCAGTCCCTAAGATCTCATGTCGTAGAAATCAGCCAATGAGTCTTGTCATCTCTTGTCTATTCAGGTTTCTAATAGACTAACGTTCTCCGACGTGCTATCTTAGTATATGATAGGGGGCCTGATGGCCGAATGGATAGCGCTCTGGCGTTCGGCACCACATGTATCGGGTTCAAATCCCGCCCCCCCCATGGGTGTTTGTAGTGGTTCGGAATCCACTTTAAGCCTTAGGTCCCGGTCCTAATAGGATCGGAGAGCTCTGCGGGGGTATTGTTACTCCGCGACCGTGGCTTACCATCAAGTTACATGCGCGGTAATGCAAAGTGAGTGACATAGGTGCAGCCCTTATGGCGAAGATCACGGTCTATTTGCCAGCTGCATTAGAAGAAAAAAAAAGTATATGATAGGAATCCAGCTAACCGAAAAGCTCACCAACAGCAAAGATCAAACTTTTGTCCAACCATCGCTATTTTTCAAACTTTCGTCCAGTCACCACTCGTCCAACAAAAGATCATATAGAGGGATTAATAGTGAAAAAAACTATGTTAACTAAATTAAAAAATTAAATTAAATAATAATAAAGTTGAACTTATAACTTCTGAAGTGTATTTAATTAGTGGATATGGTTAATAACATTATGAGTATTGTGATAGTGATAGATCTAATAGCAAAAAAATGAACCATTGCAAGTGAACTATAGAATTAATAAAAATTATATTTTAAACGGTAATGTTTCTAACAGTAATTTTTGCAGAATGAGGGTTTTTTTAAATGAAAGCTACAAAATAAAAATATGTAGCAAAACCAAGCGTAATATGTGCTCTACTTCATAACCTGCTTTACATTAACACTCGCTATCAACATCTTTAGGTGAAGAGTTTCTCGCGCGTTCTCGTTGCTTGTGTTTCGTGAGACATTCATTTGCATTAAATATGTTATGCATACTAATGTCAAATGTAACAACTCGTCCACAGAGCGAGAAGGCCAGGGGAATTCAATTATGTTCCACAAACTCTCAAGAGGAACTAAATTTCCCTTTCATGGAGCGATAACATCTAACTTCATTAGCGGCTGTGCGGCAGTCCATATTTACTGAGCTTCTAAATTCATCTTATCAGAAAATTTCACGCAATTTGACTAATTGGTGAATTTCTTCGAGTTTTAATGAGGGATATCTGTTAACGATGACTCAATACAATAAAATAATTACATCGTCAGCAGCGTTAGGTGTCTTATTGGATGGTTAAAATTTCATGAAACTGTCGTACATTTTGAATGTCGTACTTAAACTGAATTCAAGAATAAGTAGATGTGATTAAATATAATGATATATAATTTTCTGTTGGGAAGATAGAGATTGTCAAATTTATCGTCTAATTTTTAATGATGGAATAATTTCAAAATAACGTTTTCGAAACTTTAAATGAAATAAGTGACGCTTTTTGGCATTCAGCCATTAACTGATTGGAAACGTAAGCAATTACCTAACACAATAAATTAGATCGCACTACCTCGCTTTCTATAAAATAAACTTGAAATTATTTATTAATTTGGATCTACAAGCAATTTTTAAAGAAGATAGAAGTTTCAAGATATATCAATAAAAAAATAAATTATATTTGTCTTTAAGTGTCTACAAAAAGTCTATTTCCTTCAAAATGTCTCTTACTTTTATATAAAAAAAATGAATATATTGTTATTGAATGAATATATTGTTATGAATATTTGTTATTTTTAATATTATCTTTATGATTTAAAAAAGCGAAATATAATTAATTTATTCTTGTAAATAGCAATTTGGGCCTGATGGCCGTGTGACTGGCGGACTGACGATTGGTGTAGTGAAATTTTGTTTCGGATTCGAGTCTCGGCGGTGCCATGGATTTTTGTAGTTGTTCGGAATCCATTTTAAAACGTAGGTCCCAGTATAACATGACTGTTGTGTGTAGGGTGGACAACCCTAACCCATAAAAAGAAAAGCATTTCTTATCTCGAAATCTGCTAGTAAATATAAGGCAGACGGCTTTGGCCTACTATGGGGCTGTTGCGCCAATGAAGATTTGGTTTGGTTTGTCACTCTACAGTCATTTTGTGCACTCTTTACGCTAATTAGACCGGGACCTACAGTTTAACTTGTATTTCGAACCACTAACAACCATACATGACACCTCCAGGATTCGCACTTGATGCATGTGAGCCAATGAAGAAGAAATAGCAATTTCGGTCCATACTATACTCACATACTTGTAAAACTGTAACAGCAATTAACAGTTTTTTATATCATCACTATTCGCAGTAATCATTCAGTATTGTTTGTTCGTTAAGTGTTTATCATCATTAATCACCATATTGTCACTTTTAAATAACTTTTAAACCATAATTAAAATTGCTAATGATGGTTCAATACAATGAAATAATTACACGTTGAGTACCTTATTTGATGGTTAGAATGTTTTAAAAGTTGTTTGATTAGAAATTCATAGAAAACACAAAGCACAGCATGACATTAAATAACTCAAAATTACAAAATGAATCTTGTGTTACATTATTCTCTGCAAGATGAAAACTACAATGTTGACTTCATAGATTCTCATAATATACTAAAAGCTTTTAAATAATAATTTAAATATTTTTTTTTAAAATGAAGATATTCTATTTTGTATCTTGTTGATCATACAATATGTTATTATGGGTATATCTTAATCGTATGCATGATGCATTGTGGACTGTTCAAATGCTTTTCGAGTTTTAGAACAGCAACGATTCGATTCATTGCGAATTGTCTGCATCAATAGTTTGATTGCGTTTGTGTGTAATAAACTAGATGCATGAATTTAGGTCATCGTAGAAATAATATATGGATTAGAAACATTGGAATCAAGTTATAATAGACTCATAAATACAGGAAAAGATTAACTTATTGAAATCAAGTAATGTTTTTCGATAAACTTAGATCAATAACATGGCGTGTTATAGTGGAATATGCATTAGATAGCATTGTGATTTGAACCATTATACTGCATGAATATTACAGTATAATACTGCCCAAAACACCGAAGGCAATGGTTTTAAACACTATTGGATGTCAATCACGGTCACTAACAAATTTTTTTCCTATTTAGTATTTGTTTTAAATTTAATAATTTTTATTATAGGCCTGATGCCCGAGTGACTGGCGCTCGGTGCCACAGGTTTAGGTTTCGAGTCCCAGCGGTGACATGGGTATTTATAACGGTTCGGAATCCACTTTAAACCGTAGATCCGGGTCTAATGTGATAATAGAGCATTGTGGGGGTAGTGTTACATATCTATGTGTAGCATATCTTTAAGCTTCACGTGCCCACTGGGTAGTGCTAAATGAATAATAGCGTTAGTCGGTGCAACCCACTTTGGGCTGCTCATAGGGACATGGTCAATACGAACCAGTCATCGACGTAATTAAAAAAAAAAAATAAGTTATTATTTTTTAGAATTATTTCATGTGGCGGTAATTTTTATAAGCGCATGTGCATCTTTTAAGTTTATTACATGCAAAAATATATCTAGTTAGATATGAAGTCCCTATAAGTGATTTATGAAGATTAGAAAGATATTAAGTGGTTCTAGAAGAAAAACAATTGCTTAACAATTTTATGTGCAACATGCTCATGAATATATTTTAATAACTATATATTACTTTTCTGTAGTAATCATCATTTTACTTTCAATATATATTTTATTGTGATACTGATTTCCATTGACGACAATGATAATTTTAGTTGCTATTTTTGCAATAAGTTTAAAATTAATTTTCAAGTCTTTGCAAAATTTAATCGAATACTTTATTTTCAACTGCTAATTTAATAGATTTTATTCAAGATACTAAAAATGAATACAAAAGAAAAGCTAAAATTTCCTTTGATGTTAAGAAAGTTTAATGACTTTTTATAATGTAGTTAATAAGCAATTCAGACTGACAGCATCTTTTATCATTTTACAGAGAAATTGTATGAAGTAATTTGAACTTCTTGAATCTGATATAAATAATAATTTACTGTAATATTTTATAAATATAAAAGGCTATTTCAGTTAAGATACTATTTTAATAAAAATAATACTGAGTATCTGCCAATTGAAAAGATTCTAATGACTCTTAACTATCACAAGAACTGAAACAAAACTAAACATTCAATATAGAATTTTCTGAGTTCAATTATTAGCAGAAAGATCTCTAGTTCGATGTATAGTCGCTATTAGTGACTTTTGAAGATTGAATTAATTTAATTGTTTAATATTTTTCTTTTTAATTTATTATTTTGTAATGCTCTATTAGCTACATTGCGAGTGATTAGATGACAGATACTAAAATGTATATGGTCAATGATTTAAGATATTTATTTTTAATGAAATTCGAATATAAGTATTTAGCTGAATTGAAAGTGTTTGAATTGAACTATTTTGCTGGTTTTAAGAAACTAAACAAATAAAAATTAATAAATTAATTAAAATAATTTCATATGGATCTTGTAGCAATTTCCCCACAAGAAGAGATATATAGCATTTCCGTTCCCAGGGAAAAGGAATGTATACACTTTAATTAACAACTGCATAATAATAATAACATATCACTCAATGTTTGTAAATAAGTAGTGTCTTAGATATTTATACTGTATGCAATCAGCGTCTTGTTCTAATGTGAGCAACCTATTACACAAATCTGATAACAAATCATCAGTGTCATGGATAATGATAATTCATGAAATTAGCGATTGGCTGTTCAACCTTCAAGGTCGAAACAATTACAGATGGGGTATGAACTACGTCATTTGTTGCTGTATCGTAATTGGTGATAGACCATGAGATGAGGGAGCGTCCACTCCAATGGAAAGTGAGGGAAGATGACACCATCTTGACGGATTTTCTTAAGGGGAGGGTTTTGAGCAAAGGAAGGAGATTGTTCTGCGACTAGTCGACAAGAAGTGTTGTTTTTCCCTTTTTCTGTGAAGTGACTGAACAGGCCGGCGATTCTGATTGTTTACAAAGCCCGTTGCGGGTTGTGTATCACGCTGTGTGATAATTAAGGTCTGATGCTGACCGGGTGCATTATATTCGTAGATTGAAAATTACACCTTGGATGAATTGCACAATTTTGTATCTTAACCTTTAATTTTTTGTTATAACCTTTTATATATATATAATGCTTGTAAATAAATATTAAAGATTTCTCATGAATCTGAAAGTGGTCATCTTCATGAAGCAGTTATATTTCCGGTATAGGCCGATACGTTACAATCTATACATCTACAACATTATTACAAAATTAATGCTATTAATTTTCGTTAAGTTAATGTTATAATAATAATTCAGTTGCATAATAATTGCTAGCAATTAGTTAAGTTTAGTTCCTTTATTGTATTTTAGTATAGTTATTTCTATATTATTTTAATAATTAAGATTTCAGATTTAAAAATGTGAGTGCTCAAATTTAAAAAAAACGAAAGATGCTGGACTGCAACCTTTTTCTCAAAATATCTTTCGCTTTGTTGTTCTTAGTATGATTAAACACATCATTAACATTTATTGAATGCACACCAAAAAAATACATGTTCTTTAAATATTACGCATACAATTTGCATTATTTTAGGAATTTGAATCATCAATCTAAAAAAACAAAATTATTCTCTGAAAATATTATACAAAGGAAACATTAGAGAAAGAACAGCCACATTCCAAGCATTTGAAACACGCAATGCATTAGCGATTCACCACAACAGTGATAAAAAAATACTCTTAATAAAAAAACTGAATCAATGATGAGTAAAGAGATACTCACATGTTTCACGTGAAACAAATAGTTAGTGTGAAAAACGAGTTTTCATGGTATTTTTTTTTCTTTTTATTATATGGATCGCTTAAATGGCTTTTAGAAATTGTAAAGCAGGACTGAGGATTGATTTTCATTCACCTTTGAAGCAGTTTCGGGTCAAAAGTAAATACATATAAAGATTGTTTCATACTTAAAACGAGAAGAAAAATCGTGCTTTATGGATTTTGAAGTGCTTCTAGTGGTTAGAGCTGAAGCTATTTGCAGTAGTGTAAGCCATTTATTCAGTGATTTTTTATTTAACAAGATGTATTGGTGTTGGATCATGTGTTTTGTGTAATGCCTTTAAATCAATGATACAGCACTTAAAGTATCTGTATGAATGCAGATAAATATTTTTTTTTTTTCGCTTTTAAAGAATAAAAAAGAATTTTTATTTTTAACTCCGTAAATAATATTTTTCTACTTGTTATTATAAACTGCAAGGCTAACAGCCACGTATTTAATATAGTAGACAATAAACTCTTAACTTTATTCTTTATGTATGTGATTTAATTTCATTTTTCGATATTGTCTCGTTAATTGATACTATTGTTAAAAAATAAATATTTAAACATTAAAGAAATATGAATTAAAGAATGTTTAATCAATAAAAATATTTTCTATACAAATGAATTGACCAATAAGAAATTACTTCGGTTGCTATCATGAAACTTTGATAACTCGTTATTCTAATAACAAAATTGAATTTAAATGTCTTATTATATATAAATTTAAATAAACTAGAATAAAACATAAGTGTAAAATACTATCCGAAATTCGTCAGAATTTCAATATGTTATAGTGTTTCATCAAAAACTAAATGATAATTATTACTATATACTAATAGGCACGAAAGCGATCCTCTTCATGAAGCCGCTATAGGTCTAGTACAGGCCGAGATTTTTCAATCTTCATATCTACAACATTATTATGAAAATAATGCTAATAATGTTAAGCTAATGCTTTAGTTGTATAATATTTACTGGCAATTATTTAACTTTACACTAAAATACAATGAAATGAATTAGTTATTTATATATTATTTTATTAATTAAGATTTCAGATTTAGAAATGGAAGTGTTCATATTTAAAAAAAAATGTTGTATTGCAACTTTTTTCTCAAAATATCTTTCACTTTGTTGTTCTTAGTATGATTAAACACATCATTATTATTTATCGAATACGCACCAAAAAAATGCTTGTTCTTTAAGTATTTCGCGTACAATTAGCATACTTTTTGGAATCTGAATCATCAATCTGAAGAAGAAAAAAAATATTATTCGCGAAAATAATGTACAAAGGAAACATTAGAGAAAGAACAGCTGCATTCCAAGCATTTGAAAAACGCAAAGCATTAGCGATTCACCACAACAGTGAAAAAAAAAATTCTCTTAATAAAAAAACTTGAATCAATGTGGAGTAAAGAGATATTCACATGTTTCACGTGAAACAAAAAGTTAGTGTGAAAAATGAGTTTTCATGGTTTTTTTTCTTTTTATTATATGGATCGTTTAAATGGCTTTTAGAAATTGTAAAGCAGGACTAAGGGAAAATGACGGGCCTTATTGATTTTGATTCACCTTTGAAGCTATTTCGGGTCAAAAGTAAATACATATAAAGATTGTTGTTATACTTAAAACGAAAAGAAACATCGTGCTTTATGGATTTTGAAGAGCTTCTAGTGGTTGGAAGCTGAAGCTATTTGCAGTAGTGGAAGCCATTTATTCAGTGATTTTTATTTAAGAAGATTTGTTGGTGTCGGATCATGTGTTTTGTGTAATACCTTTAAATCAATGATACATCACTTAAAGTATCACTATGAATGCAGATAAAGATTTTTTTTTTAATTTCGCTTTTTAACTTTTAAAGAATAAAAAATAATTTTTATTTAGAAGTCCGAAAATGATTTTTTTTTTGTCTTAAGATTATAAACCAGCTACCAGCCACGTACTTAATATAGTAAACATGTACGTATTTAATTTTGAATGCGTCATTTCTGTTCATATTCAGATATTGTTTGGTTAGTAGCTTTTATTGTTAAAAAATAAATATTTAGGCGTTAAAAATATCAATGTTTAATCAATAAAAATATTTTTTGACATAAATTTGAATTAACTAATAAGAAATTACTTTGGTTTCTATTATGAAACTTTCATAACTCGTTATTGTAATACAAGATTGAATTCAAATATATTGTTAATTAAGAATTTAAATAAACTAGTAAAATACAAATGTAAAATGTAATAAAAAATTCATGAGAATTTCAATATGTTAGAGGTTTAATTATAAACTTAATGACAATTATGACTGTATGCTAATGCGCGCGATTCGTAGTAGTGTGTATAAATGTTATGGTGTGTATAAATTATCGTATTGCAACTCCTAATGGTGTGTATAAATTTAAAATGAAAAAAAAAATTCATTAGAAAGACTTTCAAATAATTTTGTAGAATTCTGTCATTATATATATATATACATATAAAGATTATAATTTTGTTCATGAATAACAGAAATTTGATTTAAATTTAAAAAAAAGGCTGTTCAAGACACGACAGTTACTGCTGTTGCATACGAATTATTTATGTATTATTTTATTGATTCAGATTTCCGATTTAAAAGTGGAAGTGTTCAGTTCATATTTAAAAAAAAAAAAAATGTTGGACTGCAATTTTTTTTTCAAAATATCTTTCACTTTGTTGTTTTTTGTATGATTAAACACATCATTATTATTTATTAAACACACACAAAAAAAATACATGTCCTTTTAGTATTACGCTTACAATTTGCATAATTTTTGGAATTTGAATCATCAATCTGAGAAAAGAGAAAAAAAGGAATATTCACAAAAATAATGTACAAAGGAAACATTATAGAAAGAAGACCCACATTCCAAGCATTTGAAAAACGCAAAGCATTAGCGATTCACCACAACAGTGAAAAAAAAATACTCTTCATAAAAAAAAAAAAAAAAAAGAATCAATGTTTCACGTGAAACAAACAGTTAGTGTTAAAAACGAATTTTCATGGTTTTTTATCTTTTTATTGTATGGATCGCTTAAATGGCTTTTAGAAATAGTAAAGCAGGACTGAGGGAAAATGATGGGCCTTATTGATTTTGATTCACCTTTGAAGCTATTTCGGGTCAAAAGTAAATACATATAAAGATTGTTTTTATACTTAAAAGGAGAAGAAAAATCGTGCTGTGTGGATTTTGAAGAGCTTCTAGTGGTTGGAAGCTGAAGCTATTTGCAGTAGTGGAAGCCATTTATTCGGTGATTGTTATTGAAGAAGATGTATTGGTGTCGGATCATGTATTCCGTGTAATGCCTTTAAGTCAATGATACAGCACTTAAAGTATTACTATGAATGCCGATAAAGACGTTTTTTTTTAATTTCGCTTTTTCACTTATCAATAAAAATTCCTTTTTATTCTTTATAAGTCAAAAAATAATATGCTTTTTTATCTTAAGATTACAAACTGCAAGGCTACCAGCCACGTATTTAATACAGTCAATAATAAACATATATTTAATTTTTAATGTATGATTTCTGTTCATTTTTAGCTATTGTTTCGTTGACTGATAGTTTATTGTTTTTGCTGACCGATTTGTTAAAAATAAATATTTAGTCATTAGAGAAATGTCAATTAAAGAATGCTTAATCAACAAAATATTTTTTTTTTTTACAAATGAATTAACCAATAAGAAACTACTTCGGTTTCTATTATGTAACTTTGATAACTCGTTATTGCAATAATCAGATTGAATTCAAATATATTGTTGATAATAAATGTAAATAATATAGAATAAAATAAAATGTAAAATGCAATCAGAAATTAGTCAGAATTTCAATATGCTGGAGTGTTTCGTCAAAAACTAAGTTGTAATCATTATTATATACTAATTCGCATGAAGGCGATCCTCTTCATGAAGACGTTATAGGTCTAGTATAGGATGAGACGTTGCAATCTACACATTATTACAAAAATAATGCTAATAATTTTCGTTATGTTATTGTTATAATACTTTAGTTGTATAATAATTACTGACAATTAGTTAACTTTATACTATGTAAAATACGATTAAATAAATTATTTATTTATCTATTATTTTATTAATTAATATTGCAGATTTAAAAATGTAAGTGTTCATAGTTTAAAAAATGTTGGACTGCAACTTTTTTCTCATAATATCTTTCAATTTGTTGTTTTTAGTATGACTATACACATCATTATTATTTATTGAATACACACACAAAAAAAAACATGTTCTTTAAGTATTACGCGTACAATTTCCATAATTGTTGGAATTTGAATCATCCATCTGAGGGAAAAAAAATTATTCGCGAAAATAATGTACAAAGGAAACATTAGAGAAAGAAAAGCCACATTCCAAGCATTTGAAAAACGCAAAGCATTAGCGATTCACCACAACAGTGAAAAAAAAATCCTCTTAATAAGAAAAAAAAATAAAAAAAAACTGAATCAATGATGAGTAAACAGATACTCACATGTTTCACGTGAAACAAATAGTTAGTGTGAAAAACGAGTTTTCATGGTTTTTTTCTTCTTTTTATTATATGGATTGCCTGAATGACTTTTAGAAATTGTAAAGCAGGACTGAGGGAAAATGATGGGCCTTATTGATTTTCATTCACCTTTCAATCTATTTCGGGTCAAAAGTAAATACATATAAAGATTGTTATTATACTTAAAAGGAGAAGAAAAATCGTGCTTGATGGATTTTGAAGAGCTTCTAGTGGTTGGAAGCTGAAGCTATTTGCAGTAGTGGAAGCCATTTATTCAGTGATTTTTATTTAAGAAGATTTGTTGGTGTCGGATCATGTGTTTTGTGCAATGCCTTTAAATCAATGATACATCACTTAAAGTATCACTATGAATGCAGATAAAGATTTTTTTTTTAATTTCGCTTTTTCACTTTTAAAGAATAAAAAATAATTTTTATTTAGAAGTCCGAAAATGATTTTTTTTTTGCCTTAAGATTATAAACCAGCTACCAGCCGCGTACTTAATACAGTAAACATATACGTATTTAATTTTGAATGCGTCATTTCTGTTCATATTCAGATATTGTTTGGTTAGTTGCTTTTATTGTTAAAAAATAAATATTTAGGCAATAAAAATATCAATGTTTAATCAATAAAATCATTTTTTGACATAAATTTGAATTAACTAATAAGAAATTACTTTGGTTTTTATTATGAAACTTTCGTAACTCGTTATTGTAATAGCAAGATTGAATACAAAGATATTGTTAATTAAAAATGTAAATAAAAAAGTAAAATACAAATGTAAAATATAATAAAAAAATCATGACATGATATGTTAGAGGTTTCATTATAATCTTAATGGCAATTATGACTGTTTGCTAATACGCACAATTCCTAGTAGTGTGTATAAATGTTATGGTGTGTATAAATTATTGTATCGCAACTCCTAATGGTGTGTATAAATTTAAAATGAAAAAAACTATTTTCATTAGAAAGACTTTCAATTAATTTTGTAGAATTCTGTCATTATATATATATATACATATAAAGATTATAATTTTGTTCATGTATAACATACATTTGATTTAAATTTTTAAAAAAAAGGCTGTTCAAGACACGACTGTTACTGCTGTTGCATACGAATTATTTATGTATTATTTTATTGATTCAGATTTAAGATTTAAAAGTGGAAGTGTTCAGTTCATATTTAAAAAAAAAAAAAAAATGTTGGACTGCAATTTTTTTCTCAAAATATCTTTCACAATGTTGTTCTTAGTATGATTAAACACATTATTATTTATTAAACACACACCAAAAAATACATGTCTTTTAAGTATTACGCGTACAATTAGCATAATTTTTGGAATTTGAATCATCAAGCTGAGAAAAGGAAAAAAAAAGAATATTCGCAAAAATAATGTACAAAGGAAACATTAGAGAAAGAAAAGCCACATTCCAAGCATTTGGAAAACTCAAAACATTAGCGATTCCCCACAACAGTGTAAGATAAAAATTATCTTAATAAAAAAAACTGAATCAATAATGAGTAAAGAGATACTCACATGTTTCAAGTGAAACAAGAAGTTCGTGTAAAAAACAGGTTTTCATGGGGTTTTTTTTTTCCTTTTTATTATATGGATCGCTTAAATGGCTTTTAGAAATTATAAAGCAGGACTGAGGGAAAATGATGGGCCTTATTGATTTTGATTCACCTTTGAAGCTATTTCGGGTCAAAAGTAAATACATATAAAGATTGTTTTTGTACTTAAAACGAGAAGAAAAATCGTGCTTTATGGATTTTGAAGAGCTTCTAGTGGTTGGAAGCTGAAGCTATTTGCAGTAGTGGAAGCCATTTATTCAGTGATTTTTTATTTAAGAAGATGCATTGGTGTCGGATCATGTGTTTTGTGTAATGTCTTTACTTTAAGTGATGTATCATTGATTTATCACTATAAATTCTGATAAAGATGTATTTTTTTAATTTCACTTTTTCATTCTTAAAGAATAAAAAATAATATTTATTTAGAAGTCCGAAAATAATAATTTTTTCTCTTAAGATTATAAACTGGAAAGCAAACAGTCTTATATTTAATACAGTAGATAATAAAGTATTTTGAATTGATGATTTCTGTTAATTTTTAGCTATTGTTTCGTTATTTAATTTTATGGTTAAAAATATTCAGACATTAAAAATATGAATTAAAGAATGTGTAAATAATAAAAATAATTTTAATAAAAGTTTGAATTAACCAATAAGAAATTACTTTGGTTTCTATTACGTAACTTCGATAAATCTTTATTGCATTAATAAAATTGAATTCAAATATCTTGTTAAGTAGAAATTTTAATAAACTACATACATAAACTGCAATAAAATGAAAATTTAAAATGCAGTCAGAAATTCATTAATATTTCAATATGGTAGTGTTTGATCAAAAACTAAATTGCATTTTTTACTGTATACTAATAAACACAATTCCTAATGATATGTATGAATTTCAGAATATTCAAAAATGAAAAAAACCCAAATAATTTTTGTTATGTTAATGTTATGCTAATACTTTAGTTGTATAATAATTCCTGTCAATTAGTTAACTTTATGCTAGAATACGATTAAATAAATTATTTATTATTTTATTAGTTAACATTGCAGACTTAAAAATGTAAGTGTACAAATTAAAAAAAAATGTTGGACTGCAACTTTTTTCTCAAAATCTCTCACTTTGTTGTTCTTAGTACGATTAAACACATCATTATTATTTATTGAATACCCACATACACACACACACACACACACAAAATGCATGTTCTTTAAGTATTACGCGTACAATTTGCATAATTTTTGGAATTTGAATCATCAATCTGAACAAAAAGAAAGGTATTCGCGAAAATAATGCACAAAGGAAACGTTAGAGAAAGAAAGAACCACATTCCAAACATTTAAAAAACCCAAAACATTAGTGATTCATCACAACAGTGAAAAAAATCATCTTAATAAAAAAAAAACTGAATCAATGATGAGTAAAGAGATACTCACATGTTCCACATGAAACAAATAGTTAGTGTGAAAAACGAGTTTTCGTGGTTTTTTTTTTTTTTTTTTATTATATGGATCACTTAAATGGCTTTTAGAAATTGACTGAGGGAACTGAATTCACTGAGGGAAAATGACGGGCCTTATTGATTTTGATTCACCTTTGAAGCTATTTCGGGTTAAAAGTAAATAAATATAAATATTGTTTTTGTACTTAAAACGTGAAGAAAAAATCGAGCTTTATGGATTTTGAAGAGCTTCCAGTGGTTGGAAGCTGAAGCTATTTGCAGTAGTGGAAGCCATTTATTCAGTGATTTTTATTGAATAAGATGTATTGGTGTCGGATCATGTGTTTTGTGTAATGGCTTTAAATCTATGATACAGCAGTTAAAGTATCACTATGAATGCAGATAATGATTTTTTTTTAGTTTTGCTTTTTCACTTTTAAAGAATAAAGAAGAGTTTTTATTTAGAAATCAGAAAAAAATAATTTTTTCTCTTAAGGTTATAAACTGCAAGGTTAACGACCAAGTATTTAATATAGTAGAGAATAAGCATGTATTTAATTTTTTATGTATGATTTCTGTTCATTTTTAGCTGTTGTTTTGTTGATGGATTTTATTGTTAAAATAAATGTCCAGGTATTAAAGAAATTTGAATAAAGAATGTGTAATCAATAAAAATATTTTTTATCTAAATTTGAATTAACCAATAAGAAATTACTTTGTTTCTATTATGTCTCTTTGATAACTCGTTATTTTAATAACAGTATTGAATTCAAATATCTTGTTAAATATAAATTTAAATAAACTAGAATAAACCAGAAATTCGTCAGGATTTCAATATGTTACAGTGTTTCATCAAAAACTAAATGGTAATAATTATTATATACCAATGCGAACGAAAGCAATCCTCTTCATGAAACGTTATAGGCCTAGTATAGGTCGAGATGTTACAATCTACACATCTACAACATTATTACAAAAATAATGCTAATAATTTTCGTTATGTTAATATTATGCTAATGCTTTCGTTGTGTAATAATTGCTGGCATTTAGTCAACTTTATACTAAAATATAATTGAACGAATTATTTATATATATATTATTTTATTAATTAAGATATCATATTTAAAAATGGAAGTGTTCATAGTGAAAAAAAATGCTGGATTGCAAATTTTTTCTCAAAATATCTTTCACTTTGTTGTTGTTCTTAGTCTGACTAAACACATCATTATTATTTATTGAATACACCAAAAAAAAAAAAAAATACATGTTCTTTAAGTATTACGCGTTCAATTTGCATAATTTTTGGAATTTGAATCATCAATCTCAAGAAGAAAAAAAATATATTCGCTAAAATAATGTACAAAGGAAACATTAGAGAAAGAACAGCCACATTCCAAGCATTTGAAAAACGCAAACCATATTTGCGATTCACCACCAAAAAAAAAAAAATGCCTCTTAATAAAAAAAAAAAAAAAAACTGAATCAATGATGAGTAAAGAGATATTCACATGTTTCACGTGAAACAAATAGTTAGTGTGAAAAACGAGTTTTCATGTTTTTCTTTCTTTGTATTATATGGATTGCTTAAATGGCTTTTAGAAATTGTAAAGGCAGGACTGAGGGAAAATGATGGGCCTTATTGATTTTGATTCACCTTTGAAGCTATTACGGGTCAAAAGTAAATACATATAAAGATTGTTTTTATACTTAAAACGAGAAGAAAGATCTTGCTTTATGGATTTTGAAGAGCTTCTAGTGGTTGGAAGCTGAAGCTATTTGCAGTAGTGGAAGCCATTTATTCAGGGATTTTTATTTAAGAAGATGTGTTGGTGTCGGATCATGTGTTTTGTGTAATGCCTTTAAATCAATGACACAGCACTTAAAGTATCACTTTGAATGTAGATAAAGATTTTTATTATTTTTTTTTAAATTTGCTTTTTCACTTTTAGAGAATAAAAAAGAATTTTTATTTAGAAATCAGAAAATAATAATTTTTTTTCTTAAGATTATAAGCTGCAAGGCTAACAGCAATGTGCTTAATAAATTAGACAACATGTATTTAATTTTTAATGTACGATCATTTAGTTATTGTTTACTATTTTTAGCTATTGTTTCGTTAATTGATTTCATTGTTAAAAAATATATATCCAGGAAGTAAAGTAAAGGTGAAATAAAGAATATTTAATTAACTAAAAATATTTTTTTATCTTAATTTGATTTAACCTTTGAATTAAAAAATAAGAAATTACTTTGGTTCTTATTATCTAAGTTTGTTAACTCGTTATTGTAATAACAAAATTGAATTCGGATATATTATTAAATGGAAATTTAAATTATGTAAATAAACTGTAATTAAATGTAAATGTAAAATGCAATTAAAAATTCATGAATATTTCAATATGTTAGTGTTTCATTAATAACTAAATTGCAATTTTTATTATATATTAATACATTCAATTCTAATGGTGGTTATAAATTTTATAATATCTTAAAATTAAAAAAAAAATAAGAATAATTTTATTAGAAAGACTTTCCAATAATTTTGTATATGTGTAATACAAATTTGATCTAAATAAAAATAAATGCTGATACAATATATTATTAAATATTATGTTTGTTTGTAATTATAAATAATATTTATACGAAAAGTTTTAAAAATAAGATAAAATTAGTAAGATTTATATTTTTATTGCAATTAAAATGCAACAGATTATTTGTATGGACAATATTTCAAATACAACTTTATCAAATGTATGAAAAATACTTCCTTTTTATTGAATATTGATGGGCCTCTTGTTCCACAAATGTATGGCATGAACAGCCCACCGATGACCGATGGGGATTTGGGGGTGACTGCCATTCATTTACGTGGTATACAAAAAAAAATCTGAAAAGTTCCCGACAGGCAGTCTGAATCTCGATGGCATATGCTTTTAAAGAAGTTTTAAAAATCTCCATCGAATCGACTTCATTGGAAAAGCAGTGTCTGCAACGGATGCTACTAACGGACGCTAAATTGACCCATGCTGAACACTAACTCCACACGTTACCATTAGGCCATGAATCAGGCATAAGGAATATTTTAAGAGTAAATTTACTTATTACTATAAAATAATTCATTAAAAAATATTTAACCTTTATTTTAAATTAGAGCATAGTTCTATGTGTTCAAGGTGTGTAATAACATATCTTCTTCAATCACTATAATAGAAATTTTTTTAGTTCTCCTTTCACAAAGAAATTTAATGCTTGCTGAAATTTTAAATCCGCTTATTTGTAAGCTAAGCTTTATATAATCTTCTACGTATCTTTGTAGTATTTTATTCCTTTAATATTTTAATTATCTAAAAATCTTTGAGCCTGAAAATTTCGTTGTAATATAACCTTTTCACACATTTCTTAAGATTAACTTCTTTTTTACTTTCCAGTGAGGCCCACTGACGTGAGGATTACCAGCCCCTATCAAGCCCTGTCAGCGGGCAAGGACACCGACATTGTGTGCGTAGCCCGAGGCGCCAGACCTCCTGCACAAATCTCGTGGTGGCTGGACGGTGAAAAACTGACAACCAAGATTACGGAGAGCACTGCGGAGGAAGACAATTTGACAATCAGTAGCCTGAACATAAGACCCAGTATTCAGGACAACTTAAGGAACTTGTCCTGCCGAGGAGACAATCCGCAGTTGACAGATAGTGTTCTGGAGGATACGTGGATCATTAGTGTCCATTGTAAGTGGACTCAAGTTCTTTAAAGCTTTAATCTTTTATTGTGCAAACGTTTGATTTAGGAAAAATTTTAGAACCAAAACTTAAATATTATGTTTTTGGTTATATCAAAATGTCTTTGGTGGATTATATTTGAAATGAGTTATAATGTCAATGTAGTTAGTTAGTTAAATAGTGTTTAACAACTTAAAATATAGTTAATAGAAACTTTTCTATGAATATATTAACGTTTGTTCTGTTTCTTTAATATATTCAATGAGAAATGTTTATAAAAGTCTGTTAAGATGTTGAATTTCGTTTTATAATATTATTTAATTGATTTAAAATAAAATAAATTGTTTAAACATATTGCAGTACTAAACTAAGCCAAAGGTCTTATTTAAAATTTATAGAAAATATGTGGAATCTTTAGCATATTTTTTTCTAATTTTAAAAATTAATATTTAAATTGAGAAGGAGTATATCTACTTCTGAATATGCTCCAAAAAAGAATTATTTTTGTTTTTCATTGGGTTTTATAAAAAAATTGTTATTGTTAAAAGTTGATTTCATTCATTGATATCCCCTTAAATTTGAAATTTACACTTTAGAATGGCATATATAAACTATATAAAAGAACTGAAAAAGTATATTTAAAAGGAAAACAGTATAATGTAAAAAAGTATATTAAAATTATGAATACAAATTAAAACAGTTTTGTATTCATAATTTTTTTTTTAAATAATTAAATTTATTATTTTATGGTGTACTCATTATTCCATTCCTATCTTTTGTTTCTTTTAATAATTTAAATGAAGTTTTAAAAATATATATAAATATAAAAATACAATACTATCAATTTAATAAATTGAATAAAAAATATATTATCAGTTTTAAATAATATATAAATACATATTATATGTTTTAATATTTTTACGAAGCCAAATTAAGGGGATTTACTGGATAAAGAAATGAAATTGATGTATATACATATATAAATCATTATATTAGAGTATTAGTGAGGAAAATATGCTAAAATTAAATAAATTTTCCGTCTATTCTGAAAGAATATTTGCAATATATTTTCACATTTTTTCCATAAAACCACTGTGTAATTTAATATATATTCATTATAATATGATTCATTTTAGCCATACTATGAAACTCAATTCCACCTTCGGTTATATCAATATGAGATCAGCCTAATCAAAATGCAAAGTATTCTATTTTACTATATATATTAACTTTAAATAACATTTAATATATATTAATAATATTTAATGACCTAAAAATACTATGCAAATTAAATAATTCTAGAAATTGTATTGAAAAACAATGATTAAGAAATATGAACATAAAGGATAGTATACAATCTTTATAATATCACAATTAACTCCTTACAATATAAATTTAAAGAGATTACCCCTCCTTTTAAGACAATCCGTCAAGGGGAGGGGGGTCAGCTTCCCTCACTTCTCTTTGGAGTAGACGTTTCTCAGCTCGTGGTCTATCACTAATCACGAAGGAACAAATCATGATATATCAATTGATTCATATTAAATCCTTAATTTTTTCGAACTGCGAAGGTCGTACAGACATTCGCTACCTTCCGAATTATATCTGATACCGAATATGTGTTATTAGATTTGAGTGACAGGCTGTTCTCATTAATACAAAACGCTAATTGCATGTAATATAACTACCCACGATGAAACTCGATTACTTGCAAATTTGAGTGATGGGTTTATTATATACTTTTTATCAAACAACATACATTCTTCTCCCTTAGGAATGAAAAGAAAAACTCTTCTTGTGAGAAAAAAAGGGTTACATTACACATGATACAAGTTTTTTGTCATTAAATATTCATGAATGAAACTATTGGTCAAAACTCTGACATAATTTTCTAATGCTACAAAAACAGTGCGAAGTCAGCAATATCTTTCAATACCTTGTATATTTTGCTTCCCAGATTTACCAAGATTATCGGTGAAAATGAATACTTTGGATTCACTGAAAGAAGGAAGTGAGATCAATATGACATGTCAAGTGCATTCTCTTCCGCCTGTAACTGAACTTGAGTGGCTACAAGATGGACGCTCACTGGTCCTCCAGTCGGTGCCAATTTCCTCAATAGGACACTGATCATTCCTTCAGCAGGACCCCAGCACAAAGGAGAATATCAGTGTGCAGGCACCAACAGTGAAGGAAGGTCCGTCAGTGATCCTGTTTTACTGCAAGTGCTATGTAAGTGTCTTAATATGTAATTAGTTGTTTCATAATTATATATTATGTTTATTTTAGTCATTAAAGTTATATAATCTCCAGTTAAAAACACTTCAATTCAAAACAGTATATATTTTTATATTGTGGATGCAAAACAATTTTTTGTTTTTATATATATTTTTTAATTTCTGAATTTGATATAAAGTTTTTCGTGGTAGAGCAATAAATTTTATGTACAATTTATTGTTTCATCCTTATTGATCATATGATTTGGTAGAAAAAAATATAAATTAATTTATGTCCAGTGGCAAATATTTTATAGCTAAAGTAGGATATTAGTGATTTATTCGTTTTTAATAAATGAATATTAAATCACTTTGGAGGTAAATCTCTTTAGATCTATTCAAAGACACAAAATAACTGATTACATTAAAAATATATAAACTATCTTGAAAGAAACAATGCAGTAATATTTTAAGATTCTTAAAATCATAATCTTATATGATGGCTCTTTTGAGTGATTTGGATAATAGTGATTTAATAATAATGTAGTTTATCCAAATTGTCATTATTTATTCAGAAATTATATGTATATAAATTCAATTATATATTTAGAAATAATTATTTTATTAACTAATATAAACAAAAATATTAAAATAATACATCATGCTGATTTTCATAAGTTATTCTGGTTTAATAAAATTACACACTACATAAATGATTTAAATACTATTAATTTTAAAGAAATGGATATTAAATCACTGTGTAGATACATAAATTGCATCTTTTCAAAGAAACAAAATATTTGATTACATTAAAGTATATATAAACTAGCTTGTAAGCAGAAACAATGTAAAAATATTTTAAAATTCTTCAAATCATTATCACATAATAGCACAGATTTAATAATAAAGCAGCTTACCGAAGTAGTCATTACATATTTATAAATAATTATTTTATTAGTTAATATAAATAAAAATATTATTATAATCAGTATGTTTTATTATTTTAGTTACTCTTGTTTAATAAAATTAAATACTATTTAATTATAAGAAAGGATTATTAAATCACATTGTGGATAAATAAATTATATCCTCTCAAAGATACAAAATATTTGATTACATTTAAATATATATAAATTAGCTTGCCAGCAGATACGATTTTATAACATTTTAGGATTCTTAAAATAATTATCTTATTATAAAACACATTCAAGCATGTTGTATGACAGTAATTTAGTAAAAATTCAGTTTATTGAAATATTATCAGAATAACCAACGGTATGATATATACATTGTTCTATTTTCTTGACAATTTAATTATTTAAATGGAAATTTGAATCGGAAAAAAATTTATTTCAGAATTCGTAATAAAACTTTTTCAAATATTTTTATTCGTTGTCGTTTAATACATTCAAATGTAATAAACGACGAACATTATACTATTTCATCACTTACACAAAAAAACAATTTTATTAAATAATTTTAAATAAAAAATAATATATATGGATAAATAGCATAAATATTTGATGCTACTTAATCAATTTGATATATCTTAGTAGACTCCAAAAATGATCTTTTAAAAATTCTTTTCCATTGAGAAACACGGAAAATTTATAAACGCATCTTTTATAAAAATTTTTATCACACAATATGTGATATTTCTTATAAAAATTTTATGCTCCTTTCTTTATTTGCATTTTGGTAAATAACTTTTAGAACATTAATAATTCATTTGTACAAGATTATTGTTATTGATTGTTGTTATTGATTATTGTTGGTGTGAAATAAAATCTGTTGCGTCAAAAAGGCAATTTAGAAGCATTTATTTTACGCATGGTTAAACAAAGCAAAACTAAAATGCCACTATTTTTTCCCATTATTTTGGGGAACTTTAAGATTCAGTTCACTTACATAATTAATGAATCAGTTATAAAGCATTTTGGGGAAATACCTTATAAATTAAATTATATTTCACATCTTATCAATAAAAATGGGAAAAGATATCCCGGGCAAAAAGAAAAACAAAATTTTTACTTCACAAATCTGACAATGCACTCCAAAAAGCAAACTCTTTTATGCTGTCAACGCGAAAAAGACTTCTCTTTCAATACTTTATTATTTGCATATTAACAAAATCAATCCACAAAAAGTGCTTACAATATTCTTAAAGAAAACGAGCGTCGGTTATTATTATTATTTTATCTTTGTTTGTAACGACAGAAAGGAGAATAGTATAAAAAAAAATTGGCAAAAGTATTTTTTTTTTGTAGAAGACGAAGCAGCATTCCTTTGAAGACCCTTTTTATGCATTCCATGTGCACCGAAGCGTGCACCAAGTTTACACTGTACTGCACCAAATTTGGACACAACTTTTATTTACTGTTCTTTAAATTAACTCTCAAATGGTACATCAGAAGTCTCCAGCCCACGTGAAAGACGGAGGGAAATTTAAATCGAAAATCAAATTATTCTCGCTTTTTTTATTCGATATTTATTTTCCAGGATGGTGGTTTGGGGATCCTTGCATTTGAATTGCTTTTAAAGTTTTCTTTCTGCATTCCTTCTTCTTTATGAAGCTTCTATTACAACTTCCACTCGATGTTTTAAATGCTGGCGACGTTTTTGGTTTAGTTTCACTTTTAACATGGCGGCGTTGAAGATAAATGTAACCAACTTTCCAGCTTCATAATTTAATTTTATATTTTCGAAGCTGTTCCCAGAGGCCTTTTATAAGTTTTTGAGTAATACCTTTAATGAATATATTCAGCATTTTAAAGGGATTTTTTCGGTTGCTTGATTTTCTTACAAGGAATAAAATCTGCAACATCAGGTGTTCGTTGGTGGTGGATATTTATGCGTCAGATAAAATAATATTACACATTTTTCTCTTTTAATATGAGATGGGGATTATTCTATTAGTTTGTATTTCTGGTACTTGATTAAATTGGACTTCGTGGTTTTTGTATTCAGTTTAGGGTAAATGTAAGTGATAAAAAGTATAATTTTCGTCGGTTTTTACGTTTGAATGTAACGAACAAAAATTAGTGAAAATTTTTTGTTATGAATTCTGAAATAAATTTTTACCTATTCACATTATAATTTAAATAATTAAATTGCCCAGTAATCAAACTATTTCTATATATCGCTGATGGTTATTCTGGCAATTTCGAAAAACTGAATTATTATTAAATCACTGTTATTCAAATCTGCAACATCAGGAATATTATGAGATAATAATTTCAAGAATCCTAAAAATATTATAGCATTGTTTTAGCTTACAAGATAGTATCTATACATTTTAATTTAATCAGATATTTTGCATCTTTGAAAAGATGAATATTAAATTATTTTGTAGATAAATAATTTACAGGACTTAAAAATTAATAGTATTTAAATTATTTACATAGTGTTTAATTTTATTAAGCAAGAATAAGTAATGATAATCAGTATACTTCACTATTTTAATATCTTTATTTATATTAGCTAATGAAATGACTATTTCTAGATATACAACTCAATATATAAATATACAATTTCTAAATATATAATGGCAGTTTTAATAAACTGTATTATTATTAAATCACTGAAATCCAAAACATTGAAAGTGCCTTATTATGAGAGTAATGATTTCAAGACTCTTTAAATATTACTGCATTGTATCTGCTTACAAGGAAATGTATTCGTATTTTAATGCACTCAAATATTTTGTGTCTTTGAAAATATTGTAATTAATTTATCTACAAAATGATTTAATATCCATTTCTTTAAACGATTAGTATTGATATCATTGATATAGTGTACAATTTTATTGAACAAAAATAATTTATGAAAATCAGTAGGTTTTTTATTTTAATATATTACTTATTTTAATAGCAAATATAAAAAATTTCTAAATATATAATTTCTACTACGCTTGTTTTAAATGCATTAACTATTAGTAAAATGAATCTTTAATTTTACTAATTTGAGTGAGATTCCAAATAAAATTTAAATATACCAATTTTACCAAATACTTTTTAGTCAAGAATAATGTAATGTAGATAAATAGCGTAAATAGCTGATTCCTAATTGGTAAATTTAATATATCTACGTAGACTCCAATAATTATCTTTAAAAATTATTTTTTTTTTGTAGAATAACACAGAAAATTTATAAACACATTACTATATAAATTGTTTATCACCCAAATATGTGATGTTTCGCATAAAATATGTATGCTCCTTTCTTTATTTTCACTTTGTTAACTAACTTTGGAACATTAATAATTCCTTTGCACAAGATAATTGTTGGAGTGAAATAAAATCTGTTGCGTCAAAACGCAATTTAGAAGCATTTATTTTACGCATGGTTAAATAAAGTAAAACTAAAATACCACTATGTTTTCCCATTATTATGTGAAAATTTAAGATTCCGTTCACTTACATTATTAATGAATGGCTGATAAAGAATTTAGCGAAAATACCTTAAACAATGAAATTATATTTCACATCTTATCAATAAAAATGGGAGGCTTTTATTCCACATCAAGATATACCTTCAAAAAAAAAAAAAAAAAACAGAATTTTTACTTCCCCAATCTAACAATGCACTCCGAAAAGCAAACTCTTTTATGCTGTCAACGCGAAAAAGACTTCTCTTTCAATACTTTATTATTTGCATATTAGCAAAATCAATCCACAAAAGTGCTTACAATATTCTTCGAGAAAACGAGCGTCGTTTACTATTATTATTTTTTGTTTGTAGTCACAGAAAGGAAAATAGTATTAAAAAAATTTGCAAAAGTATTTTTTTTTGGTAGAAGGCAAGGCAGCATTCCTTTGAGGACACTTTTTACGCATTCCATGTGCACCGAAGCGTGCACCAAGTTTACACTATGGTGCACCAGGACACAACTTTTATTTACTATGTTTAAAATTAACTCTCAAATGGAACATCAGAAGTCTCCAGCCCACTTGAAAGACGAGGGAAATTTAAATTGAAAATCAAATTATTTGCCTTTTTTTTATTCGATATTTATTTTCCAGGATGGTGGTTTGGGTATCCTTGCATTTGAAATGCTTTTAAAGTTTTCTTTCTGCATTCCTTCTTCCTTATGAAGCTTCTATTACATCTTCCACTCGATGTTTTAAATGCAGGCGACGTTTTTGGTTTAGTTTCACTCTTAACATGGCGGCGTTGAAGACAAATGTAACCAACTTTCCAGTGTCATAATTTAATTTTATATTTCCGAAGCCATTCCCAGAGGTCTTTTATAAGTTTTTGAGAAATATCTTTAATGAATATATTCAGCATTTTAAAAGGGATTTTTACGGTTGCTTGATTTTCATACAAGAAATAAAATCTGAAACAGCAGGTGAGCATTGGTGGAGGATATTTATGCGTCAGATAAAATAATATTACACATTTTTCCCTTTTAATATGAGATGGGGATTATTCGATTTGTTTGTATTTCTTATACTTGAATAAATTAGACTTCGTCGTTTTTCTATTCAGTTTAGGGTAGATGTAAGTGATAAAATAGTATAATCTTCGTCGTTTATTAGGTTTGAATGTATTAAACGACAACGAATAGAAATTTTTGAAAAATATTTGTTACGAATAATGAAATAAAAATTTTAACTATTTAAATTTCCATTTAAGTAACTAAATTGTCAAGAAATAAAACAATTTATATATCATACTTTTGGTTATTCTGACAATTTCGATAAACTGCGTTATTATTAAACAACAGTTATCCAAAACATTTGAAAGTGTCTCCCTTATAAGATGATTTCATGAATATTAAAGCATTATTACATTGTTTCTGCTTACAAGCTAGTTTGTATAGATTTTAAAGAAATCAGATATTTTGTGTATTTGAAAAGATGTAATTTATTTATCTACAAAACGCTTTACAATAGTTAAAAATGAATAGGATTTATATGATTTAGTAATTTTCAAGTTGTAATTTTATTAAACAAGTATAACTTATGATAATTATTATGTTTTCTAATTTTAATAATTTTATTTATATTATCTCATAACATAATTGTTTCTAAATATGTAATTACTAAATATATAATGACAATTTTGATAAACTGCATTATTATTAAATAACTGTTATCCAAAACACTTGAAAATAACTTGTTATAAGGTAATTATTTCAAGAATCTTAAAATATTATTGTATTTATCTGCTTACAAGCTAGTTTATATATATTTTAATATAATCAAATATTTTGTCTCTTTAAGAATTGCAATTTATTTATCCACAAAGGCAATTAATTTTTATTTATTAAAAATGAATAGTATTTAAATGATTTATGTAATGTATAATTTTATTAAACGAGAATAACATATGAAAATCAGTATGTTTTATTATTTTAATATCTTAATTATTTTATTAACTAATATAAATAATTTTTAATGCACTGTTTTTAAATTTATATTAGTTAAAGATTAATTTTACTAATTTGACTGAGATCCCAAATAAACTTTAAAAAATATCAATTTTATAAGATAATTGTAAATAAAGAATAATATAATGTGAATAAATAGCAGATATAATTGATGCTACCCGGGCAGTTTAATATATCTTTGCAGACTCTAATAATGATCTTATTTAAATTCATTTTTGTTGAATAACACAGAAAATTTATCAAGGCATTTTTTTATATAAATCGCATACAATTTTTATAAGAAACATCACATATTGTGTGCTAAACAATTTTTATAATTATGCATTTATAAATTTTCCGTATTTCTCAATGAAAAAGAATTTTAAAAAGGTCATTATCGGAGTCTACTAAGATATATCAAACTGACTAAGTAGCCTCAAATATCTATGCTATTTTTCCATCTTATATTATTCTTTATTTAAAATAATTTAACAAAATTGGTATTTTTTAAAGATTATTTGCAATATTAGTCAAATTAGTAAAATTAATCTTTAACTAATATATTTAAAAACAGCGTATCAAAAATTATATATTTAGACATATTTATATAAGCTAATAAAATAATTAAGATATTAAAATAATAAAACATACTGATATTCATAATTTATTCTTGTGTAATAAAATTATAAACTGTATAAATGATTTAAATACTAATCATTTTAAGAAATGAATATTAAAATCCCTTTGTAGATAAATAAATTATAATTCTCAA
>BPLQ01000375.1:0-242621 GCA_021605075.1 Caerostris darwini | reverse complement strand
TTATACACGAACACGCTGCAAGGCATAGTCGAAAAACGTAGTGAATTCAGCAGACTTGAAATTTGAGTTACGAACTTCATTTCTACATCATTATTGCGGGGTTGAATGGCCGAGTGGCTAGTGCTCTGGCGCTCGGTACCACAGGTTTGGGGTTCGAGCCCTGGCGGTGCCATGGATGTTTGTAATCGTTCGGAATCCACTTTAAACCGTAGGTCCCGGTCTTACATGAGCGTAAAGCGACACGGGGCTATTGTTACTCCGCGTTTCGTAGCTCATCTTCAAGTTACATGCACTTCTTGGGTAGTGCTAAGCGAGTAACGTCGGTGTAGCGCTGTCTTAAGGCATGAAAGACAATTGTAAATGTTTGCCAGTTGCATTAGAACAAAAGCATCATTATTGTGATCTAGCGAGATGCGAAGAATGTCTAAAAGAGGCGAAAGATGTTCGGCATCTGTTAGGCAAAGAGAATGGCAATTATTAAAAGTGCTAAGACTATAACATTTGCAGAATGTGGGAAATGACGAAACGGAATAAGTCCACGTAGAGAAATATGAAGGTAAGAATCGCCTGTCAGATGAGGTGACATTATATATATACACACACACTCAAGGTAAGACCCAAACAAACAATAACAAAAAAATATGTGACACTGAAAGCAAAACTTTTTTTATTCACAAAGTGCTTATTTGATTCAATATTTGCAATAAATGTTCAAAATTGCGACCTCAACAATAATACATGCTTGGTAGCATCAAAGGAGTGACTGGCGAACAGTTGCCAAGATGCCAGGCATTTCGCGCACTCTTGCAGCTGCAATGAATAAGCGAGCAAAGAGGTCCTCATTTCAGTAGGGGCCTGTTGGCTCATTTCTGATCGTACCTTCCTGTACAAAAAATGTATATTTTAATAAGTTGTAGCACCCCTCAGAGTTTGTCCTATGACAGTTTAAACACCCTGTAATATATACACTCAATAGCCAAAACATTATGACCACCTGTCAATAACGAGTTTGCCCACCTTTGGCGCGCAACACAGCTTCTACCCGCCTTGGCATGGATGCCACAAGTCCTTGGTAGATGGCCGGAGACAGATTGTACCAGATGTTTAAGCAACGGTCACGCAAATCTGAAATATTGCGAATTGGTGGTCTTTGAACTCTGAGCTGCCTCCCCGGGACATCCCAAATGTGTTCTATCGGATTGCGATCCGGTGAGTTAGGCGGCCAGGACATTAACTGGAATTCAGCATCATGTTCCTGGAACCACTCCAACACAATTTTAGCCTTGGGACAAGGGGCGTTGTCCTATTGGAACATTCCATTTCCAGTTGGAAAAACAGAGGCCATATAAGGGTGCAACTGGTTCGCAAATGATGTTCACATACCATGTAGCATTCATGGTCTGCTCTACCACAACCACGGGTCCCAGAGACGCCCAAGAGAACGTCCCCCAAAGCATAATACCGCCACCACCAACCTGTGTATGACTTACTGTACATTGAGGGAGCAACTGTTCGCCTGGAAGACGGCGTATCCTGACACGGCCATTGACGTGATGAATGACAAACCGTGATTCATATGACCAGTCACGATGTTCCCGGGCCCAGCGCAGGCGCGATGACGCTTGGTCAGCAAAGGCACACGAGTGGAACGTTTGCTGCGTAGCCCCATATCCAACAGTGCCAGCTGAACAGTGTGCTCCGATACTATTCTACTTGGCCCTGCATTGTATTGGGCTGTCAGCTGAGCCACTGTCTGGCTCCGGTTTTGCTTCACCACACGACACACTCTCCGACGACCTTTTTCTTTGATAGCGTGTGGACGTCCAACACCATGTCGTCTACTGCTGGTTTCTCCCGTCATTCATCCACTTTGCATAAGTACTAACAACTGTAGATCGAGAACAACCCACGATTCGTGCAGTTTCGGAAATACTTGTTCCGAGCCTTCGAGTCATTACAATCTGCCCTCTATCAAAGTAGCTTAGATCCGCAGCCTTTCCCATCCCACACAGAAGTGTGTGAAAGAATGATTCTTCAGACTCTCCAGCAGCAGTTAAATACCACTTACACCTGATCACGTGCCTTCCACGTCATCCAGGCGAGTTCATTGCAAAATGTAGGGGTGGTCATAATGTTTTGGCTCTTGAGTGTATATCCGCAGTCAATTACAATTAGAACAGCCTTCACAAGCCTACTCTACAAGGACCAGTACCTAATTCAAAAGTCTTTCTTTTTTGTATTCCAGCAGCATTCTTGTTAGAATGAGTAAGGTTACTTTTCTCTTTCAATAATAAAATGAAGATCACAGATACTTTTTTTTTTTCAGATTAGAATATTTTTTAAGTACACAAAATAAAATTGAGCTAAATAAGTATCATTATAATTAATTAACGTATTAAATAAGATAAAGTAAAAATAACGAGGGCTTTTTTTAGCTGCATTTTTAAATACAAGATGTTTCAAAACTTATTAAATGAAATTAATAAGTTTCGAAAGCGAATGAAATTAGTCTGCCTTAAAACATTCTTCGGGTTATTTCTGTTGGGGTAACCACAAATTTAACTATTTAATTGCATGCATTCATACCATAAATTTAATTAGAAGTTAGTGAAGATACAAATAATGATTTTTTTTTTTTTTTTTTCTTTTCGCGACACACAGAACTCTTGAATCAATTCCACGACTTTGGATCAAATATATTTCTCATATGAGGCATATTCAAGGAATATTATTTTCAAAGCATTTAAATCTGTAAGTAATAATGAATTTCTTCAGCATTTTATTTTTTAACTTGTAACTTAATTTGACATTTTTTTTTTTACTTATATAAATACATGTAGAATTTAATTCTAAAAACAAATACAAAACAGATCAAATAATAAAAACTTACATTTTTACTGTACACAATCGTTAATGTTTATTTAGAAAAAACACTTAACTTATTCCAAACTTAGACATTCTGCAGTTACTAAAGGATGCGACTAGACTGCATTTATAGTAGATTATAATAGAACAACTTTAAATTGTCTATAAACAGTACTAATCATTTAGTTATTCACCAATGAAATCTAGCATGCTTTCACTGTGTTTGAGTAGCGATTACATTTTTTTACGTTTCCAAATATAATGTTGTGCCACTTTTATTAACTATAATTTAATATAGCTAACGGACCTAGACTAGCGCATTGGCTCTCGGTACCATAGATTTGGGGTTCGAGTCCTGGCAGTGCCATGGATGTTTGTAGTGGTTCGGAATCCATTTAAAATTGTCGGTCCCGGTCTGTTTAGCCTAAAGTGTGCATAAGATGACCGTAGAGCGACAAACTAAACCAAACCTTTGTTGTTGGGTTCGAATCATAATGACTTATATATTTTCATATTGAGAATATTAAATAATCTTGAAAATATATTTTAAAACCTTTTCCAAATCTACTTGAAATATATTAACCGAAGATAATGAATGTATTTTTTATGTAAGGTGCTTAACAAAAGAATTTAAAGTGGTTCATATATCTATTATTTGATATCTTTCTTCTTCTTCATTGGCGCTGCAGCCCCATGGTGGGTCAAGGCCGTATACTGGTAGATTTCGGGACGGGAGATGTTTTTATTTTTACGAGGTAGGATTGCTAGCCGTACGCTCAACAGTCATATTAGACCAGAACCTACGGTTTAAAATGTATTCCAAACCACTATAAAACAACCATATCACCGCCGGGCCTCGAACAAGAAGCTTATAGCACCTAGAGAGCTGATCACTCAGCCATCAGGCTCCATTATTTGATATCCATTAGTTATTAACAGCCTAAAAGTGTGGTAGTGAAATTTTTCTGACGTATAAATGAAAATTTTACTAAAAATTATTCGGATTTTTTTTGAAATTCTTTCAAAACCATTTTATTTTGTTTACATTTACATTTCCTTTTAAAAAAGTTAAATAAATTTTGCTGTTTTTGGTGACGGTTTCTTGGTTCTTGGTGGTGGTCTATTGTTCATTTTTAAACAATAAACAGTACAAAAATTTTATTAATATAAACATTTTAAAATAAATATTAAATAAATTTAAACTAATTGCTATTTCTTATTTATGTTTTTTTAATTGATGAACATATTAAAAAGGTAGTTTTCAGAAAATCCAATGGAAGGAATTGTGGACAATTTTTTTTCCCCTTTTAGGATCTTTCATTTTCTGAAATAATGTTCTAGTATGTTAGTAAATTTAAAAAAAAAAAAAAAAAAAATTTTTTAGAAGGCAACAAGTATTTATATTCTCAGATAAGGCATATTTTTATGTTTCTGTGCTATGAATTGAATTTCCTATGTTCGTACGAAGAGAAAGATATTCAACAAAATGCAGCGTTATAATAATTTAAGCGAATGCATCCAAATGTGTGACAGAATTTTGAGAACAAACACATTTCCAAGAAGTAATTTTATCGCGCCTGAGGCCAAAGATAAATTCAGTAAGAAATTATATTAAAAATCTATATTTGTGATTTAAAATTTACAAGTTTTTCTTGTTTAAATGTTATTCATGTTATTAACTGAACTGGCATTATTTGTTGATTGCTGAAAACCGTTTCTTTATATATTAAAGTTAATTTATTGGTTGGAAACCGCATCAAATTAAGTTTAATACATAAAGAAACCCGTATTATCACAATAAGAAAATTATGTGTAAAATTTTGTTTTTGTTGGCGTGTCCTTCATGGAAGAAGGGAAGAGGGGTGCAGCTTTTGTTCTGATGGAGCACCCGTAGGTAGAAGTCTGACTTCTGCTCCGTAACTCTCTTACAGTCATAGAAGACCGGGACCTACGGCTTAAAGTGGATTCCGAACCACTACAAACATCCATGGCACCGCCGGGACTCGAACCCGGGACCCGAGCGCCAGACACTCGGCCATTCAGGCCCGTAAAATTTTGTGTTCCTGTTAATTAAAATTGTAATCTAATGATTTTATTTCTACATAATTAGCAGAACTCTTATTGACATATCTTCCTATTTCAATAATTTCGAAAAATTCTGATTACTGCAAGTTTCAGTACGTTTCAAGGGATATTTTGATTCAAAACTCTTTTAAAAATATTTATCTAAGCATTTTATAATTAACAGTCGTTCTCAAACTATGGAAAGCAAAGATCAATCTAATGGGATGAAAACCAGGTACCACTTATTTCGTAACCATAAGAATTAAATCGGCTTAAGTAAATATAAAAAAATAATAGCAACAATTTTAAAGAATATTTAAACAAAAAATAAATTTAAATTAATTTGGATTTCAAAATTACTGATAACTGATTTGAAATTTAAAAGCATTTAATAATGCTAAAGCAACGCATTTTTTTTCTCTAAGTTATTGGTTTTAATCAAATCAAAACCAATAACCTATCGGAAACTTTCTAATAGTATATCATGGTCTAACCCAGGGGTCTCCAAACTCCGGCCCGCCAATCCGGCGACAGCCCGCCAATCCGGTGACAGCCCGCCAATCCGGTGTCATCAATCCGGCCCGCGACAGCGAATAGCTTATTGTTGCTGTAATACGTCGGATAAAAAACACATAATGATAAATAACTCGGTTTTATTGACTTGATAGGTAAAGCTTAATGACAAGCATAATAAGCAGAAAATTTAATTTTAGCATAACAACTAACAAATAATTGAAATGAATCCCACTGACATTATAAACTAGTGAACATCCCGCGGCTACTCTCGGTAGTTATGTTGGGGTAAAGAGTATCGCATATGTATGTATGTCGATGTTTGGAATGTATATATCCTGAATCAAACATGATTTTTATTCTGAAAATCCCTCAGGAACGGAAAAGCTAAATTAACTCGAATGAAACCGTGGGTTATCCAATTGTAAAAAAATACTAATGAGATTTATGTAATTGTAATTTTTCACTGACAATAGTGGATCAATTTTACTTGTACCAATTATTAAAAGAGATTTAAGATGCTCATCGGTTAACTTTGATCTATAAACATTATTTGTGTACTTCATTTTCGAGAATGAAGCGAATTTAGCAAGCGTATGCTTTCTCAGAGCGCGTAATCGGCGACTAGTCTAGAAATTATAGATAATAGAGAGTTTTTGCATACCGTACGTTAGTTATCGTAGGACGTCCGTTAGCTTTTTCTCCCTAGCGCGCATGCTCAGTTTCCTATGAACATGCGCGCTAGGGAGAAAAAGCTAACGGACGTCCTACGGTAACTAACGTACGGCATGCAAAAACTCTCTAATGGCAGAAAAATTAAAACGCTTTTGGCCCTCGGTACTTACTGGAGTAAAAAGTATGGCCCGAAGGCTGAAAAGTTTGGAGACCCCTTGTCTAAATGAAAGATCTTAAAAGCAGACATTCTATTGATCATTTAAAGCACTTAAATTTTTGATTGTTTTTTTTTTTTTTTTTTTTTTTTTTTTGTGATAAGAAAATTAATATTTGTTATTATCGCTGTATTACACCACACATCATCAACAGTGGTGCAACTACCCCAGGGTGAGCCAAGGCTGTCTGCCTGCTGGCAGATTTCGAGACATGAATGTTTTCTTTTTACGGGATAGGATTATCAGCCCAAGACTCTACAATCATAATAGATTGGGACCTACGGTGTAAAGTGGATTTTGAATCACTTTAAACATCCATGGCACCGCCGGGACATGAATCCGAAATCTAGCATCGAGAGCCATTATAAGCTACATGCCATTATGAGCCACATATAAGTTAATTGATCATTTTTAGCAAACTAATATTTTAAATACTTTTATTTCGAATAAAACCCAAATGTTCTACATAAAATGTTAAGTTAAAGTAAACTGACTAAAACATCAACTTTGTTGTTGTTTCTTATCCCATTTGGTCGACAGCAACATCTAGTCCATGAACTCGTGTGTTTTCAAAGAAAAGCCACTCCAAGACTTGAGCACAACTGGCTCTTCAGAATTCTTAAATCGACGAGTTATGATAAAGGGTAAAAAATGCAGCTTCTTTTTGTCCTTGTCCTTGACAAAGACGTGGGACATCCAAAGGGAGAAGTCTGGCTTTACCCCACCTGGTTATATAGTACATCAACTTTTCTATTTAGCGATAAAAATGGATTGATGGCGAAAAAATAAAAATAAAGTGGAAAATCCCCGATGTTAGCGGCATGATGGCCAATTGGCTAACACTCTGGCCGTTAGTGTCAATGGGTTCAGGTTCGAATCCTGGCGGTGGTGGATGTTTGTTAGTAGTTCGGTAGGTCCCATTCTAATTAGTCTGTAGGTCCCAGTCTAATTAGTAAAAAGTGTGCACAAAATGACCGTAGAGCGACAAACCAAACCAAACCTCGATGTTAAGTTTAGTATTTATCGAATTTTATGAAAATTTTCTTATTTAAATTGTAATATGCATGTTGTAACATAATGTCAACAATGCTTTTTTTTTTTTTTTTTTTTTTCTCAATAGATTCAGATGTGTTATGTTTAAAAAATGCCAGCGCATTTTATCCATCTAGAACAATCGTTGTTCAAAACTTTCTGTCCGATGCCGAAGTTCACGTTCAAAGCTTCATTGCCATGTTTGGGATTGTAGAAATATGCGAGATGATCAAAGAAGACGCGCCATCATGTTTAGCAGTTGTGCAGTACAAGTTCAAACGTTCTGCTGCTGACGCTTTGCTTGCGATGCCAAATTGTCAGGTATTAAAGCACTTGATAATGATTAGCAGTAATTGAATATTTTTGCACTTTAAGCAATTATTATATAAATATGCATCTAATTAACATTTCTTCCAATCAATGTGATGTTTTCAAACGCCAAATACTAGTCTGAAGATTATTTGTCACTGTAAAGAAAGATATGCAGCAAATTGAGCATTATTCACCCCACTTTATAACTTCTATATTACACCACCATTGTGGCACGCCAATTTGTGAGGAACAGCCTTAAAGGCAGCAAAGGATTGTTCGCACCCTAATCCTTCTATCTCAAATAGAGCAGAGACTTTTTGGAACATAGTTTGATACATTCATTGAAATTTGGCATAGGGATATTTGTTAAAAAATGCATAAATATTTCTGTAATTCATAATTAGTATCGACACATTATTATGGAAAAAAACAAAAACATTTTTTATTTGAAAATGGTATTTCATTATCCTTTTATCTATGCTGTTTATCTAAAATTTCTACTAAATTCTATAATGATATGCGAAACATTAATAACCCTGTATTAAATATCCTACAAAATTACGATTATGATATTTCTTCCCGCAAACATAGCAAAAGACCTCGCACTGTTCTAAATATTTTAAATTAATTCATTACAACTGCCTAGATGAAAAAAGTTCGCTTTTCTCCTAATTTGACCTTTGCTCATTCGGGGTTATTACACGCAACTGATTCCATCAACATCTACAATTTTGATATTTTTCATTTTATAATTTTATTAAATAAATCTCTTTTAAAAAAGGGGGCATTTAATTATCTATTTAGCTTATTAACTCAAAGGCATGAGACCACCGCTATATTTCAACATTTTACAAAGAAGGAGCTAGTGGCCGCTACGCGGCCAAGGATCTCCGTAATAATCTACAATAACAACAATCGTTTATCTGGTTACAGTGATATGAGTAATTGCCAATTATGAACATGGTATACATAATCAGAAAATAGATACGTTACTGTGAATCAAATAGAATTTTCATTAAAATAACTATTTGAAGTTTTTGTGTACACAGTACACTGTTTTTACTTACTTTTGTTCATTGAAATTTGACATAGGGATATTTGTTGAAAAGTGCAGGAATATGTCTTTAATTCATAATTATTATTGCCACATTGTTATGCAAAAAACATCAATACATTTTTTAAAGGTATTTTATTATCCTTTTTATCTATGACGTATTTTTTCAGGTGCGTGGTAGTAATTTAGTTGTCAATCTCTTATGGAACGGACCGTATGAAAACATTGGGACATTTACCCAAAGTGTGCGAAAATCGTTCAAAGAATGCGCAGAGAAACGCGTGCTCTGTATTGGCCATCTTCCTAGAATCATCACAGAGGATGCTATCAGACGAAAATGCGAAAAGTATGGCAAAGTGGAGAATGTTCGAGTCCAACCTCAGGATCAAGGAGCTTTCGCATACGTGGTTTTCCAATCGGCATTCTCAGCAGCAATTGCTAACTACTGCCTTCGCAACAGCTCCACCAGCAATGCAGCATTAATGCTGGGATATAAGTGAGTTCCTTTTTTTATCGAAAAATTTGGACTTACAATCATTGTTCATTCGTCACTTTTTTATGATGAACAAATTTGTATGTAAATGAGAATAGCAATAGATAGAATTCAGCCATATGCAATTCATCGTTTGAATCGTAACTTCGTCCTAGAATAAAAGATTTTTACAAATATGTCTCATCATAACATACATCTGTTTCGAAATATTCGTTTACAATACGGGTTTATCATGAAAAACTTTTGGTATGAACTTCTCATATAACAGAAAATGAGTTAATGGTTTTGCGAGAGTTATCCAAAACATTTGTATTATAATTGACTCATTTCTGAAATCCCTGGATAATGATAAATCATAATTTTTAAATAAAAAGTTATCTTTTATTAAATGAATATAAGCATTTTTAATGAATTTTTACATAAATTAAAACGATTTTTTTTATAATTGTAGATCAAAATCATTTTTTATAATTATTAAACTTCCGTCATCTTAGTGGTGAATCGTGTATGTTAAACACATTGTATATGGGTTTCAAAAATTTCTTTCACGCTATAAAGATGCACAATGAAATGAAAAGGTGACGTGTAATAAAGATGCATGTCTTTCGTATCCAATGTGATGCGCTAAATACCTAAATGAAGTTCTATACATAAGTATATACCATTATGATATATATATATAGATATATATATATATATGATTATATCATTATGATATATCGTATACCTTTATTGTTTAATAATATACCATTATTATGGCAACTACTATTGTTGGCAATAGGATATATGGACTAAGACTATGGTGTTTGACATCTGTAGCCTTCGGTAATCTATACAGATTAGACATAGATGACAATTGCGCAAGATGTCTTAGCATCAGATTTACAAACATTTAGGAAGGGGGGAATACACCTAGACGACGCGGAATCACATAGCAAAGATGAATCGAAAATGCTTTCCATGCGCTATATGGGAGCGTTACACGGGTGAAAGTAGTTCTGAGCTTTCTCTCAGAAACTATGTTGAGATTTAAAAATAAACTATTTTTTCATTCAAAACTCTCGGTTAAACATTTGCAAACTTTGTCAAGTCACAGAACATTTATTTTCATTAAATTATTTAATGGAACCCCTTGTCAAAATCAATGAACATTCCGATGGACACGCCTTAAAAGTTATATCCCCACACACCAACATTTGACAAATACTTTTTTTTTTTTTTTTATATTTATATTACTTATATAAGAGTTTTTATTTTATATGCTTATATTCAATATTTTTAATTAAAATTAAAAATTAATTTCGATACTAATTAATATTAATTGATTGATTAATTTAAGATTTCTGTTGCATTAATGAATTTTTGAAGGAATTAATGTTCGTTCTTAAAAATTGTCATACAACGATTTGTATTGTCTTTTCAACTTTCTGAAACGTAAAGCTCTGATTTTTATTATGCATTTTAAAAAGCGTTTATCACAATTGGTGTTATGTGTTTAATACTTTTTTCAGTGAGAATGGAAATCCTGTTTTGCTGGGTCCCGTTCGAGTTAGACCCTTGGACCAGTACATGGTTCCCCTCACTTCCTTTGATGTGCGATGCATCTGCACGCGCTTTCTGGATTACTCGAGAATGAAAGGTCTCTTCATTAACCTCCAGCGGAAGTTACCAGGACACCACTTCTTTCGACCCGGAGCACCAGAGTATTGCATTAGGATACCAACTTCTCAAGCGAAAGGTGTATCATTTTTCTTGGAGGTGGTGCTATTCGAAGGTGGCTATTTGAAAAATGCTGATGATATTACCGAGATGGCATACCAGATTTGCAATCACAAGTACTTATTCAGGTAAGAAATGCAATTAAAAAATGTATGTGTAAAAATTGAGCATGACGGAAAGTATTCATCAAGTTTTTAAATGAGTTAAATATAACTTATTATTTTATATTAGAGTATGAAGTATATACTACGCTTGCTTTGGTCTTAAGCGGCTAAATCCAATCTTAAAACTATTGAAACCTTACAAAATATCACTAACCTCCAAATAACTTCTGCTAAATGACTTATACGTAATTTTGATCTTATTTAAAGCTATTAACATTCCTTCTTTATTCGATTTTCTTAAGCATATTTCAATTCTTCAACACACTTGATAGCTATAATAATGCGACAATCCAGGAAATTGAATCATCTATTCCTAGTAATGTTCTTAAACGGCAGCATAAAATTTTACTCTAAGTTTCTCTTTTTGAACGTTTCTGTGAATTATTTTATGATTTTGTAAATTTACACTGGGCAATATTCAAATGTTTTCCACTGTTTATTTCCTGTTAAATCGGAGATGGAGATTTTTCAAATAGAATTATGTCCTTAACATAAAGTTTAAGGTCATTAATTAAACCAAGAATTGAATGAAAATATTTTGTATATCTCTAAATGTTTTCTTACTAGAACAAATTTTTGCGCAAATACAAAGTTATTATTTTTATCTTTTATAAGTCGAAATTAAATTTGAATGATATCTTTAGATTCTCTGTTGATTTTGGACTGCATAAGCCAATCATGAGTTACGATGAAAACATTCCACGTCCCAATCAACATTACCTGCGGTGGAATTCTTTCTTCATCCTCGATCTCCAGATCTGTTTCCCATGGGGCACTCCTGATCCTAGACTCGAACCCAGAATCCAGAGCATGAACCACATCTACAGCGACATAGATCAGCAAGCATTTGATGAAGATCCATCTGGTTCATCGTGGTTTGGCGTTGCTCTTCGATACTCCGCTTGCAATATTGCTCCCAACATCGATGAAAACCAATACAGACAGAAGATTAAATTCTTGCTTGCTGAAAACATGCCGCTGATGAGACTTGTTGGGTCATTTGAAGACATGAATACTTATCAGTTGCCTGTACATATTTTCTCCGATACTCAGCTGAATTTGAAGAAAAATTAATTTGTAAATATGTATCGGAGAATATATTGTTTGTCTGCTTTTGATATTCAAAGAACAAATATCGTCTTTAAGTTTTAATATTTGATTTTAAAACCACTTTAATAGAGTTTTTTTTAAATTATAAAATTGTAACAAGTAGTTTTCTGTAATTTATGCTGAATTAAGTGTTCACCGTGTTAAATAATTTAGCAACTTTATGTTTTTATTCAAAAATAGTAATTAAAACATCCATTTCTGCATTCCACGTTGTAAACTTCGTATTCGTAATTGGAAAAATATTTATATTAGTTGATTTCTTATTAAGCTAATGATGTGCTTAAGTATTTCTAGATCTTGGTATATTTAACTTAAAAATTTTTTTAATTGCATTGCCATGATTACATAGAATGTTTATGATAATAATTTTTATAAACATGTTTAAACTGAAGAATTGATATTTAAGCAAGAAAACGAGCAATAAATGTAAATAAATGTTTCAACAATTTAAGCAATGTAATTACGTTTTATTATGTTTTGCAATGCAATTCTTTTTTAAATTACTTATTTGTTTATATGTTTTCTTTTGAATATTTCTTTAAAACTGCTCTTTTCTTGAACTATCATAGTATTCGAACAATAAAGGTTTTTTTTTTTTTTTTTTTTTTGTAAAATATATTATTCAGTATTTTTTTTTTTTTGTTAGAATATATATTGTATATATAATAATAGCATTCTGACAATGTTTTTTATTATTTATATCAACATTTTTGATTATAGATTTAATAAATGTAAAAAGTTATTTTTTGAAATATGTCAAATTTTTATTTACCGAATGAATAAGCATATGTTATGCAATTTAAATTGACATATTAGTGAACGATTTATGCTCGTGCTGCCATCTGTTGAGATTTTAATTAAATTCGTTAATTAAAAACGTTCCAATTTAAAAAGTAAAAAATAATTGATAATAAAAAAAGTATAAAACAGACTTTAGCCTGAATTAATTCAAAAAGTATTCAAGAAAGAAAGAAGAATTTCAAGAAAGAAATGTTTTAGGCTTTAGCAGAAATAAAAAATTTGATAGTGATTCTATTTTTTTTTTTAAATTTAAAAACTAAAAACTATACAATTATTATTTAAAACAATTTTGTTTATCTGAATTAAATGAAACACATTCTTGAAACAATAAATTACAAATAAAATTGTTATTTTTTTTATTTTTCTTGAGTAGTGATACCAATATTTTTATTAAGTTATTTTAATTTTTTTTTCGCTATTTCATTTGCTCAACTACAATTAAATTAGATATTTATTTCTGTAACTGCAAAATACATGAATCGTAATGTAGTTAACACGACACCTAATGACTGATCATAAATTGGAGCAATAATTAAACAGTAATGAACAAACCATCCTATACAGTAAAAAGTGTTTATTTTACGTTATGAATCGTTACAAAAATTATGCAGATTTCCAAACTATGTTTGTTGTTAACTATGGCTTTATTGGAACTCAATCCATACACATTTGGCCACTTACTGCAGAAACAAAAGGAACATATAAGCATATCAAAATTAAAGAAAAAATACAAAACTTTCTTGACAAAAACGACCCAAAGGCCTGAAATGCAGTTAAAAACTAGTTAAATGTTCTAAGGATAAAAGTTTAAAAAGATAGGAGCACCCTAATAAAAATCCTTGTGATCAAGAAATGATTTCTCTGACCCACCAGTAAAGAGTACACAAATCACCATTCTGTTGTAAGTTAAGAGTCCAGTCCCGAGCAAGCAAGTAGATGGGCCTTATTCATTTTCTCTGTCTTATATAAAACACATACACTGAAGTGACAAAAGTCATGGGATACCTCTTAATATCGTGTCGGCCCTCCTTTCGCCCGGCGAAGTGCAGCAACTCTACGTGGCATGGACTCAACAAGTCGTTGGAAGTATTCTGCAGGAATATTGAGCCATGCTGTCTCGATAAACGTCCATAATTGTGAAAGCGTTGATGGTGCAGGATTTTGGGCACGAACAGACCTCTCGATGATGTCCCATAAATGCTCGATGGGATTCATGTCGGGCGATCTAGGTGGCCAGATCATTCGTTGGAATTGTCCAGAATGTTCTTCAAACCAATCGCGAACAGTTGTGGCCCGGTGACATGGCGCATTGTCATCCATAAAAATCCCATCGTTGTTTGGGTACATGAAGTCCATGAATGGCTGCAAGTGATCTCCAAGTAGCTGAACATAAGCATTTCCAGTCAATGTTCGCTACAGTCGCACCAGAGGACCAAGTCCATGCCATGAAAAACAGCCCACACCATTACGGAGCACCACCAGCTTGAACAGTGCCTTGCTGACAGTTTGGGTCCATGGCTTCGTGGGGTTTGCGCCACACTCGAACCCTACCATCAGCTCTTACCAACTGAAATCGTGACTCATCGGACCAGGCCACGGTTTTCCATTCATCTAGGGACCAACCGATATGCTCACGTGCCCACGAGAGTCGCTGCAAGCGATGTCGTTCTGTCAGTAAAGGCACTCGAGTCGGTCTTCTGCTGGCCCAAGAAAGCCAAACTTCTGCACACAGTTCTAACAGACAAGTCCCTTGTCCGTCCCACATTGATTTCTGCGGTTATTTGACGCAGTGTTGCTTGTCTGTTAGAATTTACGACTCTTTGCAGACGTCGCCGGTCTCGGTCGTTAAGTGCAGGCGGTCGACCACTGCGCTGTCCATGGTGGGATGTTATGCCTGAAATTTCATACTCTCGGCACACTCTTGACACAGTGGATCTGGGAATGTTGAATTCCCTAACGATTTCCGAAATGGCATGACCCATGCGTCTAGCTCCAACTAACATTCCGCGTTCAAAGTCTGTTAATTCCCGTCGTGCGGTCATCATCCCGTCAAAACCTCTTCACATGAATAACTTGAACAGAAATGAAAGCACTGCGCATTTATACCTGTTCTACGCGATGCTACTGCCATCTGAAAATTTGCATATTGCTATCCCATGACTTTTGTCACTTCAGTGTATATCAGAGTTCAAAATTCCTATTTTGGCTAATTGTTCGGCCAGGAAGTTCTTAATCTAAAATTGGTAACAGCCTCTTTGCGACTTTTTCCAGCCATCCCCGATTGTATCCCAGACCTTTCCTTTGGTGTTAAATGATAATTCACTAATATATGAGGATTTAATTGTGTCCGGTGTAGTTCTTCTAAAAGGATCGGGAGGGATAGGACACTTTCCAGGAACTTCTTTTCTTTCTTTAGATTTCCAAAATATCTTCACTGGTATATGCTTTTGGACTCGTGCAAGATTTGTAAATGGTTCAATCCATATAATCAGTGATATCTAAAATAGTAGAATAATGTGCACTTTTTTTATAGTAATTTACACAATTAGCATGCAAAGAAAGGCTCAGTTTCAAATCCTTTGACGAGATTATTCTAGATACTTGATTAATCAAAAGATAAAAAGTTTAAAAATCAGTGACAAAAAAAAAAAAAATAAATAAATAATAATAATAATAATAAAACAAAATATATATGACAAGATTGTCAATGGATTTTTAAAAATAATTGATTTAACAATTTCTCGCATTTGTAAACAAATTAAATTAATCTTTTTAGAAAATATTGTACAAAATTGTTCCCCTCCTATGTTTTATTATTTTATCGACGAATTATTACCATTATACTTATCAAGTTATAACAAATGGTGTTTCTACTGAATTAATTGTTAACAGAGCGTGCGGGCGACAGATGGCGCTGCATGATTTCAGTTTTTTGAAAAACTCGGAGCTTTTTGTAAGCTACGAATTATATTTTACTTTTCGGCCAACCAGTCCCCTGGGTTACTGAGTACAAGTACCTGGGGTTAATTTTTGACTCTAAATTAACATACAAGACCCACTTTGCCAAAGTAGTTGCAAAAGCAACTGCTGCTAGCGTAAAGCTAAGAAGCCTAATTTCTCGAAAGAGCAGGCTAGCGATCAGACACAAGGTTTTGCTCTACAAGTCAATCCTTCGACCAATTCTCTTATATGGATGTCCTATTTGGGCGTCCTCCTCAATCGCTAATCTCAAGAAGCTTCTAGTGTTTCAAAATAAACAGATAGCTATGATAGTTAACGCCCCGTGGTTTGTTAGAAGGAAACAACTCCACAGAGACCTGAATATAGAACCCATTATGGACTATATTTTCAAAATTTCTAAGAATTTTCATTCTAAATGCCCTCAGATCCGCAACGAAGCGATCCGACAAATACCTGTATACCATCCAGGTGTGGCTAGCTCCAGGAAGAGACCCAGAGCTATCTATGATCAGCAATGGGAATCTTTCCCGGCATTGAAAAGGCGTTGTGGATTTTATCCCACAACCGCCGATTCTACCGCTGTGGCTGTTGTCTAGTCACTCCGATCACTTCAAGCGAATCTGAGCTGCTATACTTTGGCATATAAATCTTAACTTGTTTATTTGCTACGATGTGCACCTTAAATTAGAACATGGCTATCTGACTCTTTAAGTTGTAATTTTAAATTTAATTGTAAATTTTTAATAGTTAACTTTTATTTAATTACATTTATCCTCTAATACAGCATCTTTATTCTACTTCGAACGCCAACTACGTTCTATTTTTATTCTAGCGGGAAAATTCCCTTTTTAACAGTGAAAGTAGAAGTCGTTCAATTTGTATTCCATTTTACATCAATAGGTGTCGCTACATCACTCCCCTACCAGTAACAAAGTTACGTTACTTTGAAAATGGTAGACGAATTAATATATCAATACAAATAATAGCGAACAAATACACATTGATACAAATTTAAATTGCACAAAATAATTACAAATACAATTACATTTAAACAATTACATACAATAAATCAAATTAATTTTTAAAATGGAATGGATGAATTATAAGTTTGAAGAAAAGTCAATAATGTCATTGAAACGAACAGGAAGTTTTACTTGTCTTCCACAACGTGTTGTTGTATTTGGTTGTGCAACTTGCTGACTTGGTATAAATGTTTGTTCACTCGGCACAGATGTATGATCATTTGATGACGTTGGATTCAGAAGTTCATTAGGTTGTAACACATATGCCGGTTTTAATCTATCCACTGAAATATTAACTTGTTTATTTTTAATTGATAGAAGAAAGTTTTTCGGGGATCTTTGCAATACCAAATAGGGTCCTTCATATGGGGGTTCTAATGGTTTTTTAACTCTGTCAATTCGCAGAAATACATGTGAGCATGTGTACAAATCTTTTGGAATGAAGATCTTTTGTTTACATTTGTTTTTGGATTGGTATGGTTTTAAGTCAGCCATCTGTTTTCGGAGATTACTTACGAAATTATCATCAGATATTGGCAATCTGGATTCTTCAAAGAATTCGCCTGGTAGTTTAATAGTTTTTCCATAAACCATTTCAGCTATTGTATACTTAGAGTCCTCATGTAGAGCAGCTCGCAAACCCATAAGAACCGTTGGTAATGTGTCCGTCCAACGAACGTTGTTATGACATCTAATAGCTGTTTTCAAGGTACGGTGAAGACGTTCAACTTTTCCATTACTCTGAGGATGGTAAGAAGACGTATGGTTTACTTTAACACCACATAGCGCAGCTAAACTTCGAAATAGTTCTGAAATAAATTGAGTGCCTCTGTCAGTAATAACACAAGTAGGTACACCAAATCGGGTAATCCAATGCTCATAAAAAGCTTTTGCTATACTTTCTGCAGTGATATTTGATAACGGTACCACTTCCATCCAAGAGGTAAACCGATCAATACACGTCAAGCAGTATGTGTATCCATTAGAAGGTGAATAAGGTCCAATTAAATCTATATGAACGACACTAAATCTCTCATCTGGTGCTTGAAATTGTGAATATTCTGATTTTGTATGTTTAGTTATTTTATTTTTCTGACAGTTGATGCAAGTTTGAGTCCACTGTTTAACATCTTTTTTCATATTTGGCCAAATGAATCTTTTAGTTATTTCTTTTACAGTAGTTCGAATTCCAGAATGAGCTAAACTGTGAATTGTATTAAATATTGTCATTCGAAAATTTTTTGGTATGAATGGTCTGATACTGGAAGTAGAGGTATCACAATACAAGAGCTTTCCTGATGGCAATTGGTGTTCTTTAAAATGTAATGATTTGGAATGTAATTTCAATTGTTGCAGTTCATCATCATTAATTTGTGCATCAGCTATCAAGTCATAATCGACAATAGGTGAATCGATGTCCTCAATTCTAGACAGTCTGTCTGCTACCACATTGTTTCGACCACTGATATGGTATAGGTTAGTAGAGAATTGTGAGATATATTGTAGGTGTCTTAGTTGTCTGGGGGAGGCTTTATCATTGTTTTGCTTAAAAGCAAATATTAACGGTTTATGATCAGTATAAATATCAAAATCTCGACCTTCAAGTAAATGCTTAAAATGTTTAATGGATAAATATATACCCAAAAGTTCACGGTCATAAACGCTGTAATTTTTCTGAGCATCATTAAGTTTTTTAGAAAAAAATGCAATTGGCTTCCATCCATTTGGTTCTTTTTGTTGAATAACTGATCCAATAGCCCAATCAGATGCATCTGTGAGAAGTGCCAGAGGGTAATCCGAGTTGGGATATGCCATTAACGCTATTTGAGCAACATCTTGTTTGCATTTTTCAAAACTTTGTCTAGTTTCATCGGTCCATGGTATTTTGCGTCGATCTTTTTTGTAGATCCTTTCAAAAGTTCATGTAGAGGGGCTTGAGTTTTTGCGGCATTATTTATATAATTACGATAAAAATTGATCATTCCTAAGAAGGAACGTAATTCGTGCATAGTTTCTGGTAATGGATATTCTATGATAGCTTTGATCTTTTGAGGTTGAGGTAGTGAACCTTCCGCAGATATTTGATAGCCTAAAAAATCTATTACAGGTACTCCCAAAACTGATTTGCTAATATTAATCCGTAGACCATATTTATCTAAACGCTGGAAAACTATTTTAAGATGTGAACGATGTTCTTCCTCGCAAGAAGAGGCGATCAACACATCATCTAAGTATGGAAACACAAAGTCTAGACCATAAAGAACTTCATTTATAAACCTTTGAAATGTTGCAGGGGCATTTTTGAGACCAAAACTCATCACATTGAATTGATAAAGTCCAAAAGGTGTGATGATGGCAGTTTTTGCCTTATCTTCATCTGCTACAGGAATGTGATAATATGCTTTAGTAATGTCAATTTTAGAAAATATAGTTTTATTAGTTAAAATATGTTGAAAATCCTGGATTCGAGGTATGTTATATCGATCAGGTATAGTTAAATCATTCAATCTTCTATAATCACCACATGGACGAAAAGAACCATCTTTCTTGTTACTATATGTAATGGACTTGCCCATTCTGAGCTAGATGGACTAATGATGTTATTGTCTAGCATATATTTAAATTCTCTTTTAGCTATTTCCAACCGTTTTGGATCTAATTGTCTTGCTTTACAATTTATAGGTTGTCCTTTAGTTACAATATGATGTTTTACATTATGTTTAACATTTGAAACAAGAAAATTTGGTTTTGTTATATTGGGATACATAGAAAATAAATCAGAATATTTACATAAGCTGCTCGTTGTATTTACACTTTCATTAATAGAGATGGGTGCAATGTCACCATAAACTGCAAGGTTAGTTACACCATCAATTAATCTTTTATGCTTTATATCAATTAATAAATTGAACTTATTTAAAAAATCTGCACCTAGTATAGGTTTACTAATTTTGGCCACAATAAATGGGAATTGAAATTCTCGGCGTAAACCTAGATCAAGATTTAAAATTTCTGTACCAAAAGTATCGATTGCAGTATTGTTTGCAGCATATAATTTATAGTCACTAATAAATTTGTGTTTAGAAGTATAAGGAATAAGACTTACGTCCGCTCCACTATCAACCAAAAGCGTAAACCCGTTTTTTTGTCGTTGACAAATAGACGGTATTGACGGCAATGTGTTGTATTTTCAGCAGCAGAGTCTGCCGTTAATTCTGTTGCTGATTCTGGTTTTCCGAAGGATTGTTTTTCCATGCACATGGAGCTTTGCATTTATCAGGAAAACATTTTTCTCGAAAACGAAAATGGTAATAACAGTATTTGCCAGAAGGATTATAATAGCGATTGCGAGACTTACTTCGATGAGAAGAAGAGTATCGACCGCTATTTGTTGTTTGGGAACGAGAGTTCCTTGTGACACTCAGTTTTTCAAGTTTATTTTCCAAAGATGTAATTTGTTGTTGTAACTCAGTTATGGCATCTGATCCTGATGAAACATTGCTTACGCGGTAAAGTTCTTGTTTTGGTTGCATTTCAAGAATACGATCCGCCATTAATGCCAGTTTTTCAATTCCTTCATCACTAACTAGTAAAATATTCCGTACGGAATCAGGCATTTTTGTAGAAATAATGTTGTTAGTACCTTATCAGTTATTCCATCAGTAGCCAGGTTTTTCATTTTTTGTAAAAGTTGACTGGGTTTAAGATCTCCCAAATCAAGTCCTGTCAGCAGTCTCTGAAGACGCTTATTTTCGCTTTCTTTAAAAGTATTCAGCAAACGTTCTTTAGCAGCGGTATATTTTGTTCTATTATCATCACTTATAATGTCCCACAAACTTTCAACAAATTTCGGTTCTAATTGTGAAACTAAGTAGTTGAATTTTGTATCCTCGGCTGTTATTCCACAAATTGAAAATTGTGCTTCAACTTGAAAGAACCATATTTCTGGTTTTTCTGCCCAAAAAGGAGGTATTTTGACACTTACCCGCGCTACTTCATCTTTTTTCGCCGATTCATTAGATTCAGTCATTTTGTAAATAATTCACTGTTTGCAAACAATTCACGGGTCACCAAGTATGTGGCGGTATTGTAAAGGTTGCGTAGTGTTATTAAAATCCAGACGGCAAAATAAAAGACGATAATCAATTTTCACAATTACAGCATCTTTATTCTACTTCGAACGCCAACTACGTTCTATTTTTATTCTAGCGGGAAAATTCCCTTTTTTAACAGTGAAAGTAGAAGTCGTTCAATTTGTATTCTATTTTACATCAATAGGTGTCGCTACAAGTCTTATTCTTTTTACTTTAACGTTTAATCTTAATCTTTTCAATAGTAAATCTGAACTGTTCGCTGCTCGTGCTTAATTATAAATTTTATTTTATGTATATTATGTATAAAAATTTGAAAAAAAGAATGTACTTTCCTAGCCTAGGCTAGGTTTTGAAAAATTGTATCTTTGACTCATGGCGCCATCTATCGGCAAAATAGTCAACCTGACATGTAAACAAGTTGTGTTTACACAGCTTGTATGTCACACCTTTTTATTTCTTTTACTTTTTGTTTTATCTTAAATTCTTTTATTTTTCTTTATTCATTTAAACTTTTGTTTTAACTTTAATTTTTATTTTTTTGGGCATCGTCAACGGACTCTTAATTGTACCTAAGCTTTAGCTTTTTCGACCTCCTGCTTTAATTGTTAGCAAGCAGGAGGTGTTTTTCTTAAATTTTATTTTGTTCTAATCTTCTTTTATTTTTATTCATTAATTTAAGCAACTTCATTTTATGCTAATGTTTTAATTAAATTAAGATGTGGAGGTATTGTGGCTCTTAAAGCCACCTAGGAACTCCGAAATAGGTACGCCCGTTGCCCGAATTATATTTTAATAATCTGATCGTTGATTTTTTTCTGATCACTATATCATAGCCACGGATGCCTCAAAAAGTCACGTCTCAACTTCAATCGCCGGTATTTCTTGCAATCAAAGTTTTTCATATCGCATTAACCCAATAAACTCTGTTTTCACAGCAGAGCTTTTGGCAATTTGTGTCGCCATAGATGAACTTGCTATTATTGACAAGGACATTTTAATAATTTCTGACAGTTTTTCGGCTCTTAATTCACTTAAAAATATTAACATTCATTCTACCTATGTTATTGAAAGACTTGCTTCGAAACCTTTTGATCGACAAACTTTTAATCAAAATATCACATTTTTATGGGTTCCTGGTCATTCGGAAATTTTATGGAATGAAAAAGCGGATTCTCTCGCAAAGAATACCACGGAACGCTCGCAATTTATTGAATGGATATCCCCGGAAGATGCCATTGCAAACCTGAAAAAACAATCCTATCTAATCTCGGAAACAAATTACTTTAGCAGCAAATATTATGATTTGATAGGAAACTTTCCAGATATTGGAACTATCACAAAATGGACACAGAATAGAAGACAGGGTATACTCATTGCTCGTATCATCAGCAGAATGATCGTTACTTACGCCCTGTTAAATAGATTCAATTTAGATTCCAATCCTTTCTGTAACATATGTAATGAAATCAATAACCTTTTACACATTCTTTTAAGATGCAGAAAATATTCCACCTCCAGATTACATCTATGGCAAAACTTGAATATCGACGAAAATAATATCACATTCAAAGCTTTTTTATCTAAAATTCTTGATTGCAAAAAAAATCTGACTTTATTTCTCCAATCTCTTAAACGTTTTGATATGTATTAGCTGCAATTCTCTCGGCACTCAGGGGATACTATAAATCCCTGTTTTTGTTCGCGCCAATTTCCTTACTGAGCGAAAAATAAATCTCGCATCACTTTTAGTGACATATAAATAGGGAAAACGAACTGTTCCCATATAGTGATCAGGGGATTATAGTCCTTGTTGCTTCGCATCCCCATATACTCCTTCTATTCAAGATTCAAGAATCTGATCGTTTGGCACTATTTTCATTTGTAAATAACAGTTGGAGATTACGAATTAAATAGATTATTGTTTTTACTCGCCATTTAATCATTTCTCATATGTCAATTGAACTCGATTGCTGCATTCAGAATGAATTATTAATTTTTTAAATCTCATATTTTAATTAATAAATTGCAAATTTCTTAAATAATCTTCTTCACGTCACTTGGTAATAATATATCACTCATCATAAAACCAATTAGAATATCAAAGGAGGAGGATTCTTTAATTTTGATAGCCGCACTCCAACCATCTGGCATCACAAGATAGCGACAACATGAAGGGGTCCTTCTGTGATTTTTTTGCCTTTCATAATTCCATGTGGAGGGAGAGCTTTTCACACACAATTCCTTTAAATGTACATAAATTATTGCTAAATTACATGAAATATATAAAAATTATTATTAATTTTACAATTAATATTTACAATATATTTTTAAATACAATTCAAGGCATAATCAATTGAGTCTAACTTTAGAAGAACAAGTTTTATTTCGAAATCATGAAAGTCGCTCTTTTTCTTTTCGTTTGAGTCAATGAGTTGGTTTAATTCTATTTAAAGGAATCGGACAGGAAGCATATTTTCCTCTTCACCATTGTTCATCTGTGTTTGTAAATGTTGTCTGTATTCTTTTATTATTATTTATTTATTTATTGTTTGGTTGGTTTGTCTACTCTACTGCCATTTTGCGCACAATTTAGGCTAATTAGACCGGAATCTACAGTTTAACGTGGATTCCGAACCACTAGTAAACATCCAGGATACCGCCAGGATTTGAACTTGAAGCCTGTGGTGTCAAAGGCCAGAGCGCTAGGCAATTGGCCATGATGCCACTTATTATTATTATTATTATTTTGATGATGATAGATGATATCTTTGAGAGAAATCTAATTGAAGATAGTCTGGAGCGGATTTTGCTAGAGAATCTGCCAGTTCATTTTCTGTTATGCCTACACGACTTGGATTCCAGACGAAATCTAAAGATAAAATTAAGCTAAAGTTTTGTCTTAGGTAATCTCCGAGAAGTTAGATGATTCGCGGTAATTGAAATTTACAATTTTGAAGAGCCCGAAGAGAAGAGAGAATATCACATAGAATAACGTAGTTGTGCGTTGTCAGAGTGTAAATGTAGAGATAAATAGATTAAATCAAAGCGAGGGCTTGATAAGGTGCGTAATTTACAATAGCTAGGTGCTATTGTAAATTAAGATCATCCCAGATGAAGATTATTGTGAAAAAAATTTAATGCTGAATATTCCTCATCAACATCATCAATAGCCCAGGGTGGGCCAAGGCCTTTCCTTTGAAGAGATTTCCATGCATTCTTCAGGGTGACGATAATATTGCAATTCTTAACCTTTAGCCCAGCAAAATCTTTTTCAACTGCGTCTATCCATCGCAACTTGTGTCGTCCTCTTCCTCTTTGCCCCTGTGATTTTACCAAAACGATCCTTTTTACAGGGTTTAAATCATTCATTCTAAATACATGAGCAACCCAGTTTAATCTATTGATCTTAATAAATTTTATAATATCTGTGTCTTTATAGCATTTATAAATTTCTGCGGTATACCGTCTTCTCCAACAATCACTTTTCCTAATACCTCCAAGAATAGCCCTTAAAATCTTCCGTTCAAATATACCCAAATGGGCCTCATCAGATCTTGCCAAAGTCCATGTTTCAGAGCCATAAACCAAAATAGGTCTAACAACAAACATATAACAAAATTTAATCTTTTCCGCATATGAACTGTGATTTAAACAGATGTCTTAACCCATAAAAGGCCTTGTTGGCAGACACAATTCTGTTTTTTTTTTTTTTTTTTTTTTAAATTCCAGGTAAGATATTATTAAGACAATTAATTTCTGATCCTAACTATTTAAAATTAAATACAGATTCAAAAATGTAAGTGCTTAAAAGTAATATTCGGTGTACCCTAACAAATATTTTTTGAGGAAAACATATATTTCGTTTTTTTCTAGTTTATGTTTAGATGCAAAACTATTGCAGCCAATTCAAAAACTCGAAAAGCTTTCTTCAAAGCTGCAAAAGATCTTGCAATGATTACAACATCGTCAGCATAAGCTAAACATCCTGAATATTGAATGTTTGATATTGTTTTTTGATGCATCAGCCGTTAAAATAATTTTGTGTTCCAATTTTTTTCTTTATATTGTTTAAAAAGGTTCTTGATTACATGATGTAGTTGTTTATTTTGGAAGTATAAATAGTCTAGGTGAAAAGAAATTTTATTATTTTTATAATTGGATGTAGGTTGTGAATTAAATAGGAAAGAGGAATGCTTAAATTTTCCAAAAGTTTAGCGAATAAAGTCTGAAGAAAAATAGGATGCTTCAAACGCAGAGAATAATTCTGAAATCTGAGATTTTTAGAGAGAGGGGAGGAAGGAAGTTTGTTTTTAGAAAAAAACAGTGGCGTAACAATAGGGTGGCAAGACGGGCGCCAAGATGACGGCGACGTTGCGCCAAGGACCCTGGCCTGAGCTGAGATGTTATGTGTAAATGAAGGGCCTGACATATATTATTACAAAATAAAGTAAAATTTATTAATAATCTTAAGTTATTAAAATGATAAATTAAAATAATGCGTATCAAGATTTTGAAAGAATTCATTTGTATGAAAAATATATCGCATCTGGTAGAAATAATAATAGAAATAGGGACTTCCCCGATCTCTAATTCATGAATAGGTTCTTACAAACTTAAAAGTGGTAATCCCCTCTGGCAAAGTCAGAGACATTCCAGAAAGCGGGGAAGTCCCTTGCTTGAAGAATTTACTTGCTTCACTGTTATCTCACTTTTTTTTTTTTTTTTTTCATCGGATCCGCGATCAGTCATTAAATTTATTAGTTGTATGCGGAAGTTAGATAATAACATGTCTAATAATAGAAAGTGTGAGTGAAAAACGAAAAAGAAAGACTTAGTTTGAAGAAAAAAAATAAGAAGTTATCTAAAAGAAGTCAATAATTTAAGTGCGACGGAAATGAAGAAATTAGCCGAACGAAAGTGATAGTATTGCAAGCGATACACATAATCAAAATCAAATTGAAGTGATTGAAATTGACGTGAAAAAATTACATCTTCGTTAACATTACTGATAAGGGTTATTTTAAAGTTCTTAATGATCAAGTGTTTGTGATCGTCAATGGGCCCTACAAGCCTAAAGACCATTTTAAAAGGGTCTTTAGGCTTGTAGGGCTTATATATTTAATATTATATATATTTAGGTTATATATTTTATATATTTATTTATATATTTTTTAAGTTATATTTAGGCTTGTCTTTTTTTTTCCCAGTATCAATGGATCCTTTTTGGAAAAATATTATTATGTTGTTTCCAGGGCCGGAATTTCCTATAGGCTAACTAGGCTTCAGCCTAGGGCCTCAAGACCAAGAGGGGCCTACATTCAAATTGTTAGCAAAATTAGAATTACACTATTCTAAAAACAGTAAACACTAAAACACTGAATGGAAAATAAGGAGAAATTCTACACATATGAATAATGAACGAACATAATAAGTAATTTACAAACTTAAAAAGGAGGTGAAAGGTCCTCATAAGTGGAATAGTCTCGGGCCTCTTTTCATTTAAATCCGGCCTTGGTTGTTTCCAAGTCAGGCGCAAAGCGTCTGTTGCATGGCTTTTTTATTCTCTTGCTTCAGAGCGCATATTGTGAACCATGCTGGTTACTAGCAAATAGGGCAACTAAAAAAAATGCAGATTATTTGGATATAAGGGCTATGATGATTGGAAAGATATTGCAGAAAGCGTAGAAAGACTCAGGATATCGAAAAATCACTTAGATTCATGTTTAGGTTGCCTGTTACTCTGGATGAAGAACGAGAATCCAAATTCAAGAAAGAAAAATCTTTCGGGCTAAAAGTACTCACAAGATTCCTTGATGTTACTCTGATTCTTTCAACTTGTAATTTGGAAACGGAAACGGACGTACTTGTTTCGGAGTACCTATGGGGTAAATATACCCCGAAATAACAACTCAACAATACCCCTCCACATAATCATTAATAAAGTTAAAATGCATTTGTAAAATTACATCATGAGAATCAACCTGTAATTTAGCTTCTCGTGGCCTTAGAGAACATACCTACAACAAAGATTCAAGTCCAAACTTTAATATTTTTTTTTTTAGCATTGTTGAGTTATTAGCGAAATAGGAACAAGAATTGTTAAGGACCAGATGAAATACTTAAATCCAAAAATACAAAACGAACTTATTGCTGTCCTGGTTCAAAAAGGGGTGAACAACCTGGTAAAAGAAATAACAATCACGCCATTTTATTTTATTATATTTGATAGGACTCAAGATACATACATATATATATATATATATATATATATAAGATCAAATGTGTAAACTCTACCGTTACTGTGTGATTCAGAAAGATCAAAATGGAATTCTTAAGTCTCTTGTAATTAAAGTAATTTTTAGGATTTCATGAAATTGAAGATCAAACTGTCTTAACATTGTCCAAACATAATATAAAATCCATAAATGACTGAAATATTTCTCTGAATAAGTGTCGTGGGCAAGGTTATGATGGAGCTAATAAAATCTTCCTTAGGTAAATTAAAACGTACTTATGGTGGAATTCAGAAATTAATTAATGATGCAGTAAAAGAGGTTATAGAAAGGCAAACAGTTTCTAAAATCGTAAACAGTTTCTAAAACAGATTTGTACTTTTTTTGGACAAATCAACATCAAAAGGTGAAATATTTTATCAAATTTTATTTCTGATAAAGTGGAGAGAGTATTCAATTTCAGTAACATTGAAAACATTAAATCCAACAAGATGAGCAGAACGTTTTGATGTCATTTTTGCTTCAAAAGTTTGATTTGTCGAAGATCAAAAAGCGCTAACAAAAATTATTCCATTAAACTCCAAAGCAGATGCTCTGGCCGTTGGTACCGAAGGCTTCAGGTTCGAATTCTGGCGGTGGCATGATTGTTTGTTGGTGGTTCGGAATCCACGTTAAACTGTAGGTCCCGGTCTATTTAACCTAAAGTGTGTACAAGATGACTGTAAAGCAACAAACCAAACCAAACCAAAACCAAAGCAGATGACAGAAATGAAGGTATTTCATTGAAGAAGAAGATCGAAAACTATAAGTTCATTATGTTACTGGGGTTTTTCATTGCAAAATTTTACAAACAACCGACGCGGCCTCTGAAGCACTTCAGCCTAAAACTATCGATCTTTCCATTGTCTTAAAACGCTTGCAAATCTATCTGGAAGAACTTGAAAAGTATTGATATGAATTTGGAGATTTAAAATCGTAAGCAAATAGTATGGCAGGGAAATGGTCCATTAACCCCGAATTTCCTAGAACTTGTCGGAGGAAGTTGAAGCGCCGTTTTAACGAAATTTGCAAAGATGAACGTCTCCAAGATTCCAAAAGCTTGTTTAAATTGAACGTATTTTATTCTTTGCACTCCCACTTCTAACTGGGTACGTCACTACGAAGAACTATTTATGGTAGAAGAAATAGATGCTAAAGGAGCTAATTTTACAATTCAGAAGAAATGTATGTGCCGAGTGAAACAATTTAAAAAAAAAAGATGCGTATCATATTCAACTGGACTACAAAATAAGAGATGTAAATTTAGCAAAACATCATCTAACATGAATCTCAAAAGTTTTCAAAGAAAAGACTGCTTTAGGCTGCAAGTTTAAAACAATTACCCAGATGGAAAGAATGCATCAAAAACGGATTATCGGATAATTGCAAACTTATTGATTCATGGACATTTGAAAGAAACTCATGAATGCTGTCAACAAGTGACGACCAGAAGCTTACAGCAATGGTACTTACTAGCTGCTGAAAATCAATTCTTGTACCTAAATCTCAAAGCTCCAGAATTTTAGACCAAAAAATTCAAAAATAAATCACCTTATTCGGCAGCGAAAAATCACAAAATTTATATCAGAGCACAAAAGGATGATGGAGAAACATTGTCCACTGCAGAAACTTTTCGAATTCACACTCAAAATTACTCCATCAACACGAATCAAACAGGTATTTCAATAAAACAATATCTTTATTTATCTAAACTTATAATACATACAGTCACACAAAAAAAGTATTGGGCCACAATACAAATTTACAGGATTTTATCATACTATATAACTTAACTATACAAATGAAACAAACAAACAAAATATATGACATTTTGATAAATTCAAATCATAGTAACTCAAACAAAATTCATATATTAATGCAATTATGATTACAATTTATTGTAAAAGAAATTAAGTTAGAAAACCTGCACAAAAAGTATTGGGATACTGTCCAATAAATTAATATATCTATATATATATGAACTTGGTACTTAAGTAGTTAATATCCTTTTTGGCCTTGCACATCATCTCGTATTTGCATGGATTTGATCAATGTTTCGCAAAATGGTGCATTGATTTTGGCCCACTCTTCGATCAAATGTTTTCTTAACACCTGCTTGTTAGAAATATTGTGTCTATTTTTTTTTTTTTTTTGCTGCAAACGATAGCACTCATGTTTAATGGGATTAAGGTATGGACTCTTGGGCAGGTGTCTTAATCACACCAGGACTGAGGTAAAGGACCCATAACTTACAAATATCAGTAGCATGTATTGGGTCGTTATACTGGTACAATTTAAAATGTCTTGAGATTCCCAAGTTGCTCCCGCTTTGCTCTAAATTTTGCTTGAGAATTTTGAGGTAGATATTTATTTATTGTATTATCTATAAAGTCTAAGTTTTCCCCACCAGAGCTTGTCCTGCAACTACAGATTAATTGGTTGTCACCTCCATGTTTTACGGTAGGATGTAAATTTTTATATGCAATGCTGTATTTCGTGTGCGTCAAACTTTTCGCTTGCCATCCGATCTGTAAAAGTTATATTTGCTGTCATCCACAAAAATGGCATTTCACAAATCATCGACATTTCGTACATTTTAGAAAATGCCAGTATAATTTTTCGATTTGCTTTACTGATGTAAGGCTTTCTTTGATGTACTGTACCATGATACTTCTGTTTTCTTAAAATATTTCTGACAGTTTCAGGATTTACCTATTTTCGGAACCTCTTTTTACATTTCAGAGTAAATATTACTGCGCTAGTTCTTAAATTAACGTGAAGTTCACGTTCACTAAATGTCCTTGGACGCCTTGACCTTTGCTTGTTTTCAACAATTTTTTTTTTTTAACTAGCGAATAATATTAAAAAAAAGTAGACTTACTGACCTTCAAGATTTGTCCTATACAATGAATTGATTTTTTATTTTTCTAATGATTTATTAGCAGATTTCATTTTTCAACTGAAATATCTTAATTTCTCGTCATTGCATCATAAGCAACCTTTTCTGCTGATACTTTATGTCTAAAATTATAGTCTGAAAAAAGTGTTAATAAATTAAATTTTATTAATGAGCTATATATATTTTAAATTTCTCACTCCAAAATCGTTCCTATACTTTTTTGATCACTGCTTGCGTTTAAATTATATTTAAAAGGTTTGATCAAACTGTAATTTTGATATAAAAATGTCCTTATATATTTTATACCAAATGTTAGAACCCTTTCTTAATTAATTTTGTTTTAATATGATTAATATTTCTATAAATAGCTTTACATGCCAATACTTTTTTGAATGACTGTATACTACAGTATATTTTCAAATTTTTTTCAAGATGCCGATAGCAGTCGATTTTTAAAAGAGTCCTCTCCAAAGAAGGATCAAAGACAAATTATTGTAAGGAAGAGAAATTTCAACAATATCACTATCTCTTATATAGCACACTATGGTATAACTGTATCAAGAAAACTGGTCCCAAATGTTTATACATGTTTACAAGAAACTACATGCAAATTTGGATTCGGAGTACAGAAATCTATCGATATATATACTAAAAATATATATAAATGTTGTTGTAATGTATAAATGTAAATATATAAATAACAACTTCGAAATAAGAAAAAAATGTCGCTCTGAATAAAGTTTTCCTCAATGGCGTTTTAAAACTCTATGTAAAAAAAAAAAAGATCAAGAAATTCTTTTTATTTATTGACTTTTGCATAGGATAAATCAATCTACTGATTTAGGGAGGATTTTTCAGGACTGACTTAAAAAAACAGGATTTATAAGATGTTCTAGATGCCGCTATTTCTCCTGCTTTTATGATAAATATCATCCTGGTACTTGTAACCCTCAGTGTCCTGCGGTGCGGAACGGACATCTTATAAGTAGTCCATTCATGGAAGGAGGTAAAGGGCAGATTTTGTTGTTATGGATTACTTGAAGGTAGAAGTCTGACTTGGATCCGAATTTCTGAAGAAGGAGGGAAGTTCCTTCCGAGAGGACTTTTCGGTGGGGCTACCCTGCATTTGCGTATCGTATAGGAGAAAACCCAAAAAACTTCCCCAGGTAGTTTGAGGCAAGGTGCTGAACATCTCAAACGCCATCGGATCTTCTCGCTTCTGTTACAGTGTCTACAACAAGCCGCCAATGAATTGAACCTCTGCCCTAATGCTCACCAGAGGCGCATGCTACTACTGAGTCTTGAGTCGGCCTTGATTCTTGTTAAACTTGTAATATTTAAAAAAACAGAAGATAATTCTTAATAATTTCAGAAGATAATTTCTTCAAACTTAATTCATAAATTAACAACCGATATATTAGCTTATATTATTTATTACAATTTGAAAAAAAATGTAATGCATTAATAAATGTGAAAAATAAATGTAATGTTGAAATAATAAATGTTTAATTGATATAGAACTCTCGAAATAGGCTAAACATCTTTTTTTTTTTTGGAGGGGGGAGGGAATCATATTTTTCAAAATTGATGAGAATAAACAGATTTAATGCCTTATGATTGACAAAATAATATTAATTTGTTTAATTTAGTGATATAACTAAATTTAAGGTAATGTAAGGAATTAAGGTAATATAATGTGAGTGTAAGAAATCAAAGCGACGCCATTTTATAGATAAGTTTCAATATCTCCATTGTATTAATTAATTGTAATATTAGTGACTTCATTTAATTTATATTAATTAACAGATAAATAATTATTATTTATTTTCAATGTATGCTTATCCATAATTCTGATGATTATGTTTGAAGGAATTTACCTCACGCCTATGTTAATATTTCATATTCGAGTGTTTGATATTAATTCAATGTATGTATACACTAATAATGCAAATAGACTAATGTATTTTCCGAGACATGAAGTCCTTTTCGCTTAATGGTTGTGACGTTTAGCTTTTGATAATAGAACTGGACGAGCGGGACATTTAATGGTTTAAGAAGCCATCCTCTCAGATGATTTAAGCTGATGTGAATTTCGAGAAAGAGCGGATCAAATAATACTGCATAGTAAAATACCTGACACTTCCGAGAAATCTTTATTGGTTCGTTGTAAAGTGTACAAATAATGATGAATTCTTGTAGATGTAAGTGCTAGATAGGTTTGAATTTTTTATATAAAAAAAATCAGTTGAGGACGACTTTTACAATGAAAAATTAGAAGACGACTTTAGTAAAAAAATTAATTGAATACGACTTTCTTAGTAAAAAAATTAGTTGAATATGCCTTTCATAGAAAAAAAATTAGTTGAATATGCCTTTCATAGAAAAAAAATTAGTCGAAGATGACTTTCTTAGTAAAAAAATTAGTTGAAGATGACTTTCTTAGAAAAAAATTAGTTGAAGATGACTTTCTTAGTAAAAAAATTAGTTGAAGATGACTTTCATAGAAAAAAAATTAGTTGAATATGCCTTTCATAGAAAAAAAATTAGTTGAAGATGACTTTCTTAGTAAAAAAATTAGTTGAAGATGACTTTCTTCACTTATATGCGGGACGGACATCGCATGAGAAATCTACACAAGAATGGAAGGAAAGGGACAGCTTATGTTGTGATGGAACACCCGTAAGTAGAAGTCTGACTTGCCTACGTGTCGCTGAAGAAGGAGGGCAGTGCATTCCGGCAGGAACTGCCCCGCGTTTGTGTATCGTATGTGAGAAAACCTGGAAAACTCCCACCAGGTGGTCCGACTAACGAAGTAATATGAACATCCCAAACACCATCGAGTCTCTTCTTTTTTTGAAACACTGTCTACATAAAAGCCACCAACGGGATTGAACCTCAGTCCTAAAGCTTACCAGCGGCGCACGTTGCCACTGAGCCACGAGTCGGGGAGATTTTGCTCTTTACAAAATATAATCTTTACGATACCTAAGTTATTCTTCTTATTTTTTCCATATCAGTGATCTGTCTTCGATATAGTTCCTTGCTTAAATTCAAGTTGATACATAAAATATTAATAGAAAACTGGTGACGAGCATTTTCCCATGTAGATCTCCATTAAGGTTTTCGAGTTTTTTGTGATATTTCGCAAGGACGGATGGTATTAGTGGTTTCAAAAGCATAAATATCACCGATACATTAAGGTTAATGCAATCTAAAAATAGAGCCACTGACTCAACTCCTATATATAACATCCCATGAATCGTTTTGTCATTCGCGACTGTTATCCCAATTGCCCAGACAAAAATGCTTTTCCTTATTGTATTATTGCACATAACTTCTATCACCGACAGTGATGTTTATCTGTTATTGTTTGTCCGCACCAAGCCTTACTTTTGTGAAGCCATACTTTTGTACCTGTCAAAAGTGTTCGTAAGGCAGATGGGGTTTTCAGGATTCATCATTGTGAAAACCAACGGACACCATTTATATGATTCGTAAGAAAAACATATTAATATCGTTCATTTTTTCTTTTCAAAATGATTTATTTAATATTTATTTAAGGTATAACTTACGGATAATTAAAAATGGAAATTATAATTGATACAAAAAAAGTTTAAAAATCCGTAATTATTTTTTTTATCATGTGTAGAATGATGTTATTCTGGTATGAGCTCCTTGATGTCCACAAACAATTAAAATTATAATTGATGTTAAAGAAAGTTAAAAAAATCCCTAATCGTTGTTTATCACGGGTAAACATGATATTGTTCTGGTATGAATTCAGTGATGTCTACAAACAGTTAAAATTATAATTGATGTAAAAGAAAGTTAAAAAAATCCTAATCGTTTTTTAACATGTGTAGACATGATGTTGTTCTTCTATGAGCTCCTTAATTCTGGTATGATCGTGATTTCTACAAATAATTAAAATTATAATTGATATAAAAGAAAGTTTAAAAAAAATCCCTAATCGTTTTTTATCATGTGTGGGCATGATGTTGTTCTGATATGAGCTCCGTGACGTCCACAAACGATACGTGGGACGAAAGAATTAGTTAATGTCGTTAATAAGCTATTCCATTTAATCTCCTTTTTTACCATGAGAAATTTTTTTATTAAAAAAAAACACTCAATGAATTAAACTGTGTTACATTCAATATGTGTTGCTAAGACTAAGAATTTGCTAATATCAAGTCAAGTGCTCTGTATTTCATCTTGAATTATTCATAACTCTCTAAAGGGTAAAATGTGCGATTCTACAATTTAATTGTACTAGTTCACTGGCACATCTTCATTGGCGAAATAGCTCCATGGTGGGCCATGGCAATCGGAAAAAGAGCATTTTCTCTAAAATGTCATTGAATTTTCAGCAATTTTCTTTCATTTTTCCCATTAAAATTCCTAAAATGTCCAGCATTTTTGTTTTTGTTTTAATTCAAATTCCGTTTTCAGAAATCAAGCTATCGTGGTAGAGTTGCATGTCTACATTTAGAATCACACCCGTCATTTGACGAAATATATTTTTGACGCCAAATTCCAACAGCCCCTATTCTGCTGTTTTACCAAGCTAGGTTCAAAACTAACACCAAAAAAACTCAACAAAAAGGTTTTTTTGTCTGCGATGTTGATCAGCAATAGTCTAATATATGTCTATTTGCCTGAAAGTTTTCCGCTGAGTTCGTAGGGACCCCTATCCATCTATCCACCCCCCTAAAGCTTCACCCCTGGGGAACATTCTTTAAAATATATGGTAACAAAATGTGTGTGCTATACCCCCCTTCCTTTTTTTTTTTTTTTTTTCATGTGAACTATAACCGTTTGCTTTTCAGATCATCATTACGAGCTCCCACCGTTCAGCATATCCTTGTTTAACATAATTATATCTTCGATAGTTTTGTGGTCCCTAATTGTACCGAATTTAAACTTAAATTCTTTTAAATTTAATTTTTTATTTTGTATTTACTTTTATTTAATTTTTAGTATTTTTTTAGTGTATCATATTTAATTTTTTTGAAACTATATCTTGTCTTTCTAGTAATATTTCTTTGTAATATAATATTTCTAGCCTTAAGCGGCCAATTAAAATTGTAAATTTATCTATGAATTAAGATGAGGAGGTCAAGGGCTATATCCCCATTGGTACTCCGTAATCGGTACGTCAGTTGCCAGGCCCCCTTTCCCCCAATGGCGCATCCTAGGTAAAGTTGAATCATCCACATAGTATCAGATTGAAACCCTAGGTATCCAAAAAACAACTTATTTAATTCATTTAGTCATGAACTCAAACAAAGACGATGAACTCATAGTTAAATCACGCATTATGTTGCAAAATCGTGTTTGTGTTGTTTTTTAAGCAAAAAGATAAAGTACTTTGATTATGAATTTTGTTTCGCGTGAATATTTTCTTTACTCTTTTTACAAAGACGTTTTTCTTGTTTACTTAGGTAACAATCTCATTAAACGCTATTCATCGATTCAAATCCCCCCTCCCAATTTCTGCACTGTTATCATAGATACCATAAGACGTCATAACGCACAATTGCGATTTTTATAAGAAATGCGTAATAATGGTCTCTTATTTCTAAATGAATTCATTATTTTGCTTGATCGTAAAGGAACCAGACATGGCTTAAATTGGCTTTGTTAAAATAAAGTTGCTTTTCAATAAATCTGTTAAACGTAAGACCATTAAAAATTTTATTAAATGGTTTCAAAATTCAACAAAAAAATAATGGTACTCTGTTCTTTCATATTCATTTAATGACAGTGAAGGGCAAATTTTCTTTGTCAAAATAAATGTAACATATGTTGGCTGTTTTATTAAACATTAAATCGTTAATGAGGAGAGAACGAGATTCCTTATTACCACATATAAAATTGAGTTATTATTGAGTGTAGACCTCATTTCTGGAATTGCAAATATCGTGAAATGTCACAGTACGTCTATAGCTGTAGTGAATTTATCGTGAATACAGAGATGCCAGCTAGTATGCTGTCTCCGTAGCTTCTAAGGAAAATAATAAAATTTTTGGATCATCTACAAATTAAGGAAAACTAATATTTCTACAGAAATTTACAAAAAGCCATTTTTGTGTATTTAAGTTTCTCAACGCAACTTAATTAAAAAATTACTACCTGCAGAGATTTCAATTATTACAGATCCTACGTATTTTTTTTTAAGAAAAGCTATTTATTTTGGCTATTACTTTTTTAATTACAAGCAATTAAAAAACTCAATTTATCAAGAATAATAGTATTAGCTCTCTCGAAAATACAAAATTTTAGCAGTTATTTTTTTAATAATTAAACAAGTAATATTCAATATCTAATAATACACATACGCAATACAATTTTTCTTTATTATCAAAAAGAACTATTCTGCTCTTTGCTATCAAAAAAACTTTTCTTTAAAAATAAAATTTATCACGAAAATTTAATATTGCTATAAAAAAACTATCTGCTATCAATAGATAGCAGATAGTTTAAAGAAAAGTTCTTTTGATAGCAAAGAACAGAACAGTTCTTTTTGATAATAAAGAAAAATTGTATTGCGTATGTGTATTATTAGATATTGAATATTACTTGTTTAATTATTTAAAAAATAACTGCTAAAATTTTGTATTTTCGAGAGAGCTAATACTATTATTCTTGATAAATTGAGTTTTTTAATTGCTTGTAATTGAAAAAGTAATAGCCAAAATAAATAGCTTTTCTTAAAAAAAAATTTGAGTCCGTAGTTAATCCAAAAATACGTAGGATCTGTAATAGTTGAAATCTCTGCAGGTAGTAATTTTTTTATTAAGTCTAATATTGCATTAATTATCTATTATCTAATATTTCTATTAAAATTACTACTACAAAAATTTCATTTAAAGTAGACATCTCTGGTAAATAAACAAATAAAAAAAAATTGGAATAAGAAGGTACGACACGGAACTCCAATAACTTGGAAACAACACGATGATAATGGTGAAAATTAGTGGCTTTTTCGTATTGTTGTGATTAATCCTCAGTGTACCAAAGTATTATTGAGTTGTATACGACAAACAAAAGAAAATTGTATACTTAGTCACAAAGATGCTATATTTGCAATATAATAAATTTAATACGTTTTTAAAAATAGAATAACTTCTATAACATTGTTGATTCAAGAAAAAAACTTCAGTGTTGACGTAGATTGCTGCTAAAACAATAACTTCTTTCCTATTGGTTGCATTATTGAAGAATGTCATTGAATTATCTCCCCTACATTTAATTTTAGCTTTCGGTCAATATTATCAATTCTTCTAAGACTCTATCAATATTTGATCTAAAGTCCTCTTTTCTGCTTTTTTTTCAATTCCTACTATTAGTTCACACTCTCCCTATATATATCTTGTTCAAATTTTCAATCGTTCATAAAATACTTTTTATTCATCCACTCAAGTTCAAATACATTTTTCTTTAACTTGTACTGGATGACACTTGATGTTAATACAGTTTTTTTCAAATATTAATTCATTCATTAATTTTAGTTTTTTTTTTTTTGGATTTAAGTTGTATGTATCTACCAATAGATGGCGCCAGATGTAAGAAGATAATTTCAACTTTATTTATAAAAGACTTCCTGCAATATAGTGAAAAAAAAAATGGGAATTGATTTTAAAATTTTTTTTTATATTACTTGTTTAATATTTATTAGAAGCTTTCACCTTTATTTCATTATCAAGATATCTTTCAAAATATACTCTGTGTTTGATAAACATCCATGAATGCTGGACTTGGATTATCTTTTCTGAATTTTTTAAAATTTTATTCATCTCCATAAGAAAAGCAAGATCAGAAAGTGCAAGCTGATACTTCATTCAGAAGTTATTCTATATTTTTTTGGTCCATGTATATTCCGACTAGTAATACGTTGTTAGTATATGAAGTTTCATTTCTTCTTAACATAGAGATTCTGATGTCTTCTGTTAGAATTCTGCCGATTTTGCTTAATTAGAATTAATTATTAACTTGTGCTTAGATTGCTTAATTAGATGCCAAGTCTGCTAATTGAAGCTCTTTTGTTATCATATATAAATGCTTGAGTAATGTCTTAATTTGTTCAGCGTGTTTCCATTTAATATCCGCCAGAAGGATTTGCCTTATATTTTAAGATTGACTAGACACTATATCATAATATACATTTCTTGATCTAGAAATGTATCTTTTTCTGCATGTCCTTTTTAAAATTGGTCTGATCTTTGAAGTTCTTGCACCTACTGCTATGATAAGTAGTTTGGATATAAAGTAAGCAATAGACCTTTTCTTTAAAACATCACGAATTGCAGGTTGCAATGCATGGATTGCATATAACAAGTGCGATATTTCATTAAATCTTTTATGCAATGCGAGTAAGTTCATGAAGAAGAATTTTTTTCAAAAGAAATGATGATTTCCTACTACCAAATGTAGTTATCCTGCATAGAAACAGAGGAAGCACAAACAACAGTGAAATAGAAAAACTACTACCTCTCCAACACTACAAATAAAATTTAAGAAATTTCCGTTGAACAACATTCAATAGACTGGCATATTTTTGCTATTGAATATTAGAGAACCTCGTATTCCACTTATGTATGATAGGAATGATCCACAGACTGGTGAAGGATATAGTTTCTTGGGAGCACTTTTAGAGGCAGCTGCTTGCACGAGAAAACTCCCACCATGCAGTTTGACTATCGAAGAGACACGCTTTATACACATTGTCACAATCACAATCGTATCTCCTCATTTCTGAAAGCATTACTATAATGGGCGCCATTAACGTATTCGAATCTGAGCCACTGGTTTCGCATGTTAACCATTTTTGTTGTTTACCATGCAGTTTTAAATAAGGTTCAGGGGTGATGGTGGACACCATTGCCCTTTTTGGAACTACATGTCAGATTTTCTGAAAATGTGTATGAAACAAATTACCCTTTAAAATAATTGCAACATAAAATTTAAGAGAATAACATTATAAGGAAGTATCATACCCTGGAGTTATAAATGCTCTGAAGACGGCATTATTGGAAGAGTGGTTTGGTTTGTTGCTGTACGGTCATTTTTGTGCACACTTCAGACCAGGACCTACAGATTCAAGTGGATTCCGAACCACTCACAAACATTCATGCCAAGATTCGAACCTGAAACATGTGGTACCAAAGACCACAGCGCTACCCAATTGGTCATCAAGGCCACTGGAAGAGTGGAGCTTAATTTCCCTAATTGTGGTTAGCAACGTTATTGCCAACACGAAAACACGTTGTGATACGTGTGTAGTAGGAATGGAATAGGAAATATGGGTTTAATATGGAATAGGAAAGATCCTAATAAATATTAAATCCTTAAAACTTTCTTAGTTATTCTTTTTTTGCTAAACTCCCTTTGCTACATTTTATTACCATTTTTATTGTTTCATGTTACAATTATATATGATATGCGGTGCTCTTAATTTTTCCCCCTTTCTATTTATGTGTCATTCCAGACAAATTCATGAACTTAAAGTTCACAGTTTCTGAGAAATTTGTTAATTTATGCATGTAAAGATAACTTTGGACTAGTGTGTATATATTATATGCTTTGTGCTTTTACCACTGCTAATAGAAATATGATTATTTTAAGCCTATTTATTTGAGAGACGGGAATGTAAACATTTCCAGAAATGATAGATGTATTTTTAGAATATGTAGCAAGGAATTTTCGGAACCAGATACGTCAATTCTCGGAAATTTCAATCACTCCAGTTAAGCTTTTAAGATATTGCAAGATGAGCTTAAATGTTATAAACCTAGACACAGTTACATGTATAGCTACAGTTAGAGTTACATGTATACATATAAACACTGAAGTCGTTGTCTCAAAATTTAATTACTATTATAATGGCAAATGGATGAAAATCATTAGAATGAAGCCACCATAATTGTTAAAAAACTACTTGCACATGTCACCCGAAATTGCCTAAAAATAAATATTGAGTAGTTAATGAAAAAATATTTTTCTATAAATGATTATTATTTCAATTTCTTCTATCCGCTCACACTCTCTCTATATATATCTTGTTAATTTTCAATCGTTCATAAAATACTTTTTATTTATACACTCAAGTTCAAATACATTTTTTTAAACTTGTAGTGGATGACACTGGATGTTAATACAGTTTTTTCAAATATTAATTCAATAATTAAATTTAATTAATTAATCATAGTTTTTTTTTTAGATTTAAGTTGCATATATCTACCAATAGATGGCGCCAGATCTCTTATTTGAAGTTCAGTTACATAAAAAAAACTTTAAAAATGGCGCTAGACAAGTTTATATTGTATTTAAATTCTTCCCTACATTTTCTTTTTCTAAAACATTCCTCATTTTAATGATGAATTTTTTTTTAATCACAAAAACGGAGAGGAGATAAAATTTATTATGGAAGGCTTTTTTTATCTGCTTGTAACATTGAAAATTGCGCATATTTATTAAAAGTTGATGGCATCCATTATTCTCTTGCGATCCCTAGTGTCAAAAAGTTTATTCTTAAAGTTGCTATCCATTTCTTTTAATTATCTGAGCAATATCTCCAATTCTGAAATTCAAAATTGTCAATAATTATAATCTTTCCTCTAAATGCCCACGACCTGTACTCAATAAGTCGATTTCAATTTATAATAACTTTTTTATCGTTGTCTTATATTTATTAATCTATTCCTTTTGGTTAAAATATTTTTATTGTTAAATTTTTTATTATATTTTATAACCATGTTTCCTCCTACACAATGACAAGAGCTCCCCTTTGCCGTTCAGGAGAAATGTTCAGTTGGCCTCGAGACTCTCACCCGAGAGGAAGCACAGCGCATCCCTGCTGAGAAACGTATAATCTCTCACCTCGAGAGGAAGTATATTTAGCTCAACCCTGCGTATTAGTTGGTCTACAGACTCTGCGCGTAATCGAATTTTCGGCTTAGATGTAGTCCTTTCATGAATCTATAATTATGTGTCTTTAAATGTGTTAAATGTTGTACGTCTCTAATTATATGTGGGTATAAATAAAGATGCGAGTTTTCAAACCTGCGACTCAACAATCTCAACTCACCCAAACGTTTCAACCTGGTTGTCGATTTTGCACACTACAGTTTCTAATTTTATTTCATTCTTTTATTTTAATTTTTATCTACTTTTACTTGGGCATTTGCTAATCTGTACTTATATTCATTTTGTTGTACTACTGTTGCCTTGGTCCTTTCCTCGAACTTTTTCAAACATGTTATGATGTCTCCATTCCCGCCCACTTTATGAAGAAACGAGTTTTGGAGTCAAGTGACTCGAATGAACTAAAATGATTTAAAATAAACACTCATCCATTTAATAACTATCCTTAGAATTAGTGTAGATGAAATAAATAAAACTAATTTTTGGTCAATATTCATTAAAGGCATTACAAAGAAACATCTGTCGAAAATGGTGTGTATCTAGAACTTTTTGAATTATGTACCACGTGAACTCTTTACCACGCCACTTAACTGTAACCGTACTTCGGTGTAAGAATTTTTCTCCCTGAACTTTAGAATTTTGTTTTTTTGTGTCTATATTTCTATTATTTTTGTGTGTCATTTCGTCGTTGTAATGTGTAAATAAAAGTATTGTAAATATTTATTTGAATTGACTAACTGCAGCCCGTCCTTTTGGTTATCTCATTATTGCACTTAGTTGGACTAGAAAGGTAAGAGAAATTTTATACGAAATTTTTCTAATTTGGTAGATTGTTTTGGTGAGGTAAAAACATCAACTACGCGTAAGCCCGATCATCTTTATAAAAATAAATAATCTCCAACAATCTCAACTTTCCTGTTCTGAACAGTAAAAATGCATTAAAATTTTTAGCAGCTTCCCAGGCAAAAATATGACCTTTTTTTCACTGATAATGATCATGACGAGATGAAAGAAAATAAGCGAAATGGAACGTAAAATGATAATTTATTTACACAATGATTAGCACACCTGACAAAATGGAAATGTCATAATATAAATGGAGTCTTCTGCATTGTCTTAATGCAGGAAAATAAACAAAACAAAACAAAACAAAAAAAAAAAAAAAAAACCCAAGGAAATGTGCTTTCTTATTGGAAGAAATGCCTCAGATGGAAACCTGAAAGAAAAAAAAAATAAATAAATAAAATGCAATGAAATTATTTTGTACGCATTTAATAATACATATCTACATAAAGTCAAGTTCACACTTTCATATTAAAATAATGTTGCATCTTTCATACAAAAGAAGTTAGTAACAAGTCATATAAAAAAAAATTTTTTAAGTCAATTTCTACTTTTTTTTTTTCACATTGTAGAAAGTCCTTTATAAATAATTTTCATTCATTTTTTTAAAGTTATCTGGCGCCATTTATTGGTAGACATATGCAACTTAAATGTAAAAAAACCCTAAAATTAATTAATTAATTTAAATGAATTAATATTTGAAAAAATTGTATTAACATCAAATGTCATCCACTACAAGTTAAAAAAAAAAAAAAAAAAAAAAAAATTTTATTTGAATGGATGAATAAAAAGTATTTTATGAAAGATTGAAAATTTGAACAAGATATATATATATATATATATATATATAGGGAGAGTGTGAGCTAATAGAAGGAACTGAATAATGTTGCATCTTTCATACAAAAGAAGTTAGTAACAAAATATTTCAAAAATATGTAAGAGCTTGCAATATTTTTTTGGCGTTTTCTTCTTTTTTTAAATTAACCGAAATAATTTTTTTAAATGGCAACATATCTACATTTTTTGGGGGAAAAAAACCGTTCTAATAATATTGTTGATTTCATTTCAAATAAGTAATTTAGTGACTTTTTTTCTTCTTTTAAATTTACAATAATAACATAAAACGAAACCTTCCCACTTCTCATGAGGTAGGGAGAAAAAGAGGTTGATGGGAATCGAAAACATTACAAATATATTACATTTTGACGATAATGACACCTTAATGGCATGGTGATAACCACCAACAGAGTGCAAGATCTATTAAGTTATGTTTTCATTTATTTACTTTTTTTTTTTTTTTTTTTGATCTGGGATTTCTGATGTTTTCTGATATTAGTTCTCCCTATTTCACTAAAGATAATGTATGATATTCGATGTGAAATTACTTTCCAAATAGTAGTAAACTACCTTTGAGGGCAATATTGCATAAGACTATATCTTTAAATTATATAATCACATAACATAACAAAATATTAAACGTTAAAAAATATCATAAAGTAAGGAATTTAATCAAAATATTCCAGATAATCTCAGAATTTTTTTAAATGATGTGAGGGGTTGAATTTTATTTTCTCCAATATATATTTATCAGATATATTTGCTTTTTTTTTTTTTTTTTTTTTGAGGAAATTACTGATCCAATATGTTTTTATTTCGTTTGTTATTAAGAATGACAGGAAAACATTATTAAATATGAGTAGGCACACCATTAACAATTGAAAGGTAATCTTCGTTAAGATGACAGCGCGACTCTTTGGTATCAATAATATATTATTGGACTGTATTATTGAAATCATCTATACAATTACAGTCAATACCAATAAATCTAAGCATTGTTTTATTATGCAATTAAGTTAAAGTATTTTTACCTTTACATTAAATATAATACCAGATTCGTTCATATCATGGAAAGAGATACGAAATTTCTTGCGAAGTTTGATAAATTAAGTATATTGTAAGGAAACTGATTGAAAAGTCTGAGCAATAGACACATATCGGATAATTAGATTATTTTTATACTATAAGCTGAAGACAGTAGTTTTGTTGATACTACTGTTTTTGAAAAAAAAGATTAATTAAACTATTTTAGGCATGTTTTTTAAATTTCTATACACGCACAATGCAAACATTAATAAACTTTCCAAGATTATCTCGGAGCCCTAAATGTTTTGGTATCATTGTGACATGATACAATGCTTTGTAATGTGTCATTGTGATATGATGCACTGCTTTTGTATTGTATCATTGTCACATGAAGCAATGCTTTTGTATTGTATCATTGTGACATGATACAATGTTTTTGTATTGCATCTTTATGACATGACGCAATGCTTTTGTATTGAATCAATTGTGACACGATAAAATGCTTAAATAGTTATTTCTAAGAAAAAAACACAAACTAATTAAACAGCACAAACTAACAGTATTAAACTAATTAAACAGTACAAATACTGACATGAATTTGTATCGATATGGAAAAGTCAAGTAATCTTTTAAAACACATTTTCATTGCGGTTAAAAATTATAAAAATATACACAAAGATGCCACATATAAAAGCGAATGCCGATGGCAATATAATAATAGATTGCAAATATAGTAAGGAATAAAATGGCAATGCTTTCATCTTCTTACACAAACAGCATTTACTTCATTTTGTTCTTAAATTTCGTAGACAAGATGAAAGCATTTTGAATGACAAATCTCACTAATTGAACACAAAAACACCAGATTCCCATAGTTTTAATGAAGTTCCGCAAACATTTTCGACTGATAGTAATTAATGGAAAATGAGTACATATTAATTTCCATCACATGAAAGGACAAACATAAATTTTCAGTTATCCGATTACCGACCTTTATTTGAAAGTGGAGAGCCCAAAACTTTATCGAATATCGAATTTTCATATCGCAGAAAGCTTTTCGAAGAATTTTTTTTTTCTTCTTTTTCCTCTACACGAGCCGGAATTTTAAGCGTTGATACAAGTAATTATATACGCATAGCGCAAAAGTTTTCGAAAAATAAATCGATTATTTACCAGAATATAAATCAGCGAATGAGACAGAAGCGAACACGGAACTCTGGGGTTTCTTTGTTGTTCCAGGAATGATATATAGAATGTTTGCAATGTGTAAAGAGAGAAAATGCTTTTATCGGATTAAAACGGCAACTGGGAATAGCTATTAATAACATCATTATTGCACTAAGGAATCAGCACAACCATTTTGCAAACAGTTTACTGCTTTTTCATATAATAAGATTAAAGGACAACTAGCAGACTTTATTTGAACTAATTTTCAATTCAAAACATTTTTCATTATATATATATATATATATATTAAAATGTTAATTATTTATTTATACTTGCTTTAACAGTTACTGATCGGCTGTTAATTAGAACTCTCAAATGAATACGAATTCTGTAATCCCTCTGTTTTGGAAAAACACTTTCATGGGAATAAATAGCAAATGGTAATAGCTATTCATAATATCAACATTATTACATAGGGAAGTCTAATATTTTGTCAAATAGCATATTATACGACTAAAGGGCAAATTAACTCATTTAAGAAAGATTTTGCTAAAATGCAACATTATATGAATTATAATTTTTTCTTCTTCTATTTCCTGTGACAAATTTTTCAAATATTTTTTATGGTGTGGTATAGAAGAAGGGCTTGTTGGCCGAGTGACTAGCGCTCTGTGTCATAGGTTCCAGGTTCGAGTTTCGGCGGTGCCATGGATGTTTCCAGTGGTTCGGCATCCACTTTAAACCGTAGGTGGTGGTCTAATATAAAGATAATGGGTAGTATATAACAGCAAATGCCGATGGCAATATAATGACAGATTGTAAATATATTAAAGCATTAAAATGCAATGCTTTCATCTTCTTACACAAACAGCATTTACTTCACTTTGTTCTTAAATTTCGCAGATAAGATGAAAGCATTTCGAATGATAAATCTCGCTAATTGAACACAAAAAAGGCAGAGAGAGATTCCCATAGTTTTAACGAAGTTCCGCAAACATTTTCGACTGATAGTGTTTAATGGAAAATGAGTACATATTAATTTCCATCACATGAAAGGACAAACATAAATTTTCAGTTATTCGATTACAGACCTTTGTTTGAAAGTGGAGTGCTCAAAACTTTATCGAATATCGAATTTTCATATCGCAGAAAGCTTTTCGAAGAATTTTTTTTCTTTTCTTCTTCTTTTTCCTTTACACGAGTCGGAATTTTAAGCGTTGATACCAACAAGTAATTACATATAAACTACGACGCAAAAATAAATCGATTATTTACCAGAATATAAATCAGCAAATGAGAGACAGAAGGCGAACACGGAATTCTGGAGTTTTCTTTGTTCCAGGAATGATATATAGAATGTTTGCAATGTGTAAAGAGAGAAAATGCTTTTATCGGATTAAAACGGCCACTGGGAATAGCTATTAATATCCTCATTATTGCACTAAGTGAATCAGCCATAGCATTTCTGCTAACATTTTGCAAACAGCTTACTGCTTTTTCATATAATAAGATTAAAGGACAACTAGCAGACTTTATTTGAACTAATTTTCATTATACATATATATACATTCAAATGTTAATTATCTTTCAATACGTCCTTCAACTGTTAGTTAGAACTCTGAAATGAGCATGAATTCTGTAATCCCTCTGTTTTGGAAAAATGTTTTCATGCGAATAAATAGCAAATGGCAATAGCTACTCATAATATCAACATTATTATATAGGAAAGTCTACCATTTTGTCAACCAGCATATTATATGATTAAAGGCGATTAACTCATTTAAGAATGATTACATTATTATGAACTTCTTTTTGGTGATAAATTTTTCAAATATTTTTACTGTGCTGTATAGAAGAAGAACCTAATGCTCGAGTGACTAGCGCTCTGTGTCACAGAATTCGGGTTCGAGGTCCGGCGGCGTCATGGATGATTGTAATGGTTCGGAATCCACTTTATACCGTAAGTGCCGGTCTAATATAGAGATAATGGCTAGCATATAAAAGCAAATACCGATGGCAGTATAATGATAGATTGTAAATATATTAAAGCATTAAAATGGCAGTGCTTTCATCTACTTACACCAACAGCATTTACTTCACTTTGTTCCTAAATTTCGTAGACAATATGAAAGCATTTCGAATGACAAATCTCGCTAATTGAACACAAAAAAGCACACGAGATTCTCATAGTTTTAATGAAGTTCGGCAAACATTTTCGACTGATAGTGTTTAATGGAAAATAAGTACATATTAATTACCATCACATGAAAGGACCAAACATAAATTTTCAGTTATCCGATTACCGACCTTTGTTTGACAGTGGAGTGCCCAAAACTTTATCGAATATCGAATTTTCATATCGCAGAAAGCTTTTCGAAGAATTTTTTTTTTCTTCTTTTTCCTGTACACGAGCTGGAATTTTAACCGTTGATACAAGTAATTATATACGCATAGCGCAAAAGTTTTCGAAAAATAAATCGATTATTTACCAGAATATAAATCAGCGAATGAGACAGAAGGCGAACACGGAACTCAGGGGTTTCTTTGTTGCTCCAGGAATGATAGATAGAATGTCTGCAATGTGTAAAGAGAGAAAATGCTTTTATCGGATTAAAACAGCAACTGGGGAATAGCTATTAATATTATCATTATTGCACTGAAGAATCAGCACAGCATTTTGCAAACGGCTTACTGCTTTTTCATATAATAAGATTAAAGGACAACTAGCAGACTTTATTTGAACTAATTTTCAATTCAAAACATTTTTCATTACATATATTTATATATTCAAATGTTAATTATCTTTAAATACTTCCTTTAACAGTTACTGATCGGCTGTTAGTTAGAACTCTGAAACGAGCACGAATTCTGTAATCCCTGTTTTGGAAAAACGCTTTCATGGGAATAAATAGCGAATGGTAATAACCATTCATAATATCAACAATATTACATAGGGAAGTCTAACATTTTGTCAAGTAGCATATTATACGATTAAAGGGCAAATTAACTCATTTAAGAATGATTTTGCGAAAATGCAACATTATATGAATTATTTTTTCTTCTTGTAATATTTCCTGTGATAAATTTTTCAAATAATTTACATGGTGTGGTATAGAAGAAGGGCTTGTTGGGCGAGTGACTAGCGTTCTGTGTTATAGGTTTCGGCGATGCCAAGAAAGTTTGTAGTGGTTCGGAATCCACTTTAAACCGTAGGTGCCGGTCTAATATAAAGATAATGGGTAGCATATGAAAGCAAATGCCGATGGCAATATAATGACAGATTGTAAGTATATTAAAGCATTAAAATGCAATGCTTTTACCTTCTTACACAAACAGCATTTACTTCACTTTGTTCTTAAATTTCGCAGATAAGATGAAAGCATTTCGAATGATAAATCTCGCTAATTGAACACAAAAAAGGCACACGAGATTCCCATAATTTTAACGAAGTTCCGCAAACATTTTCGACTAATAGTGTTTAATGGAAAATGAGAACATATTAATTTCCATCACATGAAAGGACCAAACATAAATTTTCGGTTATCCGATTACCGACCTTTTGTTTAAAAATGGAGTGCCCAAACTTTATCTAATATCGAATTTTCATATCGCAGAAAACTTTTCGAAGAATTTTTTTATTTTATTCCCTTTTCCTCTACACGAGCCGGAATTTTAAGCGTTGATACAACAAGTAATTACATATAAACTACGACGCAAAAGTTTTCGCAAAAATAAATCGATTATTTACCAGAATACAAATCAGCAAATGAGACAGAATTCGAACACGGAACTCTGTGGTTTCTTTGTTTCCCGGAATGATATATAGAATGTGTAAATAGAAAATGCTTTTATCGGATTAAAATACCAACTGGGAATAGCTATTAATATCATCACTATTGCACTAATGAATCAGCATCGCATTTCTACCATTTTGCAGACTGCTTTTTCATATAATAAGATTAAAGGACAACTAGCAGACTTTATTTGAACTAATTTTCATTTCAAAACATTTTTCATTATATATATATATATATACATATTCAAATGTTAATTAACTATCTTACACAGTTACTAATCGACTGTTAGTTAGAACTCCGAAATGAATACGAATTCTGTGATCGCTCTGTTTTGGAAAAATGCTTTCATGGGAATAAATAGCAAATGATAATAGTTATTCATAATTATTACATAGGGAAGTCTACCTGGCAAACAGCGTACCGTTTACGGAGTACCAATGGGGATATATACCCCTTAACCTCATCATCTTAATTCATAAATATAATTACGATTAAAATTCTCTGCATTAATGTTAATAAATAAAAATTACAAGATAAAGTCTTCAAAAACTAGATAGATGGTACTCTAAAAATGTTAAAAATAAATAAAAGTGAAATACAAAGCAAAAATTAAAAATAAAAGAATTAAGTCAAGTTTAAATTCGGCACAATTACGGACCAGCTGTCGATGCCAGGAGACTATTGAAAATATATTATATGATTAAAGGGCAAACAATATAAGAATGATAATTCATTTAAGAATGATTCTGCGAAAATGAAACAGTATATGAACTTTTTTTTTTTTTTTCCTTCTTTTTTTCTGTGATAAATTTTTCAAATATTTTTTACTATTTGGTATAGAAGAAAGGCACGATGGCTGAGTGACTAGCGCTCGGTACCACAGGTTTCGGGTTCGAGGCCTGACGGTGCCATGAATGTTTGTAGTGGTTCGGAATCCACTTTAAACCGTAGGTCCTGATCTAATAGAACTTTTGGGGGTAGGGCCGACAACCCTACCGCGTAAAAAGAAAACATCTGCCAGTACGTAGACGGCCTTGGTTCACCATGGGGCTCTTGCGCCAATGAAGATGGTATAAAAGAAACTTCCCCGATTATGAGAAAACAATATATTTGGTCTCCTATGATAATTTTTTTTTTATAATGATGAATAGTTCTTTTTGCATATTTATTTCCTTTTTTTGCTTTGGATTACTGAGTCATATTTTATTTAACTAATTATTAGATCGGAACCTACTGTTTAACTTGGATTCCGAATCACTCACAAACATCCATGCCGGACAACCATCCGCCAGGATTCGAACCTGATGCCGGTGGTACCAAAGGCCAGAGCGCTAGTCAATTGGCCATCAGACCACGAATCTACATCATCTTCCACGTCAAGCTAGAATGAGTACATATGGCCCTTTTCATAAATCTTGTGAATCTTTTTCTAAAAAATTCGGATTATTCAGTGGCGATTACTAAATTAATCAACACGCATGTAATTTTTATTTTACCAAAAAGGTACGTTCCAATATTCTAATAAGCCCATTTTATAAACATAAATAAGCAATAATGACAAATTCTATTAATTAAATATAAAATAATAATTCCGTTAGTATCTGAGTATTTATATAAAACAGTAGATCTGTCTGTGTTCCCTATAATTTAAAAACAACTAACATTTAGAAGTCAACATCTTTTTTTCAATTCCTACTATTAGTTCACACTCTCTCTATATATATATCTAGTTTAAATTTTCAATCGTCCATAAAATATTTTTTATTCATCCACTCAATTCAAGTACATTTTTTTGAACTTGTAGTGGATGACACTGGATGTTAATACAGTTTTTTCAAATATTAATTCATTAATTAATTATATTTTTTTAGATTTAAGTTGAATGTATCTACTAATAGATGGCGCCAAACGTAAGAGGAAAATTTCAACGAGGCAATATAGTGAAAAAAAGTAGGAATTGACTTTTAAAACTTTTTTTTTATATTGTTTTAATTTATTATTTGGATGCGCAACCCCCAAAACTACGAAAACAAATGCTATCTATTTTTTTAATTAAAATAAAAATTCATCACAGCTATGACATCTTATTCACAGTGAGATTCATCCAGAGAAAGTTTTTGCAGACTTAACACTTCCTGTTTAAATGTTGTTTTAATACTTCACTCTTGGATGCGTGCGCTTACATATTTTGCACTCGCAATTGCGATCTTATGCATCTATCAAATTCCAATAGAAGTTAACTAAATAAAAAAGTTTTGAACAACGTTTTGTTTATCTTTTGTTGACCAATAAAATAATACGTTTAAGTGAAAAAGAAAATCTACCCAAATGTTAAATCTTTTTATTATTTTTATTTATTAATTATTACAGTAGAACCCCTAGTAAGTCGAACTTCAAGGGAGACGCCAAATAATTCGAGTTATAGAGTTTTCGACTTGTGGATGATTTTGTAAGGAAATATTCGACTTGTAGAGGTCTAGATTCTTTCTGACTTATTTTGAGTTAGAGAAGTAAAATAAATAAAAATTCAAGTTACAGAGGTAATAAGCATGTTTATTTGTTAGAGTTCAAAAGAAATCAATAGCAATAACAAGAATTATAATACGAATATTTCATAGAATTGGTTATTCTACTTACTGTATACTCATACATTGTTTTCTAAGAAACAATGACGTGCATTGTCGGCAAATCCTTAAAGTCGGTAACTTATTTTTCTTCGAGCTATAGAGGTAATTAGTTTCAAATGATCGAGTTGTAAAATCAAACATTGCTAATGTTCGAGATACAGAGGTCCAATTTTTTTTTTTTTTTTTTCGAGTTACGGAGGGAAAATATATATCAAAATGGCTTGTGGGGATTGGCTAATTATTTCGACATATAGAGGGGTGAAATTTCGAGTAATGGAGGTTTTGGGGCTTGAAGGGAAGGGTACAAAAACTTTTTTCTAGTTGTGGAGGTTTTCGACTTATCGAGGTTCTACTGTATTATTATTGTAAACATCACAAATATTTTATTATTTTGTATTATAAAACTGGATTATTCAAGTTTATTCTTAGATTAGCAAATCATAATTTCTTAAATTACACATGACTGTCACTTTATAAAAGGCGTCAAATATCTTTTAAATACATGCAAAAGCAAAGACTGAGAATAAGTCTATTTTTTCCAAAAAATCTATTTTCCCGAATTCAAGAAAAAGAAACGTTATTCAATAGTTCCATACTCTGAATTCCAAATATTCTGATAATAAAATGGGTTTTTCCTACGAAAAACTCGCTGTATTCAGAAAAGGACAGATTTTCCACCTCCACACATGTCTTAAGGAATTTTTGAAAGCGTTAAAATAAACAAACGCGTAAAATTTCAATTTCCGCTTGTTGTCATAAATTATTTTGTAAAATGGCAATATAAAAATAAATAAATATAAAAACAATTTAATGATGGTTTTAAAGATGAATAAAAATGGAGAGATGTTTAAAACAAGAATGTAAATTTAGGAAGAAAAAAAAAAAAAATATATATATATATATATATATATATATAAGCAGGCTTTCGAACAAGGGTGTTCAACCTTCCGAGTTTCACAAGACAAATTTTAATGGGGAGATTTGGTTTGGTTTGTAGCTCTAAAGTTATTTTGAGCACATTTTAGGCTAATTAGACTGGGACCTACAGTTTAAAGTGGATTTCGAACCACTCACAAAACATCCATATCACCGCCAGGATTCAAACCTGAAGCCTGTGGTACCAAAGGCCAGAGCGCTAGCCAATTGGTCATCAGGCCGCTTGAATGGGGAGAAGGGATTTATAGGGCTACATATAAAATTAACTAATAATAGTTGTTAACCCTAAAAAAATGACAACTACTGTTCAACATATTTCAGGAAAGATATTTTTAATTAAAAAAATTTTTTTTTGTAAGACGCAGAAGAAAAAAAAAAATTTTCTATTAATAAATAGAAATAAAAAATGAACATAAATGAGCAATCGTATTTTTAATTATAATTATTAAAACTAGTGCATAGAAATAAGTGAGATGTAGTCATAAAAAAAATTAAAATTTTATCTTTCTAAACAATAACAGAGATGTTGTTGTTTTCGAATTCCAGAGCCTATACTCAGAAGTCATTCACCACTAGATCGACAGAGTGTAGCAGATTCCGCGTTACCAACTGGTAAACAAAACAGTTTTTCCCGGAAGGCACTGCCCTCCTTCTTCAGTGACTCGGAGCCAAGTCAAGACTTCTATATACCAGTATATATGCTTTTATTTACCAGTTTTGTTTTAAAAATAAATTTTTATTATTTTTGTTGGATTTGCTTTGTCAGCATTTAGATAATGAATTAGTTCTTTTTAGAATAAATTCATTATCGAAAAACTTTCAAATTATAAAAACATCATGGTAAATAAATCACATCGTTCTTTAAACCGTACTAATTTTCGGGGTAAATATCTGCATTCATGTGTCTCATTTTTACTATAATCATATATAATTAATTGTTATTATTACAGCATTCCAAAAACAGAAACCGCATCATAGGAAATCACATCTTCTTTAGGCAAAGAAAGATGTATCGGAAAAATAATTCCGCTTGAATTTCGCCAATAATGGAAAAACGTCAATTAAAAAATCAATCAATCAACCAATTAAACAGTCAATTTAAAAATTCGTACGACGTTGTTGGACATGGAAGAAGGGAAGAGGAGGGCAGCTTCTGTTTTGATGGAGCACCTGTAGGTAGAAGTCTGACTTTTGCTTCGTGTCTCTGAATAAGGAGGGCAGTGCCTTCCGGGAGGACTTTTAGGACGAAGTACCCTTCATTTGCGTATTGTATAGCAAAAAACTCCCACTAGGTAGTTCGCCTAACGAGGCAACACGCTGAATATCCCAAAAACTACTGTCAAAAATGTTGTATACATCTAGAACTTTTTTACCTATTTACCACGTGAACTCTTTACCACTCCACTTAACTGTAACCGTACTTCGGTGTAAGAATTTTTCTCCCGGACTTTAGAACACTTGGTTGTTGGTAGTCAACCGTGGTAGACACGGGCTTTTTGTGTCTGTATTTCTGATATTTTGTGTGTCATATCGCCATTGTAATGAGTAAATGAAAGTATTTAGCAAATATTTGATTTAACTCTCTACATCCCGTCCCTTTGGATATTTCATTCTTACAGTGCATTCAACTAGAAAAGTAAGAGAGCTTTTATACGAAATATTTTTAGTTCGACGAATTGTTTTGGTGAGGTGGCCACTGAGCCACGCAATTCGTACGATTAGTTCCCTAATTGATGGTCCTTTTTATCAACATTATTTCTGACGAGAATAGCTTTTTTCTTTTTTATAATTATTTTCTAATTCAAATCAGACATGTTTCCTTAAAGCATTAAAAAAAGCATCCTCGCATTGCCTGCTTTATCTCAATTTATCCAACTGTTCTTATCATTATTATTATTATTTTTTTTACTGATATACATAAAAGACTTTACGTATTTAAGTTTATATTAATTTAAAATCCAGATAATTTATTTACTTTTTTTTTTGGCTGAATTTCAATTTGCTAATAGTGTTTACTATTAGCAATTAAGTTAACCAGTTAAATTTTTCGAGTTCAAAATAATAATTTTCTTCAATAATCCTTCGTTTTTCATTGAAAATAGGAACGGTAATGAAATAAAAGAACTATTTTTAATTAATTAAACAAATTAATGGAAGAATTTAATATCAAAGCCATTTTTTAATAGATATACTTAAAAGAAGTAAAAATTTCGAATGGTATCGAATATGAGATATAAAATTAATTTTATGAGTAATGTGGAAACAAATTAATCCAGATTAAATTCTATTTCAAAAGAAAAATAGTTGAAAAAATTTAAATCTGGTATAATTAAAATAATTTTATTTTTATTTTATAAATATTTTTTCCTCATTTTTTTTTAGCTTTTTTTCTTCGTTAAAATTTTAAGATATAATAATCGTTAATGTGCAAATGTAAACGTTTCTGTTAAATCTAACGTGTTTAATGTTACATAAAGACATTTTGAAAAGAATAAATCAGAATTTTATATTAATTTCTGTGAACCATATTTTGTCTTGATTTTTAAAGCAAATTTATTTAAGGCATACAAAACAAATGTATATATTTTTTTTTCAAAAAAAATTCCAACAATAAAAAGTCATTTAAAGTAAATACTTTCTTCTTTTCAGATCAAGCGTTGAAAAATCTCTGCTTTCATTTCATAGTAAGTCATCAGACCAAATAAACATCAGAACCTACCTATAATTAGCCAATTAAACATCAGACATCTTCAATTATTCCAACTTTAATTGGTTAGAATACGATATTTTCATGACACAAACTTGGATTATTGTGCTACAGAAATTGTCCTTACCTATAATTAGAACTAATTACAAGAGACCAAGTTTTTCCTTTTCCCTTTGCTTCTTTTTAACAATATCAATATTTCTATCTCTCCATGTGCTTTTCCTCAGCTTGATAGGGCGGCTTCCCACATACCTGCCTGAAAAAAAAAAAAAAAAAAAAAAAAAAATCGAAATATTGAAATTTTACAATAAATTTACAGAACATAACTTAAGTTTAGAAACATACATTAATTTAATGAATTTAGAGTACAGAAAATTTTCAATTATAAAAACAGTAAAACTCATAAATGCATCATCTCATTTGATGGTATATTTCAGTTATATGATACTTGAATGTAGAAATAAACAGAGCTTTTTTAAGTTATAAATCTATTAAGTCATATAATGATCCAAGAAGTTCTCGCTAACATTCAGTTAAAACAGTTTGGTGAAACTGGAACATTTATGAACGATAAGGTATACACTTTATTTCGTTATATTAAATATGAAAAAAACTCAGATTTCTGAAAGATTTTCAATTACGTGTGCGTTCAGTTACTGATTTGAGACGTTCAATTACTAGTTTTGAGTTATGAATGTGGGATTTGTTTGTATGCTAAGCACTAGATGGAAACACATCACGGACTATGTGCCTTTCACACCAACCTTTTGCCATGTAGTGGCAGTATTGGACCTTGAACTCTGGCCCTGGAAGAAGGGAAAAACCCCGTAGTTGGGCGCGAGAGAGGAACGCGGGGAGATGGCGAAACTACAACGCGCTGCGTCAAGCAGCGGTAGAAAATGGTTGTGAATGATTAATTGTTAATGTAAATATTGATGTACATATATTCATTAAATATGTGTTGTTGTGAGAAAACCAACGTCTCGTTGATGTGTTTGGAAATACACCCCTAGACACCCACTGTTAGGACTGGTAGAGAAGTCTAACAAAACTGTAGGTTCGGCCGCGATGCGTCTTTTGCAAGCGGCCTAACCCTACATGTATATGTTCAGTTATGTGTCTCTCTCAAATATTTGTCATTTTATACACGCAATACGAGACGAGAAAGGCGCCTTTCAAAAAAACTTTTCGAATAACGGCTATTTACGTACAGTATAATGGAGAGAACCTGGAAAACTTCATTCAGAATGTCGATACAAGACATTCTAATAATTTTCCAAAGCAATAACTGCAGCTCAAGCCATCAGCGAGAATTGAACTCTCGTACTTTTGCACATTACTTCCGTGCACTACATTGGACCAGAGGTAATGATTTTATCTCAAAACAAAATTAAGAAATAAAAAGAACAGAAGTTATTTTATGTTAAAATTTACTGAAGATAATATATAAACTAAGTTTAAAACAATATCAAATCTATAAAAAATAATTAAATTATTCATTAATTCTCTAAAAATCCTGTGATGAAGATGTTAATAGGGATAACTATCCAGAAGGAGAAAAATTAATTTTATATTCATTATATATATTATGGAGACTAATGGCCGAGTGACTAGCGCTCTGTGCCACAGGTTTCGGGTCCATGATGGATGTTTGTAATGGGCTTTGCTGATGAGACATTGACTTTTTTCTCTTATTGTTTTCTTTTTTTTTTTTTTTTTCTGTGTGCGTGGTTTTTTTTAATATTTTTTTTATATTTATTAAATTTAATTTTTTTTTTTATCTCGTAAGAGTTTGCCATTTTCTCTTATCGTTGGAAATAGTATATATCTTGCATGTTACTACCGCTTATAAAAAATATATGAATTTTTCAAGTATAATTATTTCAGAGATGGTAGGCAAAGACATTCGGAAAAGATAGATGCATTTTCAAAATTTGTGTAGTATGACATTTTTGGAACTGGTAGAGTCAAATTTTCGGAATATCATCACCCCTGTGCTAGCTGGTCAACCATGAAGCTAAGATAAAAAGTATTTTTTCAATGTCAAACCAAAAATGATCCTGAAGAAATAATTGGATTTGTTGGTGGCCCAAATAAAGAATATATATATATATACAACATCAAAATATTGTTATAAAAGAAATTAGGATCCTGAATGATTTCGAAGTTGACAATTCTTCACTAAACAGAGAGTCATTTTGAGATTCATAATAACCAAGTTCAAGTTCAACACATATTATTTTTAATTAATCGCTTCGTTTATTTGAGGTAATTTAACGCCGACTTAATGTTGCCCCCGCAGTTTTAGAACCACTACCTTACAAGAAAAAAAAGTTATTAAGTACACTAACGATAGAATTAAACAAAATGGGAATATTTCACGGGGGAAAACTTTCTATTTCATAAAAATGTAATTCGACTTATAACCAAAATTTTCTTTTATTGATGAAGAGCAATGTTTCTGCAAAAACCTTTTTATTTTTCTATATTATTTTAAGCCAAAGTCATCTTTGAATCAATAAAGTCCCTTCATCTTTTATTGTTTAATCCAAAATTCAACTAGCTCAAATCAACAACAGCCATACAAAATTTTTAAATTAAATCAACAGACATAAAAAAAATAACCAAGCATTTGTTTTTATAGAGTTACGAAAATAATAAAAAAAAAAAAACATATATATATATATATAAATATAAAAGTTCGTGATTTTTTTAAAATTCAAGGAAAAAGGAAATTCATAAAATAAAAGCACTTTGGTTGAAATATTTGTACTCATAAATAAATTCAAAAAATATAATAAAATAATGAAAAACAGAAGCAACTGAAATATTACTGCTTTAAAAATAGAAAAATAAAGTGCAAGCGTAGGATTTAAAAAAAAAAAATGCAACTTCATCAATAAATTAACGCAACCAAAAAGTATTAGATATAATTTTATTAATTCATCTTTTTTTAAAAATACGTTAATAATTTTTTCATTTTCTATGCAAATTCAGGTGGAGTAATATATAAAATAAGAGAGGAAAAATTGTTTTTTAATTTACATTTAGCTATCTGACTCGCATTTTCTTCTTCATTGGCACAACAGCCTCATGATTGGTCAAGGCCGTTTGCTTACTGACATATTCAGAAACAGGAGATGTTTTCTTTTTTTTTATGGGGAAGAGTTGTCAGCCCTACGTTCTACAGTCATATTAGACTTCTAGGTTCGGTACCACAAGTTTCGGTTCGAGTTCTGGCGATGCCATGGATGTTTGTAGAGGTTCGGAATCCATTGTAAGCCGTAGGTCCCAGTCTCCTATGACCGTTGAGCGTCACAGAGCCCACCCAGACCTCTTCTCACTCATATCATTCCCACAATGTAAAGGGGCAGCTCAACTCTAGGCTCAGAGATGCGGTGTGGTGTAGTAGTAGTAGTCATATTAGACTAGGACTAACGGTTTAAAGGGGATTCCGAATCACTTCAACCATCCATGACACCACCGGGACTCGAACCCGAAACCTGTTTCATTGAGAGGTAGTCACTCGGCCATCAGGTCCTGCCTCACATTTTACTAAGCAGAATATTAAAGCAATTTAAAATTCGAGAAACATTTAGGAAAATGTCTTCACTCAAACGCGTTGAGAGTGTTTGGATTTTGTCATAGTTGACTAACAATGAATGGTTGGCTATAGTTAAGATAGCTACTTCTGCAACATGTTTCGTCATTGTCAGGCTAGCAGTGAAGATGTTTTCTCAGTTTTTCATAACATGACACACGAATGTGGGTTATTTATTTATTTTTTGAAAGACTTGCAAGAAGGCAATATGTAGAGTACCCTCCTGCTCAATGAATGAAATTGAATTTAAGAAAAATTTAACATATTTGTCGTGTATGGCATTAACTGTCCAGTATTGGGTGGGTGGGTGTTATTCTATGACATCAATTCTGTGTTGTATTACCTATCAAATTGTTATAACAATAAAAAATTCCAAACACTATTGGCCACCATTTAAAAACAGGATTATAAAAAAAAAAGTCCTTTGCAATATTACTAATTAGTAAAAGTGAAATATTCATGCAGTAGAATTCTTCTTCAATGGCGCAACAGCCCCATGGTGGAGCAAGTTAAAGCCGTCTGCCTACTGGCAGATTTCGAGACAGGAGATGTTTTCTTTTTACGGGGTAGGGATGCTAGCCTTACGCCCAACGCTCTACAGTCACATTATACTGGGACCTACGGTTTAAAGCGGATTCCGAACCACTACAAACATCCATGGAATCGCCGGAACTCGAACCCGAAACCTGTGGCACCGAACGCTAGTCACTCGGCCATCAGGCTTCACACAGTATAATGCAGTATTATAAATAAAACTATTTATGAAAGATTGAATGAATGAATGAATGATATCAGTTAAAAGAAGAGAAACTTCGGAACAAGTTGCACGTGCGTTCAAAATTTAAATTTTTAGAATGAAAATGAACTTTTATTATTTTTGTTCTTCTGAAAAAACTTGAAAAAAAAAGAATTTAATATTTGGGAAGAATGGTGATATTTTAAAATCTAAATTTAACACAAAACTGTGGTATTTTAGGGAAGTTATTGAGACTTTTTTTTCTTGAGACAAATCAGACAATAGACAGACACCCCCTCAAATCTGAAAGAATCAAAAGACACGATAAAGCGAAAAAAATAATTATAAATGAAAGTTAATTCGAAACTTCATGAAGAGAGGACAAAAGTGATGAGATTAGTTGTACACGTGCTTTTTAATAACAGCCACAACAAATTTTAAATGATATTCTTTTTTAAATAATTCAATAAACTATATATAAAAAAATAACCCAAGAAACTTTTATTTTAATAAAACGCGTTAACATTTTTCAGACTTAAAAAAAAAAAAAAAAAAAAAAAAATCTTAATAGATAATTAAAAATAAATAATTGAGTTAAAAATATCACTCGCAAGTCAATATCCCCTTCCTAATTTTTTGAGCCATATTTAATAAGAAAATGATAATTATTTTAAAAATTCTAATTCTCTTCTTAAATTAAGGATGCAATAGGCCAATAAATTATGATATAATAGATTAATTGGCAAATACTGTCTGTTTAATTTTGCATTATATTGTTTTTATATGAGCATTGCATTATTAAAAATAATTATTATTTAATTTATTTCTGGCTTATAGAAATAAATTATTTGTTCGATTTAACATATAGGCTATATTTAAGATATTTTTTTTTTACATTTACATTTTTTTATTTTAAAATATTAATAATCTTAATTACATGTTCTATAAAACATATTGATGCTTTCGACAGCAAAAACTTTTTTTTTAATTATTTGATTTGAAGCAGTTAGCAGATATATCCGTCTACAATATTTATTTTTTAATATAATATACACACTTTTATATATATTTATTTTACATATTTTATTTCAGTTCTTGATTGATTGAATGTGAATTTTTTTTTTTTTTTTTTTTTTTTTAAGGCATCTTGATATTTCTATTATTTACTTCTTTTACATAATTTTGTTTTCAGATATTTATTTTCTTACAACTTAATAACGTTCTAAATTATCGTAATTTTCTGTACAACATTCATGTTTTACTGTAATTATTTTCCTTTTTTGAAACTCAAATAACCGAAAAATATTTTAGAACTAACGAAATATATATTTTATGTCAGACTGGCTCGTGGCTCAGTGGCAACGCGCACCGCTGGTAAGCATTAGCGCTAAGGTTGAATCCATTGGCGGCTTTGTTCTAAACACTATTTCAAGAAACGAGAAGACTCGATGGCGTTTGTGATGTTCAGCATCTGGCCTCGTTCGTCGGACTACCTGATGGGAGTTTTCCAGGTTTTTTCCTATACGATATGCACATGCGGAGTAGTTCCTATTAAAAGTCCTCCAGGAAGGTACCGCCCTCCTTCTTCAGCGTCACGGAGCCAAGTCAGACTTCTACCTACGGGGGCTCCATCACAACAGAAGCTGCCCCCTTTCCCTCCTTCTATGACACCACATGGGTTCTCGGACTTGGTCTAGATGTTGTTGGTGACCAAGTGGGATAAGAAACAACAACATATTTTATTTGAATATCTAACTACGTTTTATATTCTTATTTTTTAGGATTCTTCCTACTTCAGAGATTCAACCTGCACATTATAAGTAACAAATCTTCAAAAGAAATTTTAGATAATTATTCTACATTTTTTTAAATTATTTATTACGAATGTACTTATTTTTCTTTTCTTTTTTTTCTTCAGTGAATTTCGGTGGACTTCGTGTTCCACTTATGTATGCCAAACACTAACAAAAGGGCAATGAGTGAAGGACAATATCTTTGAAGAAAACTTTTAAGGGGCTATTGCCTCGTATTTGCGCATCGTAAGGGTGAAAACCCGGAAAATTACCACCAGGAAGCCTGATTATCGATGTAAGACGTTTTACACACAAAGCAGTGATTGCCACAAACAACGTTAGTAGATTCAAATTTGAACCCTCCTACACTCAAGCTGCAGACATTACTCTAGTCTAACTTATACGTGTTCAGAATAGCAGCATAATTATGAATATGGAATTTTATTTAAAATATGACTCTTCCTGTCCTATTTTTCATTAGCTCAACACCCAACGGTGGGCCAAGGTCGTCTTTCTACTGGCAGATTTCAAGACAAGAGATATTTTATTTTCTTACGAGGTAGGTTGTCAGCCTTACGACCAGTGCTCTACAGTCATATTAGACCGGAACCTAAGGTTTAGAGTAAATTCCGAACCACTACAAACATCCATGGCACCGCCGGGTCTCGGAGTCCGAAACTTGTGACATCGAGCGCGGCCATCGGGCTTTTTATACGGCTAAACATAAAAATAAATGAAAACTAGCATAACTGTCTTTTTAAAATTGCTTCTTGTTCTTTATTGCAATTCTATAATCAGCTTTAATAACGTAAAATTTATTTGCTAATCAAAAACAGGCGTTTCAATCAAAACGTCATGTGAATGATAGTATTTCATATTTTATCTACCACTCATCGAAAATAAAAAAAAAAAAAAGAAGAAAGTAGCAGATATAAAAGATAATGGAAAGTGAAAATAAATCGAAACTTTGCGATTTTCTTAAGCAAATGCTTAACATTTGCAATAAATAATTTAGCAAATATAATAATAGATATATAAATAAAATGATGCGAGAATTTCTTTAAAAAAGGTGCAAATACTGTAAAAATAAGGAAGAGAAAGGTGCATGGAAGAAGGCTTTTTTCCCTTGCTGCGTCACGTTAAGGCAACGACCCTGATCCCTTCTACTCTCTTTTCAACCGAGCTGCCAAACCCTCTTCAAATTCAATATTTCACCCAACGGTGAACTACATTAAAGAAAGTTTTTCGATAATCTAGCAAAGTTTACAAAGGTTATAAAGTATAAACCACACGGATGTACAGACTCGAGCAGGCCGAGAGTCGCAAATATACCTATAGAACACTTCAAAGCTACTTATTATATATTTTATGAATGGACAGTAATATCGTGGTTATAATCGACGGATTATAAGCGGATATTACGATACTTAAGACTGAAATTGTTTCAGGTACGGTACTGTACATTAAAAAAAATTTTTTTTGCTACAAAAAAAATTGTCGTGAAAAGTTTGCAAGAGAGGAAAATAAACAATTTTCTAAAAAAAAATAATAATAATAATAATCTATGCCACAGCAAGGATTCGAACCTGAAGCCTGCGTTCCTGCCAGAGAGCTAGCCAATTAGACATTAGGCAGCGAAATAATAGTTGAGAAAGATGCAAGGCAGCAGGATCTATATAATTTGGTTTGGTTTGTCGCTCTACGGTCATCTTGTGCACACTGTAGGCTAAACAGACCGGGACCTACAGTTTAAAGTGGATTCCGAACCACTACAAACATCCATGCCCCCGCCAGGAATCGAACATGGAGCCTGTGGTACCAAAGGCCAGAGCGCTAGCCAATTGGCCGCATATAATTTGGAGTGTGGATAGGCCGCTGCGTACAACTGTGACAATTTTACAATGGACAATCAATTTTATAAAAAAAGTAACTTAAAAAAGGTTTTTACCCAACAAAAATTGAAAAAACGTTGGAACAGAGAAAAATAAACTATCTTCTAAACATAAAGAAAGTGATTTAATAGTTGTGGACGAAGCAAAGGAGGCGGATTTCTGCAGAAGTATATTACATCGGTGCGTATCTAGTAGATCAAAAAGGCTGGAATAAAGTTATGGATAAGAATTCAAAAACACTTTAGTTTCAAATTAATAAAACTGTGATACTGATCAATATTTTCATCTCTCTAACAAACAGAAAGATTACAAATCATCGGAAAATCGAGTTCACCATAGTTCTTAAATGCATAGCTTTTTTCTGGTTTCCACTTTCTTAAATTTATAACATATATTTTTTTATATAATATAGCCTGAAAAACGCTTTGGACTCTAAAAAATGTATTCACTTTATGCCGTGCTTATAAAAGCAAATTTTGAGTGTAAGCATTGGTGTATGGTATGCCAAATATGCAATAAGCAGATTATATGAGATAATTTATATTTTCGAGTCGAAAATTAGATCAATGACGTATTTGGCGTTACCTGTTATACACAGAAAGTTATGGTAAATAATACTGCATAATAAAAAGTAAATAAAGAATTTGATGCGGAGCATAAGGCTTTGGATTTTTTTTTTTCAGACAATGGTTTAATAAATGCTTTAGAAGTAACCAAACGCAAGAATGGATCAACAAATGGTTTTTACTCTTCGATTTATTAGTGTTCATGACTGTAAATATTTGTACGCAGATACAAAATGCCGAAGGTTTGCAAATATTTGTACGCAGATACAAAATGCGGAAGGTTTGCATAAATTTATATGTTGGGTTATTCGATATGAAATGAACTTTTGAGTGCACAAGTGTTAAAAGGTCGCAAGCACAAATTGTTTGAAAGCAAATATGCTCCATCTACATCGATCTTGTTTATATTTTAAAAGAACATATTTTTTTTATCAATTTGATTTCTTGTATAACTATTTTAAATCTTGAAAATTTCCTAACTTCTTTTTTTTTCTCGTTTCATGCATAAATAAAAATAATAACAATCTTTTACGATAAAATACAAATCTTAATTTAAAAAAAAAAAAAAAAAAAAAAAAAAAAATAAGTAACGATACCATAAAGCTAACTTCTGCAATTACCTGCTAATATTTTTCATAAAATAGATATAAATAAACTACTTTAATCCATTTCTTTTAATTGATAGAAAATAATATCAATGTTCATCAAGTTGTAAATTATTTAAAGATAATAATTTTGTCAATGTAATTTATTAGAAGGCTTATTTTATTCAAGCATCAAAAGTAATCCTATTAAATTATTTAAAATGTAGAAATGCAGACGATAATAAATAAAGATTCTATTCTATTATTTAATATCGTCTGCATTTCTTCAATCTAAATATTATTAACAGTAGTATTATTAGTAATGATAGCAATGAGTACGCTGAAACAAAGAGTGCTTACCGAATCACAACTCTCAAATCCCATTTATAAACCCACGCGCAAGTCGCCCATTGGCTGACGCCTTCCCTCTTATAAAAGAGGTTCAGACGACTGCTTTCGGTAAACCCGCGCAAGTCAAGCAAACGATTCGGTAACTACCGGAGAATATTAAGAACAATTCTGAAACAATCACCCACCCGCCAAGTAAGTTAATTTTAAATCATTCAATTTTGTACATTAAAATTCAAGCTAATAAATACAGTGAAAATAATAATTATCATATTTAAGTTTTGTAAATTAATATGTTGAAAAAAAAATTTTTTTTTTTTTTGAAAATTTATAATTTAATTCATTTAAACATGTATAAAAAATACAGTTTAAATATGTATTCATTTTAACATATTAATTTTCAATCGATTTAAATATTATAATATTTTTATTATTATTATTAGTTCCGATAATAAAATAGCTTTAAAAAGCATATTGTTATCTAAATGTATCAATGAGTTTGCTTTTTCGAATTTTGAAACTATTAGCCTTCGTACATTTAATAATTTTTATTAAAAAACCGTCGCTTAATACATTATAAATATTGTATATATAAATAAATATTTGCGTATATAAAATTTTTGTTAAATATTTCATGAATTTTTTAATCTATTATTTAAAAAACTATTTGGGAATTTCATGTCCTCAACATTTAAAAATAGGAAATCGAAACAAGTGATATACGTATTCTAATTATTTTAGTATACATAATGAATTTCAATTTACAAATATTATTCAATACATTTACTCCCCCGCCCCCCTTCCTTTTAATTCGTTGTTGATAAGAGAATCGATCGATGTCATTCAACATCAAAATTGTTCATTTTACTTTATCTTTATTGATTAAAATCTTTTGATAGAATTTTTAGTTTTGTATATAGACAAGTTCAAAGATTGAGAGGAAACCTATATTATGAAATTTTATACAATGGCTCCTAAACGTGTTCGTAGAGAAAGAATTGCAACATGAAATTAAATTCATGTTGCAATTGAATATAAAATCCAATATTTTTTTCATACCATCTTTATGTAATTCAAAATTAAATTGAACAATTTTTAAAAAATATATTGATTTATTTTTTTTTACGCGATTTTTATAAAAATGCGAAGTAGAAAAAAAAATCACAAAAATAATCGTACAAGGAAACATTTTGGATAAATTGATAAATAAAATTGTCTGTAGTTTTTATTTTTTAATTTTTTACTGAATAGCAATTCAAAATTGATTATTTTTTCATCATAGTAGTGATAAATCACCGCTAAATTTTATTCGGAATACCGATAAATTTGTAAATTCATCTCACCCTACTGTGCAGTATGTGATAAAATGCTTTAAAGAAACAAAATTGGGTAGAAAACAAGATAAGAAAAGGTCAGCCAGCAAAGTTATCTTAAGGTAATCAAAGATTTACAATTAGAAAATTTGCGAAAAATTCACACTTGAGTGCCGTAAACATTTCTACAGAATTACCGAAAGTTCTTCAATTTCACCTGAAACTCAAGTGAAAAATTAAATTTTCTGTCAAATATAAAATCAATATTTTTCTGACCTCGAGTACTCTAGATCAGCAGCATTAGTACATAGAAGTTCGGCCCGTTATTTTTTAAACTCGAATCGTAATAGTTCTTTCGCGTAATCAATGATTAAAAAGTTCGAAATTAATCGTAAACATGCCTTATTTTGCAGATTAAAAAAGAAATTAAAATTTTTGGTTCAGCTGGACGCATAATTTATGGAAGAAGGAAAAAAAATTGACGAAATTAATTGGAATAGTAAAACATCGCGATAGATTGTCCTTGTAAAAGGATACATGCCAGTGTGTGCGGTGTTATATAATTTTATATATATATTAATAACATAATGAATCATACTCTTTATTTAAATATTTCAAAAAGCAAATTAAAACTGTTAACCCGAAATTTGAATATTGGAAACAACTTCGTTTAATATCAAGGTAACGATCCCACGAGTTCTAATAAACATCACCTCAATCGCCGTATTTAAGCACAATCGAACACATGGAGAAACTGGATACTAGAACACGAAGGCACGGGCTTAAAACGAAATGAACATTGATGCAAAAATTACAGAAACTCGTGAACTCAGAATATCCTACTAAGTAGTAATTGACCAAACACTAAAACGCTTATTAAAAAGTAAAGATTTTTTTTCGAAGTGTACGAAGACCTTTATGATGAAATCTTTTTGATTACCGATATATTAATTTTTATTAATGGGTAGAACAATATTTTATTGAAATTCGTACACGTACGAACACTTCTGAAAGACACTGCATAAAGGCTTTTTTTTGGTTAGATATTCGAACGCCTAGCCAATAATGTACAAAGTCCTAAATTTCACATTAAATTGCCAGCATTTCCTAATTTATGCAGAGTGAAATCAGAATCTCAGAAAAAAAAAATATTATTGAAATTTGTATGATTAAGATATCGACTAATAGTGCGAAAAACAGAAGGCCAAACATTAGAAACTCACAACGAAAGTAAAAAAATAAGTCAATTAAATTCATTCAAGCCAAATTTACAAAATAAATTTTTTCTCCTATATAAACAGGGTCATTTCAGCAATTTTTTCATAACTTTGATTATAAAATAAAAATTCCTGCAAGCTTCGAACATAGGAATTTTAATTTTGAAATTCTGCTTAGTTTTTAAAAATAGTTGCTTAAAATTGAAAAATGCAATTTTTTTTCCCAAAAAATTCTTTATTCTGTAAGCAACATATTTTAAAATTATCTTATTCATAAAATTTATGAGCAAATTTTATTATCTTTCTTATAATTTATGAATGTAGATTTTAAATTTTCAAAAATCAAATTTTTGCAAAAATTAAATGATTTTTAAATTATCAATTTAATTTTTTTAAATTCATTTTTTTTTACATATTAAAAAAATTATATTTTTAAATTTGTTGGAAATTATAAACACTAAAGTTAATTTTTTTTAATTGACAGCAAAATTTTAAAAAACAATTTAAACTTAATTTAAAAAACATGATACTTTGTTAACCTATATATGCATTAATTAATTTATGTAAAATTGTAAGCAAATCTTTCATTAATGCAAATAAACAGATATTTAAATTGATAAATGAAAAAAAGTTTTGTTTAAATATATAATTAAATGTATTTGAGGAAACAAATTTAATTAAAAAAAAATCATGATAGTGATGAACATAATTCAAAATCCAGTGCACAACTTATAAGTATCCGTCCATGCAGTTACATCATGGCTCCTTCAAAATATTTTTCTGATTTTATTCCCATCACTGCTGTTCAATTTAATATATATATTTATATAATATATAATGATCAAAGAAAATGAATATAAATAATTTATTTTCATTTTCATTTAGCTATTTAATTATCCTGGAAAGAATTGCCATACATTATAGCTAGATAATATATTATTAAAATATTAAAAATAAAATATATGTACAACATTATAAAAATATTATTCAAAACTCTTTAATTTTGTGATTTTTTTTTCATAATATGACAGATAAAAATACGCAAAGCTAAAAATTGTCAAACAAAAAAAGTAATACAATTATATGAAAAAAAGTTTTTATAAAATCACATATAGTGAATATTTTTTCTTTTAAATGATATTTAAAATATTATTATTATTTTACTAAACATCAGACAGTTAAAAGCTTTCAATCTTCCACAGTAAATATTCAGCATTGATGACGATAACACTGCAGCACTGATTTTATAATTTCCTCCTTAACATGACTATTTATACAAAAGTTTCTAAAAAAAATCATTGCTCAAATTGAGAGTAGAAAAGGATACCACTTTACTACTAATTTTAGGTATTAACATGTGTATTCATCGAAAACTGTATATTTCTTTATAATTTCTGTTTATTATTGAAAAGAACAAGAAACGTGTGAAAAAATTATGTGGTCTTAAATTTTCCTGAAGATAAAATTTGCTTAAGCAAAATTCAAAACTAAGGTTGATTTCAAATCTAATCTAAGATTACTAAAATTCATTTTATTAAAAGAATGCACTAAATATTGTTACTTTAAATTCGATGCATGAAACAAACTTTATAAAATTTAATACAACTGATTTTTTCAAAATTTCTAAACTATGTACGAAAATTAGATCCTTTAACAAACACTATATAAATTTTTTTTACCATTTTAAAAAAGATAGCATTTAAATACACCCCCTACCCTTTTATTGCATGACTACATCAGAGATGTATAGATCACAACCTTCCTGATACATCCATTTTACTTTATAAATACAATATAAAATATTTTTTTTAATGATATTCTGATTTTAATAAGTATTAAAACCAAAAAATTATTAAGCTTTCATTAAAAAAAATTAATAAAAATATTTTATTCAATTTTTTTACTTTCTTTATTACATACAAAATTATACCAATCTTTTGTAAATTAATTAGGTGCAGCCTGGATACCTCGCTCTCTCTATATATATATTTATTTCTATAATTTTTTTTGTCAAAAACATGTTCCCTTTTAAAATTGCACAAAACGAAAGTTATTGCAAGACAATATACTAAAATACACAAATTTGTTTGAATAAGCACATATTTGCAATCAAATAACTTTAGGTATTAATGAAAAAAAAAAAAATAATAATAATTCAATTCTTTATTCCTTTTATTTTTATTGAATTTATTTATTGCATACAAAGAAATAAAATATGCATGTATGTTAGATAATTTGAAGGTGTTTTTTTTTTTTTTTTTTTTGGGTGGAATTGGTTAAATTACAGTGAGTATGTATATGGTCTTCATGGGTCTGTACAATCTTGCTCTACATTATACCATAACACACCAAAGCAAATATATGTAAACAAATTTGTGCTCTTATTATATTAATGTCTATTTCTTTATTATATTATTGCCATCTAATGAATATAATAAAGAAAATTTTATCTAACTACAGTAATAAAAAATAAATGATTTATTTTACTCTAAAATTAGATATTAAAAATAAAAAACTAATTCTTTCTTGACAGAAAAAAAATTAAATTATATGAAAATAATTCAAAATATTTTTTCATGCATCAAGATTATTCACAAGAACACTTATCATTGTGTATATAAAAAAATATTAAAAAAGTAATAATAATAAAAGAACATTTATAGTAAAATAGTTTTGAAATAATTTTTTATATTAAATATATAAAGTAAAATAAAAAAAAAAAATATTTTTATTTAATGACGGATAAAACATAAATAATTTTTATAATTTTATAAATTAATGATTCACAAGTTTAAAATAATTTTACACTTCAGAAACAAACATTTTAATAGAGAGACTGATTAACTTTTCAATATCATGAAAATCAATATTGTCCCAAAAAATTTCTAAGGAATTTGCAGATCTTTTAAAATTTGCACCATTTTACTTGCACACTATTTAAAAAACTTTTTCGTTTATAAGTAATCTGTCTTAATTTTTATTAATATTTTTATATTTTCTTTCTTATCATGAATGTTTGATATACAAATGAATGACTTTTGTATTCAGTTCATCTGTTATATTTTTTTAATTTTAATATAATTTTTTTTCTACTACTAATTTAAATTATAAGTAGAAAATATTTTAGTGTAAATTTTTTTTTTTTTTTTTTTTTTTTTTTTTTAGAACTTTCAATTAAACATAGACATAGATAAATTTTGCAATGTGCAGATTGGATTATACAAACTTTTTTTGTAAAATTGGATTTAACAGCCTACATTTTTAAAAATATTTCTATTCTTTAATTAAATTTCCAACTTATAATATTTGACGACAAATAAAAAAGAGATAGCTTTAACATTTAGATGGTTATTTATTAACACATAGTTTATTTAAAGGCAAAACTCACTTGAAAATGTAAAATTCCTATTGATAATAAATGATTTTACTATGATTAATAATAAATGTATAGTTTGGTAAAGCTATAGTACATAAATAATGTATATTGTAGCTTTGGATGTAACAAAATTGTGTAGCAACATACTAATTCATTACTTAAATGAATTAATATTTTCAAACACAAATTTTTAAAATTTTAATTTTCAATAAAATATTTGCTTTTAAATATATAATCTTTCAGCTAAAGGATCAAGATATAATGAAGTCTTATTCTACACAAATTATATAATTAAATTTCAACAAAACTTAAGTTTAACAATACATATATTTATTATAAAATGAAGCTTTAAAAATAATTCATGTATTTTTATTGAAAATTTTATAAGCATATTAAAATATTTATTTTAATTCTAAAATATTTTTTTTTATTTCAGATTATCAATATGACTTCTCTTAAAAAACTTTGCTCTGCAATCATTATACAAATCATCATGAATCACATCAATATTTCTTCATGCTATTATCCATTGCCTGGAAAGTCTTCACAAAACTCAGGAGTAAACATGGACTTTTTTAAAATTTACTCATTATGCAAAGAAATAGATTGCAATAAGCAGTCACCCACAGATCAGGAACTTATGTTTCATCGAAATGCGAAATCTGGGAAACAACCTCGCATGCTTACTATTGATTTATCAACACTAAGACCGAGGTCTACCAAGTTACCTTCAGGAACAAGAAGCAAAGCTCCTATAAATCTTCTGGGTGTTGACATTTCTGTATTGTCGCAAAATCCTGACACTAACTTGCCAGTTGCACAAACAGAATTTGATAATATCAAGAATGAAAAAACTATACTTGATAATTTCGATCCTAAGTATGATAGACTACCAGTGATAGAAGCAAAACATATCAATAATTACTTCACACCACAACAGTTTACGAACACAAGAAATTCTTTATTGTATCCGTTCCAACATCTACCATTAAATATAATGACAACATACCATTTCATTACGAAAAATAAAAAACAGGGAAGGAATTTGATGCTAACAACTGACAATCAAAGAATTAATGATGATGAAAAGAACTATACAGCTAATTTCATATTGCATTTGCTTTACCAACTTTCTTCAAATTACCAAGGAAATATGTACTGAAAAATTTATGAACTATGTGAAGTTTAATCTGTAATTAGTTGTAAAATATAATAAAACATTTTACTTGGAATAAAAGTAAAATAATAAATAATTGGTTGTTTAAATAATTATTGAAAAGAAAATGAGGAAATTTCAAATTAATTAATGAAATATTCAAAATATTATTCTTTTGCATATCAAATAATATTTCATAAAAATTTTCAAGTAATTATCAAGTCATTAAAATTATTTATCGTACGCTTAGAAAATGCTATTCTTAATATGTTCTTCTTGTTATTTGATGATTTTGTTTATCTGAAATACCCTTCATCTAATGAGTGTCAAATAACCTGGAACCTACTATATATAAAACAGAAGATTTGTAAAAAAGAAAAAAAAAATCACTTTCAACTTACCGTTCATCTCACGCATAGCCTTTATAAAATCTTGAGGATCTTTGAAACTAACAAAGCCAAAACCTTTAGTTTTATTAGTTCTCTTGTCTCTCACTACTTTTGCTTTTACAAAAGAGGGATACTTGCTAAATGATCTAATTAAAACTTCATCAGTGACATCATTACCTAAATCTCCACAAAATATTCGAAAATCATCTAAAAAAAAAAAGTTCATAATATAAATAATAAAGTCAATAAATCGAATTTAAATACCAATAATTTTATTATTCAATTTTCTAACAGATCAATTTAAATGCATTTTAAAGATATACAGACAATGGTAACTATGGTGAAGTGATGCTTTGGGCCTTGTAATACATTTTTCACTTTCTATACAAATATCAATAAAAAAAAATCATTTACAAATTATTATGACAATTTTATAATGAATTTATATAATTAATAATGAATACCTTTATGTTAGCACAATGGATATTTATTTATTTCATTATTTTGTTTTTAGCTTTTCTGCCATTCTACTTTTTCAGCAAGTTTAAAATATTAAAAAATGAAGGACTTTCAAGTTATTGCAGAACTCACAAGATATTATGCACTTTTGCCATAAAAGTCATGAAAAGAATTGGAAAAGAAATAAAAAAGAAAATTTTGCTACATTTAAATTTATACAATGAAAGTACAAACTTAATTAAAATTTTAAAAAAGAATAGAGCAAATATAGTAATTATTAAAAATAATAGACAAATATAAATAATAATAAGAACAACACTATTAAATAGACATAAAATAAAAATATTACTATCTCAATAATAAGAATGTTAATACTAACAGAAGTAAAATTATATTATATATTGGCCATCAAGGATGAGATTTGTAGGGAAAAAAAGGCAAAGTTGGTTGATAACTTAAAATTAGAAGAAATTATTTTATTCATCAAAGTATGCACCCATATTGTTTATGCACTTTTGCCATTTAAGAGGCAAATTGTTCAAGGCCTGTGGTAGATGAGAGTCAATGAATTTTGAGCATCCAATTTTACAGCATTGTCAGAATTAAATTGTTTTCCTATTAAAAGGTTATCAAAATTGTGGAAGAAGTGGTAGTAAATGGGGCTAGGTCTGGTGAATATAGAGGATGATAAAGTTTCAACTCTAATTCCTGCAGTTTTGTGACAATCATTTGTGCAGTGTCAAGTATTATCATGCAATAAGATAGTAATCAATCTGTTGACTAATATAGGATATTTTTCTTTCAATTTTTGTATCATTTTGTACAGTTGGTTGCAGTATATTTCTGCTATGATTGATGAGTATTTAGTGATCTAATGCAGGTGTTATCCATTATGATTCATAATGGATCACACCTGTGCTAGATCACCAAATACTAACCATCAGCTTCTTTTGATGGATATTACGCTTTGGAATGTATTTTGGTGATGATTCTTGTCTGTCACGTTTTCATCCTTGCTAATTTCACTGTGCAAAACTTTTGCAATTGTCATAATGGATTAATTTTTCATTACAAATGACAATTTGATTCAAAAATGAATCAAATTAGTGATCAGAAAACAACATCAAGCAAGCTTCCAAAAATTTTTGTTTCTGTTTTTCATTCAGTTCATGTCGAATCCACTTTCCAACTTTTTCACTTAACTGATTTGAGCTAAATGAGTTAATATCATTTGCCTGTAAACACCAAACTTCAACAATGATAGAGAGTTTTTGCATAACGTTTTTTTATCATCCGATATTTCTTTCTTCCTAGCGCGCATATGCTCATAGGAATAGCTGAGTAGTGCAATATTACAGATATGCATGCGCAATAGGTACAATGTTTTCTATGAGCATGCGCACTAAGGAAAAAATATTGGACGATAAAAATACGTTATGCAAAAACTCTCTAATTCCTGTGTACTCTGAAATGAGTCAGAATCAACAGCGATCTTTAGTTCGTCATTATTGAGCTTTGATTCCGAGCGATAGTGTGGCTCATTTGTGAGGTCAAAATTACTTGTATGACATTTGGCGAATCAATTTCATACTGTCTGCTGCATATTAACATGATTAATGTTTTGAGTGGTCTGCAATGCCGTAATTCCACACAAGAACTCATGTTTTATAATAGTGTGAATTTCCAACAGTTTCATTTTTAAAAAAATTAATTTAAAAAAGGTTTTTAATATTTTTTTAGAGCTTACAATGATTTCTTTAAACAAAATGAGACATGTAATTTTCCAACATAAAAAAACAGAACTATAAAATATTAAGCCAATGTCAAATAATAAGTTGTTTAATTTGGCAATATTATTAACTACAAAATTTCATCCTTGCCAACCTAATAAAATAAGTACAAAAATAATAATGCATATAAGATAGTAAACAAATGCTTCAGTAAATCTAAAATTTATTATTACAAAAATTAAAGCGATTTAAGAGGAAAAAAAAAAACAATTAAAATGGATTAAGAGCAGAGTCTAGCACAGTAAATTTTCAGTAATTTTTATAAAAAAAACTAGAGAAAGTTTTATTATCACCATTAATGGCTGCCATTGAAAAAAATTTTACAAATGAAACTTTTATTTTTTATGATTGCCTGAAAGCATATGAGAGTGATAAAGTGAAAGATGTCTAGCATGAACAATTCAATTTCATTGTGTGTGGGGGGACCCTGCAAAATTATCCAATGGAAATGTTGGAAACTTAATGTAAGCATGTAATGATGTTTTGAAAACACAAACACAGCTTCATGAACTGGCCACCAGACAATGGGCCTGTCATATCAGTGGCAATTGTAAAACAGAATCAAATGATGACATTGTAGCTGAGAAGAGGGGAAAAACGAGACATGTCACTATTTCACAGTTTTGATATAATATATTTTATGCCAATCATCTGTAAAGTGGAATAGTGCTTTTATTTTTGTCATTCTTTTATTGATAACAACACATTTGATCTTTTGATTCATCAAAGAAGCTCCAATATTTACATAATTCCACTAGCATGTACAACCAGGAGTAAAACTATGCAACAGTTATGAGGGTAAAAATATTCAGTGCATACTTTTGCACCTCAACCATTTACTTATGCTTTAAACTTAATTTTATAATATTGCTATTTTTAATAGTTTATCCACAAATATTATAAAAGTACAAATATTTAAAATAAAATAAAAAAACATTTTAAAGAAGGAATTAATGATGACTTTTTTTTAAATTTTGATATGAACATTAAAGAAACGATAAGTAGCAATGGATCAGTATTGTATAAAATAAAAAAACTTTTGGTTTCAATTGAAAACCAACTTCCAACTGTTTTGATAATTTGGAATCCATCATAACATGGCTTCCCCCCCAAATAGCATTCACAATATGGATGAAAGAAGTGTACAAACAGTGTCCAGTATACTATCTATCAGTATATATCACAAGTATGTAACAGTAGAACAAAGATAAACTATTATTATAGTCTGTTCAAAAATGAAATTACATACTTACGTTCCTTTTTTCTTAATTTTTGTACTATACTAAGGCTAAAGCTTAACCTGCCTTTTTGATAATAAAAGGCAGGTTAACTTGCTGTTGTGCCTATTACAGACAAAAGTTACATGATGACTGTTTACATGAAGTAATGACTGTTTACAATGTTGCTGAGCATGTAAAGATAACTTTTAAAAGAGCAGCAACTGTTTAAAATATAGTACAGAGAATTTAAGTCACAGGGATTTACCCTTTAATAAATTTTCAATAGCTGACTTTGTACTTTCTGAAGTTACTAACCAAAACATTGAAGAGAAAGAAATGAATGATAATGACCATAGGTTATTTTTTTTGTTGAAGATTAAATGAAACAATTAACAAACAGGCCAGAGTGCATTTCAAAACCACTTTCCTTTAATCCCATTACAACTCCAGATATCTTTACACCTCATCCACATTCTACTTTGAACTTATCTTCAACTACAGAATTTCATGAGATATTCAAAACCAGTGATAAGTTGCAAGACCTTTAACTCAATCTCCAGTTTGCCAGAAATCAATTTAACTTAATAAAACTTAAAAAAATCTTTATTACTGACATCACTGTCAAATAAAAAATGGCTAGAACAGAAGCAGCTGAGAAGAAAAGGGAAGCTGTTAAGAAAAATTATGACATCGGTTCCTTTCAAATTAAAAAAAAAAAAAATTGAGAGTTCAAGATCTGAATCAGATACTAATGCGTCTTTTGCTTATATTTAAAAAATAAATAATTTTTATTTTTTCAGTTGTAATTTTCTCTGTCACCCATCTTTTCTTTGTGATAGGCTGCAAGTATGCATTGCATACTATTGTCCAATCATATGAAGTAAAAGTTTATAATGAAAGGATTTAGAAAATTTGCAATATCTATGTTAGTAATGCTCCAATGGAAGCGACTCTTGTACAGCATTTAGTCTAGATCCTAATGTATAAAATTAATGCAAAATCTTGGGAAATTTGACTAACAATTTTTTTAAATGTTGAAAAACAACAAAATTATGTATTTTTACCCTTGCATACTGTATGATGTTTTGTTTTGTATGGTCACGAGCTTTCCAATAATTTTGGAAATCTTTGGTGTATAATTTGGTAAAAAGAATGGAAAGTACTTGTACATACTTAATGTAACAGTTAATATTTTTGTAACAGTTTAATGGTAATTTGGTACTTACGTATTAACGGTACCTTGGCGACAGTTGCACCAATAAAGAGCACACGCACCAACCACAGCTACAGATTTGGCGGTTTTTAAGTGGCACCAATCTATTCTATTGGTTTGGTAACCTTAGTAGCTGTTAGATTGGCGACACTTAAAAACCGCCAAGTCTGTCGCCCAGGTACCGTTAATACGTAAGTACCGGTAATTTTAATCTCTACAATTATTTTGATGTGCAATTTGTTAAATACTAAAATGTTTAAAAAGAAAAACTTAATAACATTTTTACCAAGACTAGATTATGCATTTTTCATTGATAAACAAAACATTAAAGTACAACAGAATTTAAGATACAATAAAGAATATACAGTATTAGAGGTGCACTTTGCATATGTTTAAGATAAAAAAAAGCTGTTTTTTGACATTATGTACCTAAAAGAGATTAATTTTGAGCAAAGAAAAAAACCTACTTTGTTTAAAAAAAATTAAATTTTGAAAAGAAAAAAAATTAAGGAAAAAAAATTTATAATACAGTAAAAACTGATAAGGCAAAACAATTTAATACTCAACCTGTATTGAATCTTTTATTTTTTTTTCTTTCAAATTGAAATTTTTTTTCTTATTATTTAATTTACTTCTTTCTATTTTACTTCCAAATGAAAATAACTTTAGCAAAGAAGTCACATATGTGATTGATAAGAAAACATAAAATCATAAAGGAGGTAGAAATAGGCAATATAAAAACAATGCATAAACTATGTGATCATTTTAAAATCAGCTATATATTTTCACATTACATTAAATAATAATTTAGAAAAGTAATTTTCACAAATTTCTTACCATTTTCCCATTCTAATAAAGAATTATCTTCCCACGCTTGCCCACCAGCCATGCGGATAATCTTTTTCTTTTTCTCTTTTTTCTTACTAACAACAGTTTCTTCAGTAGTTCCTGATGCTGTAGGTACAGCAGAAGTCTCACGAGATACTTTTGTCACTGAAACCTTTTCTAATTTTGGAGCAACAGAAGATGCAGCAGAAGTAACCTGAGTTTCCTGTCCATTGCCTGATGTCAGTCCTTCTGCAGCATTTTCTGAACTTTTCATAAAAGGAGCAGCATAAATAGTTGGAGCAGATGCTACAACTGAACTTTCACTGGATTTTGCAGTTGAATTTGTCATAGATGCTTCTGTTTCTGTATTTGATGCAGAAGAGGTATGGGTTTGGGATTCATACATCATATTAGTTGATGAACCAATTGGAGGACCAGGAGGGCAAAATCCAGGAGGTACAGGGAGATTGACACCCATATTCATGGCTCCCATTGGATGAGGCATTGGCTGCATAGGTATAGCACCAGGAGGCATTGGAAGCATAGGTCCTCCAGGATGCATGGGTCCACGTGGTGGCATAGGTCCAACTTGAGGCATTGGGGGACCTTGTCCCATATGAGGACCAAAAGATCCTGGAGGTGGAAAAGGTGCAGGTGGTCCTCGCATTCCCATGAAATTCGATCGCATTGGAGGTCGTGGTGGTTGTCGTTGTAGTTGATGAGGAATAAATCTTATGGCAGGAGTTGCAGGTTGTGCATGAAGAACAGGCAGTCGTGGAGGAGCTTGTAATGTTGTCCCAACTGGAGGTGATAATGCTGGTGGAGGTGGTGGACCTAAAACTAATATCAATAAAAACATTAAATAAATAATTAATTGAAAAATAAATTTTAATAGTCTTTAATACTTTAAAATAAGTGAAAGGTTTAATTTGCTAAGAAATAAGACATAAAAACTCAATTTTGTTTTGAAAATAGATGAAATGTTGCTGAAATTTCTAATCTCTAATTCGTAAGGTTATTGACTTTTTTTTATTATTTCAAATATATTTGAGGAGAAGGAAGTATATGAAAAATATTTAAAAAAATGTCTTGCAATTAATTAATGAACTGATTAATTAATTTTAATTAATTGAAGATCTGTTGATGTAAATATTATAATAATTATTTATAGAACTTAATTTAGATAATATATAACATAGAACAATCATATTGTAAACTAAGCATTCATTTCAGAATAAAATGAAGCAATATAATTTTATTGCAATAATTTTTACAAATAATATAACTATTTTTAAACCTTCAGGTAGTAAAACTGCCACAGCAGGTGGTGGGGGAGGAGGAGACAATGGTTTATTTCCAGAAGATTTAGGTTTTGAAGGTGCAGCAATTTCTAATTCAAACCTAGTAAAGAAATGATAAATTTCAGAAATAGATAATAATAACAATTCCATTTATAATAATAACAATGTTTTCTTCTTAAATTAACTGCAAGTATCAAAGATTAAAAAAAAATGACATATCTTATTACTATAAATATGACTCATATAATTAGTGCCATCACCATCAAAAGTCAAACTGTCGTCATCATTATACTTTAATGTTCATTAAAAATTAAAAACAATTTTAATTAATGTATTTTCTTTTTCACAAACTTTTTCTATGAATTCTTTTTTCTTTTTTCTTCAGTATTTATTTATTTTTAGTTGATATAGAATAAAATTTAAATCAATCAAATAGTTAAAAGAATAAAAACTATTGCTGAATAATTCTAACTGTAATATTTTATTTTGATTTAACCTCAATTCTCCTTTTCTCTTTCAAAGGCGGGTATTTTTCCATCAACAAAATTCTAGGAAAAATATGCTCGAGTACACTGGGACTAAACCAATATCAAAGTACATTTTTAAATGCATCAAATATTGTCACTATGTTATAATTGGAGATTACATTATAATTATAATTACATTATAGTTGGAGATAATATTGAGGCATTTATAGTTGAAGCTAATTGGTACCTCATAAATCGCTATTGTTCTTTTAAGAGCGAAAATTTCAAGTAATGAATAAATCATCAAAATGTTAGATTTTTTAAATCATAATTGGCTGAAATACATTTTAAAAAATAATTTCTCAAATTCTCAAGAAAAAATTCTCAATACTTAAAATTTAGTGATTGAAAAGTTTTTCTTATAAGATTTGAACGCTTTTTAATTTAAATTTTTGTATGTTATGTATTTATTTCATTCTCTAAAAAACACAATATAGCATGACAAATTGTTATGATTCATTCGTTTCTTTGATTTTATTAAATCAAAGAAAGTAGCATATTTCCTTGCAGAAAACTGATTTAATATACATCCTATAATTATTTCTCGTTTATTTATTTACTATTAGCCAAGTAAGATATGAATATATCTTATTTGGACATGTTTATTTATGCTAAAAACTGAATTAAAATATTGCAATGATAAAAATTGTGGTTGAATAGTATTACAGTTAATGTTGTAATGCTATTTCTGATAGCATTGATAGAACGAACATTTTTTCCTCTTTGATTTCTTCTTGTAGCAAGATGTTATTTGTAAATGATGGAAACGTAAAAATGCCATTCTGAAGAAAAAACTGGAAATTTTTTGTTAATAAAATTTTTTTCTCCCTTCATTAGCAATAGTGGTTGAATAGTATTACAACTAATGTTGTAATGCTATTTCTGACGGCATTGATAGAACGAACATTTTTTCCTCTTTGATTTCTTCTTGTAGCAACATGTTATTTGTAAATGATGGAAACGTAAAAATGCCATTCTGAAGAAAAAACTGGAAATTTTTTGTTAATAAAAGTTTTTTCTCCCTTCATTAGCAATATCTGTTTAATTTACATTTAGATTAAAAACATTCAGCTACTAAAATTGTAATACTTTTTTTTTAAATTTCCTTGTGTTAATTCATACACATATGATAAAAATTAACTTCTGTGCATCATGTAGACAAAATTATATGAGTTAAAACTCCTTCAAGTTCAAACAAAATTTTTCTGTACAAACCTGCTCATTTCTTCTTCCATCTCTTTCCGTCTTTCTTCCGACATTGAAGCCATATTGATATTTTTAAGTAATGTATTTTACAAATACCAAAATCAAAGAGAAATAATTTCTAAATACTGATATGTATACAACTTTTTGTTTTGTTTAACAGCAAACGGTGCTTTAAGAAAATAAATAAAACGAGGTCTAAGTTACAGTTAACGTTTATATTGAAAATAATACTATCAGTTCACAAATTATAAAACTGACAAACATTTTTTTATGAATACATTTTAAAAAAAATTATATTATGTCTTATATAGATTAAAAATTCTGATTATATTGTAACTTATGTTTCGTTTTATTCAAAACTAATCTATTCAAAGCCCTCATAATTATTTATTCTAAATTTCGTGTGACTGAAACTGTAATGATTGTAGTGAAAAACGTAAACAAAAGCACGTTTGGAAGTTTTATTTTTATATGAAACTTTTTTCATTTAATTTTAATGGAATTTTAAAGCATTTTACGCATTCTGGAAAAATGGAAACAATGTTTTAATCGTAATTTTAAATTTTATGTTAACTATTTCAGTAAAAAGATTTTATTGATTTTTTTTTTCTATTCCTATGTGTAATAGTTAATTATTTGCAGCACATATGATCAATTAGTTTTAATCTAATTAACATGGAAAATGAAGTTCCCCTCGAACCAATTTATGAATTCAAAAGGCATCATCTTTGTACTCATATAACTGCTTTAAAAACGTTAGGAAATTTTTTATTTGTTGGTAAGTATGCTTTCTTCATTTTTAGATAAATTATTTCCTGATTCATCACCAAATAGAATTAAAAGAAAAAAATTTAAAGTTAAAATATAATGCAAAAAATTATTTTCACATAAAATCCAGCATGGTGGTCTTTATACATTTTATTATTCATTCTGATGTACTTTATATTAAGAATTGGATATCTTGATCAGAAACTTTGCCGTTTATGGAAGAATCAATATACTATTAAACCTTGATGTATGGCATTTTTAAATAATGAGGATAAAATGTTTGTTAAAACTGGATACTTTTCCATTAGGTATTTTTGCAATGATAAAGAAGCAATCAAGAATTACATTTCCCATTTTTGTAGCTATTTTCATATGATTAATGTTTTATAAATGTCCATCAACAAATAATTGATTTATCTACTTAAGGGGTCTTCAAACTTTGTCAGTTTTTGGAGCCTTTGGGAGAATTAAGATGTTTAATGGAATCTGTTTTTGCTAGAAAAAATTAACAGACACATAAAATGTAGGGTGTTAATGAAAAAAAAAAAATAATTGTACTTTTACTTATTTGATTCATGGAAAATGTTATTTAAGCATTACAAAAGTAAATTAATGGTGATTTTTAGATTACAATTGGATTATGGCTAATTGAAATAAATTATTTTTTTTTTTATTTTAGTAGGTAATGAATGATAAATATACAATATCAACATAAATATACATATTTTAAAGGGTGGGGAAAGGTGGTATGGCCAAATTTATGTGTCAAAAAGTGAGACTGCCTTTTAATAAAATTTCGAATGACTATTTCCCATTCTGAATGTTATTTTACTCTAGTATTATTTTGCAACAACTGTACCTAAATAAAATTACTGGTTCATCTAACTAAATTAAGGTTTTTTTTTTTTCATGTTTTTAATTTACTGAATAATTTTTTCTCTTATAAAAATAATGCATTTTAATGGAGTTAACTGAAATTTATTTTTATAGAGTTAGTTTATTTAGCTACTTACTGTACTGTTTATTTTAGTTGACTATTCAGTAGTTTAAATATTTTATTTATTCAATATATTACATAAAAAATGATGTTAAGGTATCAAAGTATTTCTAATATGCTTCATTTTATTATAGCTGAAAGCAATCATGTTCTTTTATATGACTGGCAAAAAAGAGTTCTTTTAGAAGATGAACTTGTTTTCAAAAATTGCTCCATACATGGTATCCGAATAGGTAATATTTTTCTTTTTCCAATTTTAATTTTATCAATTGATATATAATTTTTTTTTTATTTTATTATTTGAAACTTTTATTAACTGAAATATAAAATTGTTATCTTTAATGTCAAAAATTGCTCATGAATATTTTAATTATCCATTATTTCTCCAAACAGGCTTTTAATTAAAAATGCTGATATTTTTAATAATTTTTCTTAGATGATTCAAATCATGTTTTGTTATTTGGGGCTAAAAGTGTAAGAATCTATGTATTTTGTTCCTCTTCTACAAAGCAGTAAGTTTAATGTTTTGTATTTTTTATATTCTTCAATAATGAACTAAATTTGTTTTTATTTTATATCCTTTTATTTAATAATGTAAGAAAACAAAGACATTTTGCTCCACATTTCCTACTAGCGATTGGCATGCTGCTGAGCACTATAATGAATACAGCCCATAGTAAAATTGTTGCAGAAAACAAATTTTTTAATTTCTTAAATTTATATTATTATAATATATTTTTATCATTAAAAGAGGCATTCAAATAATCATATTATCTATTAGACCTGTGAAGAAGTCATTTGCGAAATTAATTTTTTAAATAATAATAATAGTTAATATTATTTAAAAAATAATAGTTTAATTTTTTAAACTATTTAGTTCATGGATGGAATGGATATGTTATTGTATTCTTTTCAAGCTTCTATCCATTTTTGTTTCATAATATGCATTTAAAATATATTTTTATTTATTAAGCATTATGTAGATAATTTTTTTATTCGAATTTAGTATGTTTATTTATTTTTATGTATTTATTATGTTTGAGTAGGGAGTGTGTCTGCTTGGATATATTGACTTCAGGGGGAAGGGGGGAAGATGCCTGTGAATATTTTGTGGCCATTTTGCATTACAAGGATCATGAATGTCTTTATTATGGAGGTTTTTGAGAAGTTTAGTTGAAATATTATTATAGAAGATTCAAAGAGTTTATAGATAAAATATATAATTGATAGGATATTCAATGAGTGATTCTTTTTTTAGTAATATAAACAGACATGCTTTTGGTGGTTGTTATAATTTGGCTAAGAAACATGCATCACTTTTTGGATGGTACAATCGTCAAGCTTTTGATAAATGAAAGCTTGTTTAAATTCTTAAATTTCTGATAAATTTTATTTTGATCCATACCTGAGATGGCTTTATTTGCACCCCATCATAACACATATTTATAAGCTTGAGAAGTGTAAACTGGAGTAGGATGTTGATCTGTGCAGTTTTCGCAGCAGTCTTATTTTTTACATTTATTAGAAGGATGCATTTATAGGAAACAATTACGACATTGATGGGGATGTTCTTTTTTGTTGTGTAAGCCACAACTTGAAGTGTATCATATATTGAAATTGGAACTGGATCATATTGCAGTGATTGAGATGGGGTACAAAAACTATGTAACTTACAGATATGAAAGCCATTTTCTTCCTCGAGTTTTAAAGCTAGGTCACTAAAGACATGTCTCTCAGAATGTTCTTCAATAAGAAACATATTATGATTTTTTCTTTCTGAAAGTAAGTTGTTACTAGAATCTCCATTATTGCTTTAATAATAACAAGTTTTCGAGCTATATCCAAGTGATCATCAGTGATGAGGAGTTTTTCCTGATGAAAATTTGTGAATGTACTATATATTTTAATGTCGTTATTTTGGAAGACAAGTTGTTCTTCAGAAGTCGTGGAGGAGTTGTAGGCAGTGTTGTAAAGAAATTGAAGTAATTGCAGTGTTTTCTTTATTGTAAAGGAGTTTGAAACTAAATCTAGATCGACCGAGATGTAATACTGCCTAATAAAATACATATCACATATAGCTGGAAATGCAATAACAGCAGAATTCCTTTTCCACCGTATTGAATTGAATAACAACTCTCTGTTTGTACTTTTACATAAATTGAATGAAAAAAACAAATCTTAGAAAAGGTATTTCCCTGAATTCATGAAGCACAATGAAATAATAAATACAATAAGAGAATAATTCTAAAATAAAATAATAAATATAATGAGAGAATAGTTCAAAAATACAATAAGGGAATACATATTAAATAAGAAATTAGCAAGCCTACAAATAGTTGAGATAACAGCAGTCAAACACACAGTCAGTTACCAAAAGTCATGTCCCAATATTTTGATATTTAGTTTAGGCTAAAAAAAAGTTTGAAATTATGGATTTCAGACTTGCTTAATGCACACATTAACAATTCAGTGGATTATTTATAATTTTTTTTTCTTTCTTTCCTTTGTTACTATTGCTTTTAATTTTTATACTTTAATAATTTAAAAATTAATTGAGTATTAAAACTGTCTGCAGATGATAAAGGGCAGTTTGAAAATCTACCTTATAAATGAAAATTATGTATAAGTGCATCATTAAAAATTTTTAATTTCTATTAATATATTGTAAAAATAAAGATTTTTCAAAATGAATTATTTTTTAAACTGCATAGATAATGCTATAAATGAAAAAAAATTACATTTATATTTTATATTGAAAGTATTCTATCTAACTGTTAAAAAAAAAAAAGAAATTATTCAAAGTCTTAGAAAGAATTTATAAAATTATTTCATTGATTTGTGAATTTATCTTTTTATATTATCTAGTGTAATTACATAAATATTTTTATTTTAACTAATATTTTCTGTTCCATGATTTCATTAAAATTCTACAAACAGTTGCTTGATTGACTTTAAAAAATTAAAACATACACTATGTGGAAGAAAGTGACGGAACACAACACTATAACGACATAAACCCATATTTATTAAAATTAATAGGAGGTAGGGCCTCTTTTGGCTGCGATCACAGCTGCAACCCTTCTGGGCATGCTTTCCGCTTAATTAGCCGTAGTGGCAAGAGGAATTTCCTTCCAAATGTTTAACAGGAAGTTCCATAGTTCAGACTTGCTTTTGGGGAGTGGGGTGCAGGCCCTCAACCGACGGTCCAATTCGCCCCAGAGATGTTCAATTGGGTTAAGATCAGGCCTCTGCGCCGGCCACTCCATGCGTTTAACGTTGTTGTTCAGATACCAGTCAAGAGTCCTCCTTGCAACATGGCATGTTGCGTTGTCGTCTTGATACCAGCAATCATCCATACCATACGTTGCCCACAAGGTAGGAAGGACATGATTGTCGAGAATATCACAGTATCTATCGGCATTCATCGCACCATCAACCTTCACCAGTGGGCCAGCCCCATACCAGGAGAAACAGGCCCATACCATCAATCCTCCTCCACCAAACTTTACAGTTGGGACGACACACTCGGGCAAAAGGCGTTCTCCTGGTAAATGCCGTACCCAAACACGTCCATCGGAACGGAAAAGGGTAAATCGTGATTCGTCACTCCAAAGGACGCGTTTCCAGTCATCCAGAGTCCAAGTACGTTGGTCTTTGACCCATCGAAGGCGCGCTTTCTTGTTGGTTTTCGTAATCAAAGGCTTATGGGCCGCCGAACATCCAGTGTAACCTAATGTATGGGCCTCGATACGCAGAGTCTTGATCGAAACTGTCACACCTGTGGCTTGTCTAAACTCATTAGCGATGTTATCCATGGATGTTTGACGGTTACTTCGAATCTCCCTGCCGAGCACCCGCCTGTCCCTGCTGGTGAGAACTGTAGGTCGTCCACTTCGGGGTTTGTTCTGACAGTGTCCCTCAGTCTAGTAGCGACACACAACACGTGCTACAGTTGATTTTGAGCAGTTACGGAGACGGGATATCTCCCTAATTGACACCTTAGCAAGATGCAATCCAACCAACACACCTTTCTCGAATTCAGACAACTCTTCCCGTGGCGGCATCTTGACAAAAAACAACTCTAGTCGACTCCACAGAGTATTTATAGGATATGGCTGACACGTGATACCTATTATTGCGCACGTGTCAGCTGTATTGTCGACTTTTCTACTTTTCGAGGGGTGTCCTGTCACTTTCTTCCAGATAGTGTATGTACTATAACTTTGAATTAGATCATATTTTTTTTATCTAATATTTCATTATCTATGTAATTTTCTAAGTTATTTTTTATGTAATCAATAGATTCGCCACATTTCCAGTTATTGTCTTCAATATCAATAAACACCCACTATAAAAACTATTTAATCCTTAAAAAATATTGTCTGAATTTGTAGTGTATTTCATAAAAAAATAGTTCTGATTTATTACTTGTTTAAATTTTTTTTATTTAGGCTAGTTAGTGTAACTAAAGAGTTCCACTTAAATGATTGGATTCAGGACATTCAATGGTTATATAATTATAAATCTACCCAGAAATATTTTGCTGCTATTTCAGCACATAATTGTCTCACTTTATATGATATAGATGTAACAAAAACTGATGTGTTCCAAAGTTCAGAAAATTGCATATTGTATCCTTTTATCTTTTTTTGCTTATAATAAATGCCAGCTTTCAGTGGAATAATATATTTTTTAATACTGAAATATATATATTATTAAATTATAGATTATTTATTTATATTTAAAATTCTATTTCTGTACTTAAATTTAAGATAAGTTTTATACTACCCCCCCCCACTTTCCTGAAAAATATTCAGTTTTAAGCATTTTTTATTTTATGTTTTTCAGTTAACTGTGCTGTAGTCACTATCTGTGCACAAAATTATCAAATATAATTGCCTGCAAACTTCTTCTGTCTTTTTCCCTTTTTTATAAATATGTTTCCTAGGATTTATGCATGGGTGAAAGTATTCATAGATTTTTGCAGCACCTGTTGATGGAATAAAATAAAAATTCTTCATTTTCTTTCTTTTGAAATTAAAAAAGATAATAAAAGACCATTCTTTTAAATTTTGTACAATTAAATTATTTTTTCTGAAATATTACAAAATTTATATTTATGTATACCAATATATTTTAATTTTTTTAACTCAAAAAAAGTAAAAATAAATTATTTTATAGGAAGTTAGAAAATAAAATTATTATCTGAATTCTTTTTTAGATAACTGTTAAAAAAAAATTTTTAAATAAAAGCTAAATTAAAATTTTCTATAAAATTTTCCATTTATTATTCAATTTCTTTGAATAACTCATGAAAATATTTACTTGGATTATTGTTAATAATCTTTAATATTATACAAGCATTTAAAATATATTTTCACATGTATAGTTTGTATTTTATAATTAATAATTTTTGTTCTTTACAAGTTATAATTGCAGTTCTCTAATATTTCGTTCAAATTATCTCATCTATGGAAATAATGCTTGCACAGATAAAATATTTAAATCATCTTCTATTATTTAAATTCTAACATTATTCATTTATTTTTTTAAAATTTTGACCTTAATATGATTTTAGATATACAGCTAGTATAGTATGCAATAATTTTGATGCAATAGTTATTGCTGCTGGTACTGTTTTTAAGAAAATAATTTTTTGGTCTCCTCAGTCAATTTCAACCGAAAATGGCAAGAAACCTCTAATTCAAAGTTTAAGTGGTCATCAAGTATGTTGCCCAACACTGACTATTATAAATAATATTAATTCCAAAGTCTCATTCATCCAAAGATATATTCATCTTCCATAATGTTATTGAGCAAATGAAAAATTGTATATGATAATTTTATTTGTGATTAATATTAATGTAAACTAATATGCAAATGATGTTTATTAGAGTTATTCCTGTTCATTTATTGCTCTTTCAATAACATTATAGTATATTTTTTAATTTTTTTTATAATTATATTGTGTTTGAACATAATTAATATATATTATTTATTTAAATACATTATACAATTAATGCTAATTACATATATATTATGCTGTTTTAACTTTTTGGATAATTTATATTTTTTAGGGTGTCATATTCTCTATTTCTTATAAAAATTTCACAAATTACTTAGTTCAACATCTGATGATCGCAGTATCAGACTTTGGAAAGTCCATAACCATTCTATGTTTAATGAGGATTCATTAGAATTTTGGGAAAATGCAACTATTGAAATTGCACATGTTTTGTTTGCACATGAATCTAGAGTCTGGATGTCTGTTATTCTTCAGAAATGTATTTTAAGTGTTGGAGAAGTAAGTTATGATTTTATTTGTATTCTTGTTTAAAAAAAAGGTAGCAAAAGGGATAAAATTTTGAAAAGAACTTATAATTCTGTAAGAAATGTCGCCTCTATAATAGTTCTTGTATTTCAATTTTAAAAGAAATTGAATTTTATTATTTCAATCAATCTAGTAGTGTTCAAAAATTTTTAATAAGGAATTTTAATATATTAGTTTGTATTGCAATCAAATGTTATTCTGTTGAAGAAATATTTTTTAGATTATATCTGAATAATAAAAACTATTTTGAAAATTGTGAACATTTTATTCTTATAATAAAACTTTTTACCATAGAATGAAAGGTACCAAAATATACATTAAATAAATTTATTTAATTAAAAAAATTATTTGCAGTTTGTATCTTTACAAAAAATTTTAATTTTTAGATTATTATTTAACTTATCGCAATATATGTTGTTGCTATTATTGTTGGATTTTTTAAATTTATTTTTTATTATTATAATTATCTTTTTTTAGGACTCTCATCTTTGTTTTTGGGATTTGGATGGAAAACTTTTAAGGAAGAAGAAATGCCATAAGGTGAGTTTTATCATATTTAAATATTTGTTTCCCTAAGTTTTTTATAAATATAATTTTACTGTTTTACAATAATAGGTTTGGTTATGTAATTTGTCTTATAATGGAGCTGTTAATGATTTGACAGTTGATCAAAATTTTTCTAAACTTTGTAGGCTGAAAAGAGCTGATTTATCTTATAATTATTTAAAATGTATGTTTTTATTCAGATTTTGTTACTAGCTATTAAAAATCATTAATTTCAAAATAAGATTTTTTAGTTAAGATTTTTCATCATGTATATTAACTTTTTTAATTATAAGTATTTTATTAAAATAGACATTAGTAAATTTATTTTTGTTTCATTGTTATTGCATAATATTTATTTATATAACTAATTTAAATATATAAAATTTTTGAACACATGGATATCAAGTTAAAAAAAAGTCTTCTTCTTATATATATTTTTCATATTTCCATTATTTCCCATTATAGAATGAATTAAAAGGCAGTAAGAAGTAATTACTTTTTTAATGAAAAACACCACAAAAATTAAATTAGTTGTTTATTTGTATTTCTTGTTCTAGGGTGGTAGTGTTTGGTGTCTTGAAACAACATATATGTCTTCTATGAATGATGATAAAAAAGATTGTGAAATAACAGAATGTATTGCTGTAAGTGCTTTGAAGAAATAAAATTTTACTTATCTGATATTGAAGTATAATTTTTTTATTATTATTATCTATAATTGAAGATTTAGTTCTTGTAAAAGCATGCAGACCAGTATTATATTTCATAGCAGCTTTTCTATATAGGCTTGTATGATATTTAAAAAGTAATTTAAAATATGATAAAGAATGTGTTCATGCAGCATAAACATTGTTAATATTAAATAGTTTGTAAGATATATTTGAAGTAAATTGCAATAAATAATATTACCCTAAAAATAATAGATTTAGTAATTTTAAGTCATATAAAAAGAAAAAAATTTCAAAAGAGTTACAAGACAAATTATTCAAATATGAAATTTTTTTAAATTAAAGTTACTAATTAATTTTTTCCTGGACTATATTAAATTTAACAGAACATATTTCAACTGTTTTTTTTTTTTTTTTTTTTTTTTTTTTTTTTTTTGCATTAATAATTCTTTTTTTAACCAAAATTCAACAAAATATATATTTGTTTAGGCTTGCGCAAAGCTAGATCATATTTTTCATTCAAAGAAATGAATATATTTTTATAAAATATTAATGAATGTTAATGTAATAACGAATTTTGTCACTTTTACTAAACTGTTTAATATATATATATATATATATTTTAAAGGGTAATGAAATATTTAAAACTCTGTTAAATACTTTGTTTTAAATTTTAGTTTACTGGGGGAAGTGATGGTGGTGTCTATATATGGAATGTTGAAAGTGCTTTTACCTATGGACAAATCTCTCAAATATCTCTTCATTTCAGAGTAAGTATAATTTTTTCATTTTATCTGAAAAACTGCTATATTGCATACAGCAGTCTGATAATATTTATTGCAGAAGGATTATATTAACTGAAAAAAAAACTATTATTCTGTTAAGTAGTTTTCTTATATAGAAAAAACTGAAAATTGCTTGTTTTTATAATGAAAATCATGCTTAACTCAATCTTGATTGAACATAACATATTATTTTCTGAATTTTTGTTGCAATTGCCGAATTTATTTTTATTTTATTTTATTTATTTATTTATTTTTGTAATTTCAAGATTTTTTTTTTTTTTTTTACCATTCTTTGTTAAAAGATAAATTATATTATTTAGTTATTTTTAACATTTGAGGAATACATGAGGAATAAATATAATATTTTTCCATACATACTATGCCAATAATGTATAACTTTTTCATGAAGATCCAGATTCCTAAAAAACTAAAGCATAAATTAAAAATTTAATGTATAGGAATAATATAAATCAATTATCATTATTATTAAAATTTTTGTATATATTCCAAGTTATTATTTTTTTAGGAAACTTCATCAAATGCAGATTTTCCTCGTATTATTTCTGTTTTAACTGATGAAATGACAGGGTTTTTGATGGTAACCACTGATAAAGGGTAGGTTCCAAAATATTTAATTATTTTTATTGAATAAAATCAAAATATCTGAAACTTCATAACTAGAAAATATTATTTACTTGGAAAAAAACAGTAATGGAAAATACTTCTACTTAAATAATATATTAATATTTCATATTAAAATAAAGACATTATTTGAAAAGTAAAACAGTAAATTAAATAGTAGTTAATGTGGGAAAAGTAATAAACAGTGAAATGATAATTTCCATTTATTACATAATTGCATATATTTTATGATTATTAGTTGAGCCTTATGCTTTGTTGTAAAGTTATTAAAAATATAAGAAGTTATAAAAGAGGATGATATGTATGCCAGTTCCAATTCAAAAATAGGAATAATTTTTTTTTTATTTATAGCAGTATAATTTATCATAGCTAGAATTTTTTTTTTTAAATTTCTGTTAAGTTTCTGTACTTATTATTATTACATTTTTATCAATGTAAATAATAGACTTTATTTATTGTAATGTAGTAGATGTGATGCAAATCAATTCTTCATTTTTTTTTATATGTATTAGATGGCTGTCATTATTTAATATGGAACTTAAGCGTTGGGAAGACCTTTTCTATGATAATGCTTTTGCTTCCTATTGTGTGTCATGTATTTCAAAAGGTACTTTATATCTTGCATTGGGCAATATTTCTGGAGAATTAGGCTTGCTGAATTTACAAGGTAATAAAAATTATATAAATTATTATCCAAAGTTCATATTTTATAAAATATTTAAAGGCTTTAATGTTGTTCTTGATAATATTCCTTTAGAACATCAGTTGGAAAAATGCAGAATCAAGAAATTTAAAATTCACAGCAGCAAAATTTGCTCTTTACATTGGGTTAATGATAGAAATGATTATCTTCTGACTTGCAGCATTAACGGAGATATGGTATGTTCATTCTGAATTTTTGTAGTATGAATTTTCTTGGAATTATTATATTTTTCACGTGAATAAAACTATTAATATACTTATACTGCTTTTCTATACAACACATTTTGAAATGCCCTTTAAATATATTTGTACTCAGTTTAAAAAGAGTTAATTCAAATAGTACAATGAATACATTTTATGTACTTGACAGTAACTTCTCTTTAATCATGTATGTTTGGGTCCATGGACATGCCAGCTTATCAAGCACCAATAAATTTTTCTTTTTCAAGGAAACAACTGCCCAGGGTAAATGTGGATAAAATTAAATTCTCATAAACAGTAGCATCCACTTTCAGGATTATCAGAAGTTCTCTGAACTACATGTCGAATTTTCAGAAATTAGTAGCCAGTAGGACTCCCCCTCTTTCCCCCAATTTGTTAGCAAATCCATAAAGTTGCAACATAAAATTAGAAAAAAAGCATTTATATGAGTCTGCTAAATATGTTTTTTTTTTTTTTTTTTTACCATTGCCTTAAAAAATTAAATGGCAGATATAAGTATGTCTTAAAAATATTAGAAATTATTTTAACTCATAATAAATAAATTATTAGTAGAATAGAATATAAAAATTGTTTTAAAATTTGAAGGAAAAAAGGTATGGTGATATAAAGAGATTTTAAATAATGTAGACTTTTAAATATCAAATTTTTGTAATACATCAATAGGCCTTGTCTCTCATATATACATGTATGTATTTCAAGAACAACTCAACAGCAAATAATGAAGGGATAATTTTTACGAGTAAATGTGTAAATTTGCGTTATATGGTAGAAAAGCATGAAAACTCTTGACAGGCTGTTTGATTGTTGATGCAGGATTTTTTATTTAATGCAAAAAAATTTCACCTTTTTTGTATAAAAGTATGCATCAAATAAATTTTTTTTATTTTATTTGTACAGTGGATATTTTTTTGCATGTTTTTCTGAGTATTGTTAATATGCCTTTTACTTGAAACTCATTCTGCATTCTGAAACTATTCTGCTGCTACTCATTCTTATCCATGTGCATTATGCTATAAATAGAAACATTGTTAGTTTTGAAACAGTGCTGAACAGTTATGTGTGAAATCTTTTTGAATATTCTTTTAATTTATGAAAAATCGTTGGATACAATCGTTTTTGCATAACTTTGTAGTTTTTCTTTTTTATGAAATTGAATTTCATATGTATTTGGCATATTTGAAGTCTAAAAGTCAAATGATTTAAAAGAATCAGAAAATTATGAAAAGTGAAAAAAAAAAAAAAAATTCAGGCATTCTATGAACAGTAAGGATCATACATAATAAAGGAATAATGATTGGGATGTTGTTAAATGGGAAAGGGGATAAAATAATGTGCTATAACAATTTTCTTTCTCAATCCGACATTTAGGGTTACTATTCTAATTGTAAAAGACAGCCAAACGACATGCTATTTGTTCTCAGCATGCAATATAAATTTCAGGAAAAATTTTAAAATATGGAAAAATGTAAACTGGAATGTTAATTAAATCCATAATAAGTAATCGAATAATATTAATCATGTTTAAGTATGTTGTTCCACACAATTTTTTTTTTCATATGAACTTAAGTTGTCTTAGGAACTATGTTTTTCTGCAGATGTATTGTTCTTCTAGCATAATGCAGTCAATTTAAGTTGTCACCAAGTGTAAATAAAAATGCAAATGATTAAAACATATATATTTAATATATATATATATATATATGTTTAATATTAATAATATTTAAATATATACACTAAACATTTACATGTTTAAAGTATACACATTTATTGAAAATACAAGCAGTATTGTGTTGCCATCTGAAAATCAAGATCAACAAATGCCTGAATCCATAAAAAAAAAGCAATGTGAACTGGATTGTAGAATGTGTCGAATTGTTGAATGATGGATTAAAAAGAGGCTGCTATTTAATGAATAACTGAAAAATTTTATTAATATAAATTTCCAAATTTGTGCATTTAATAACTTTGTATTTGAAAACAGTATAAAATACTATTTTGGTTTAAATTAAATCTATATATATATGTGTGTGTGTGTGTTTTTGATATTTTGTTGTGTTTTGAAATATTTTCAACAAAACTAAGTACATGTAAAATATGGGGAATTCATTATTTACATAATTTATCACTCATTTGCATCTGTAACATTCAGATTAGTGCTATAGACTTTTCTTTTAAGGAATTAATACACAAATCTATGATTGTTTGATCTGTGAAAGATCATTCTATTTCTTTGATATAATGATGATGTTACAATTTCAGTTATTCTTATTTTTATGTAGATTCTTTGGAAGGTTATTTTTGAAAATAAGGAATTTAAGATTGAATGCATACGAGAATTATTCCTTCCAAAGTGTAAGCATCACTGGTGGTCAACTGCTGCATTATTTATACAAACACAAGACTACTTGATAGTAGGAGACAGAAGTGGCAGTATATCCTTCTATTCACTACATACTGACAAGAAATCTGAAGAAAATAATGTTAAGGTATTATCTTTTAATATGTTTAAATAAGACATATAATGCTTATTGTTAAAATATAACTTGTTAGTTGTAAATTTCTTTTAAAATTATTTGTTAAAAAGAAATTTTTAAGCTCAAGATAAATATATTTCCTTGTAAAAATTCTAATTAAAGAGTAAGGATTAAGATATATATTAATGCCTTTGAAAAATTATTAATCAACTGTCTTAGCTTTTTAAATATAAACTTAGAATTATTTATAATATTTTTGCTTTTTGCCACAAAAAATCTATGTAATGATTTCAGACAAAGAAAATTATTTTTTATGGTCAAGTTTTCAAAATATTTGTTACTTTTTACAAGGTTTTAAACATAAATGTTATTAATCACTGATGTAGTATATTTTTCATATTCATATGGTTTTTAAATAGATTATATGGTGTCCTGGTTTTATTTAAATGACATGGAATTATTTAAATTTCACCTGGGAAAACCGGGAAACGTTAGGGAATTTTATTTGACTGGAGAATAGCCACTCTGATTATGTATGATATATAATTCGTGAAGCACGACTTTTATTATGTATGATATATAATTTGTGAAACACGATGTAATATTACTTTATTTCACTTTAATACAGGTTAATCCAAGTATGGTACATCGATATATACATGGAGATAATGGTGTAACTGATATTCAACAACACAACTCATTAATTTATTCTGCAGGACGTGATGGAAAGATTCATGTTTATGATATAGATGACACCAGTTTAAATTTGCTACATACCATTAAAGTAATAATTTTTCTTGATTTCTCAGTTTGGATATAGAAAAAGAATAATTTATAACTAAAATTTAACCACTTAATCTTATCTAAATTTTTCTGATTTAGGTTTCTCACGATTTGGAATGGATTGGAAAGATGCTATTTCATGGTGGAGATTTATTTCTTTTGGGATTTCATACTGTTAAGTTTCTTTCATGTTCTGTTTTCCATCCACACTATCACTACATTATTATTAATATGTATATGGTGCAAAATTGTTTTTATAAGATTTCTTTCAACTTTATTCACTTTTATATTTTATATAACTAAATTGTGTTTCTTTTAGAAATATTTTATGGTGTGGAGTTCTCAGTTGGAAAGTGCCATCATGACTGTCGAGTGTGGTGGAGGTCATAGGTCATGGGACTTTCATCTTACTGATGAGGGGAATGCCACATTTGCTGCAATAAAAAAGAAAGATGTGATCTTCACTACAGAAAATGTGCAGCATGTACTCAATAATAAGTCCGTTTTGAAAGTAAATAATTTACAAATATTTAGTGATTAGATGTATACTTTGGGTAGTAAATTTATTAATCTAATTGAGTTAAATATGAAGAGATTCCATAAAGGATTATATAATTTGAGAAGGAAAAAGTTATCAAAGAAGCAAATTTATATTTAAATTACTTTTTCATTATTTGAGAGTCTTGTTAAATAATGTTAATTATGGTTTTTTGTAATTAATAATTGTGATTTAATTTTTTACAGGCATTAATTTAATAATTATTTTTTAAACTTAGTATTACATCATTTGTTATATGCACTGTTACAACTTTATTAGGCATATTGTTATAAATAATTCATTTAATTTTATAGATTATATTTAATTCTATTCTAATAAAATTATGTTACTTAGACTGGTATTTCAGGGCAAGAGTTTTGCTGTGCAACTTATTTGTTCACTAAGAGTCAAAATTCCTTAGGTCAGTTTCACTTTTATTTCTACTTTTTGTAAACATTTAAGAAATAAGATTGTTTAAAGTGCATTGTATTTTATATATTTTTAAAAAATCAAATGTTATCAATTTATGAAATAGATAATTGTTTTTTAATTTACACAAGTAATTTGCCTTATTATCATTGCTTAATTTTTAAAGATTCCATGGCAGTTGTTGCTTGTGGAGGTGAAGATAATACTGTACGCATTCTTGGTTTTATTGGTATGCTTTTTTTTAAATTTATTTTTTTATTTTAATGCTTGATTGTTATTTGTACGTGTTTTTTAGTATTTTTCTATTGGCTAATCATAAACAAATTCATAATAAAGGAAATTCTATTCATTTATAACTCTTTTATGTATAAAAATTTGCTTTTTGTTATTATAATATCATTAAATAGGGATGCATTTTTAAAATATATGTGCCATTCAGTGAAATTTTAGATTATTTAATTCAGCATTACAAAATTTTCTTAATTGAGATAACTATTTTTTTACTTAATTATGTTGTTGGTCTCTGAAAACCTTTGATTGTATTTATTCAAAAAATGAGAAGTTTGATTAAATCTTAAAAGAAAAAGTATAATTATTTAGAAAAAAAAGAAATCATACTTTGATCAATAACTTTTTAAAACATATAATTTATATATTTATTTCTTTAATTCATTTCAACCTGAACATTTTTGTGATAAGAGGGAAAAGGACATCAGGTTTTATCATTGTGTAATCTCTCTGGACACTTATCTAGTATCAAAGCAATCAGCAAATTTAAATTGGTTGAAAAAAATGCTTATCTTCTTGCTTCTGTTGGTGGGCGAGCACAAATGATGTTATGGAAAATAAAAGAGGATCCATGTAAGTTTTTATTTATATATATGTTTTTTTTTTTTCAATTTCAAAAATTTTTTACATGATATTTAATGAATTCCATTTTTAGAATTATAAAAATATGACTGAAATGTATTATTTACAAATTGAGCTATTTTAAGTATTGTAAATGGTGAAAAATAAATGCAAAATTTAGTAGCGTAACCTCTCTTTAATCCAACACATTCATAATCACAACCATGCCTGATTATGAAGCTTCAGTATAATTTTAAGAGGGATATCAATGTTAAAACACTCTAAATAAAAAATAAAACTAGAAACACTGTACTGAAATTAAAAAAATAGAGTTATGATAAACAATGGGCGAAAATATGAGCAGTAATGTGTCCTCATCTGGTGGTCAAAAGCAACAAATGCTCGAATTTATACGAAAAAATATGAAAGTGAAGGCTTGATAAGTGCATGTGTTGAAGCATCAAATGCCAGATTAAAGAGAGGTTCCTGAATTAAGATTTTCAATAAACAGAAAGAAGATATAAATAATGTTTTTAAATTGCTACAAAATTCAAAGATTTGATTCTTAATTTTCTTTTTTAATATGAGTTTGAAATTTTCTAAAAAAATAACATTATTAAATAAAATATTTTAGGACATATGAATCTATTTTTTCTAAAATATTTTGACTATTGTTTCTGATTCTAGATGTACAAGGGCAACAGTTAGCTTCATTCATTCTATCTGGTATTGGAGGAATGAATAAACATCACAAAAAAGAAAATAAATGCAATCAGATAGATCCTCAGACACGTTTAATGGATGTTGCAATAAGTAATTTTGAAAATGATGAACTTTCCTCTGGAAAATATATTATTTCGACTGCATGTTCTGATAGCTATTTTAGGTCAGTAAAATGAAAATTATTTATTGCTATGATTTCTCTTTTTACTATACGTTGTTATAGATATTTTAGTAATGAATTCAATTGATTCCTGTAAATTTATTTATTTTTATTCTTGTATCTATCTATCTATATCTGTGTATGTGACAGCATGTTTCAGGGCATTACTAGCATATTCTGTTTAAATTTGATTTGACTTTCTTTATTAAAATGAAAAATATTTTTATTTTGAATTTAATAATATAAAAGATATTTTGATTTTTTTTGTTCAATTGTTTACATTAATAATAATTGTTATAATCAATTGTCTATAAGACTAAACATGCAATTCGATTAATAAATATAATAAAAGCACAAAATTAGAAGGGTTTTGCTATTGAAAAAAGATGCTATGTTAATTTATGTTATACTTTTTATGTTAATTTATTGACACTTTACAAGTAAATATCATGCTTTAAAATAAGTTTAATCATTTATAAATATTTTTAAAAATTCATTAACACTCTACGAGTAAATATCATCATTCCAAAATAACTTATATAATTTTGAAATTTTTTTTTTTTTTGAATATTGAATTTTGAATACTTAAAATATTTTTTCCTGTATTCTACTTATTTCACAAAATCATAATAAGTGTTATGTTTTATTACCATATTTAAGAAACATGCTTGAATGTATATTCAGTGTCACAAAAATTAATACATCAAGAAAGAGTTGAAATTAGTATTATGAAAAAAATTAGCATGAAGATTTGTATTAAGCACTTACATAGTTAATTTAAATTGCAGCATGATTGTGCATTACAAAAGGTCAGTACAGGGTCTTGATGCCTATTCAGCCTATCTCATAAATAATTGCCCTAAGGTGCACTGTATACAGTTTATATGCTGTGATGATATCAGTTTATTGCCTGACCATGCTTTATAATAAAAGATGCCCATATGTTGCTGTCAGAATTTGAGAGGAGAAGAATTAACTTTGATCAACTTGTCCACCATTTCATCCATTTTGGCAATACTTTAAGGAGGTGTTGGGACCAATAGACAAGAGTGAGTTTATACACATACAGCATCCAGGCCTAGAATGACCAATAACTGGGAAGTTTACCTTTATTGTGTGGATGTCATAGAATTGCATCGTTTTCAGTTTTGACACACTTTCGTGGTCTGTCCAATCATCAGATTAATCACTGATTGAAAATTAGAATGATCTGGGTTGATAAGTTGGGCAATGTAGGAGTTTGAATAAATTAGAGGCATGCTTAAAGCAATTGTTAAATGAGTTGTTGTAGTGATAAGAAGTTATATCTTTCATTTCCTGATCATATTGCTCTGTGTCAATCTAGAGGCGGTTAATAAGGTATTAGATTCTATAAGTTTTCCTGCAATAAAAAATGCTGGTGCTTTAATTTTGTAAATAATTAGTTTTTTTCTTGAAGTCCTATTTTTTATGGCATTTTCATTCCCTTTTATTTTATTTAAAAAATATGTAAGGTTAATTGTTTTTAAGAGTAACATATTTTTCCCTTTCTCACAGCTATTATAAAAAAGAATATTTTAATGCTCTTTTAAATTCACTAGGAATAGTTCTTATTTGATTTTTGGAACTGGTAATCTGGAAATCAAATAAATCTGGAAATACACTTAAATCAAAATCATATAAATGAAACTATTATGATTCATCTTGTCATTCAAAATAAAGTTAGTTACAATAATTTTCTATTTGATGACATAATTTGATAATAAAATAACCATAAATAAGCCATGTTATTTACATCACAAGAATATTTTATTGTTTTTGTAATTTAAATCCACATTATAATTTTTTTTTAATATACCATCAAAGTTTTAAGAATAAAATGTTCTAAGTATGTATTTTTTCTTAATGTATTCTTTTATTATATTATATATTTTTTCTTTTCTTTTCCATTCAGAAAATTTAGTTTCATATTTTTAGAGAGGAATCCATTTGCTAATTTTATATTGTGTTTGTATGAAAAGAATTTTAGTAATCTCATCTTTCTGTGTGTAATTTATGTTAGCTGAATTTTTTATATAAAGTAGAAGTAATTTTGATTTTTATGTGATAATACAATAGTGATTTTGTTTATAATATTTTTTATGTATTAAGTATTTTGATTTTTTTTATTATATATATCATACTGATGTTTATTTTATGATCTCATAAAATAACAAAGGAAATATTTTATTTGAAATAGAATTATCTTCAATATTACAATTCTTTATTACTGCATATTAAAACTGTAGCATGTCTTCTGTGTATTTCTAGAATTTATACATTTGATATCAATTCAAGAGACTTAACTTTGTGTTGCAATTTACATCATGGAGAACACTGTATATTAAAGTTATCCCAAATTCTTGTTACAAATTACTCAAGGAAAGTTTTATTTTTTGCTACTGGAGCTACAGATGGATTCATTAAAGTTTTTAATCAGAAATCTTTCAAATATACTGATTCAACATCATCTAATGATCTTCTTCCTAGTCTTATTTTTCCTGATCTACAGTTGAAAGTTCATCAGTCTGGTGTGAATGCACTTGATGCAAAATCTATTTCAGGTATTAATTTTGTTAATTATGAATGTTAATGAATTTTGTAATGAATTGCTCTAATTTTATATTTTGTATTATAAAGAATGTTTTGGTTTTGATGAATGTTGTTATCAATGAACAGAGTTTTATGTATAATACAATAGTAAAAAATTCAACAATTCTTACAAAATTCTTACAATTCAACAAAGTCTTAAAAAATTCAACAATTTATCATATTTTAGATTAAAATTGTTTATAAATACTGTGTCATATAGATTAATGTATAAATTTGGAAAAATTAGATTTTGGTTCAAAAATTAATTTAATTGTTCTTATATATTTTTATTTTATATATATTTTTATTTTTCTGTACATATTTTTCTCAAATTTTGTAATTTTTGTTTTTTTAAATTTTTCAATTTTTATCATTTTTGTCTGTAAGTTTTAATGTATCTTTTTTAAAAAATGTATATATAAACTAAAGAAGCTTAATATATAGATGTGCTACTGGAATATCTTATTAACAAACATTTATTCTTTACAGCATAAGATTATAGATAATGTTACATAAAATTGCTTTTGCAGATTTACTCAAAACATATTTTCTTTCTAATTCCCAAATGATTTCAGGGATTATGAAAGAAAGCTTTAAATATAAAAAAAATTTGAAGAAGGAAAACTAAGCATTAATCTTTTGCAATATATAATCAGGTAATCAGGCCCATTTTGTAACCCCCCCCCCCCCTTTTATTTTTTATTTATTTATTTATTTATTTTTTTTTTTTGCTAACTGATGATTTAAGTTACTAAATTTTTGAACATATTTATCTCAAATTCAAAACAAAAATAATTATTAACTGTCTATTTATTTATTCCTTAATTTTGAATTAATAATGTATTGCCGAACAATAAAAATTCTGTTGGATAAAGAATTTTTAAAATATTTTATAATTTTTAAAAATTGAGTAAAAAAAGTAACATAACTCGAACAATTTCAATTTTTTTTTTTTGTTAGAAATTTAGTTTAAGTAGTATATTAATGTCCCAAAGTTAAAGTATATTAAGTCTAAAATATAATTAATATTACAAATATAGTCCGACCACCAATTACATAGAACATTGACAAGAAGTCAAGTCAATTAGATTCAAACAGATTACAAAAAGAATGCCATCATAGGAGTGGAAATATCATTTAGGACAGTTTTAATTGCAATAAAAAATTTTAACTTTTAATTTCAGATTACACTATATTAAAAGGAAAAGTAATTAAAAAAAATCCACACTGACTATTATACTTTTTTCTTTGAGAGCAGCTTTGTATAGAAAATATCTGACTAGTACCGTAGCAAGCAATTAATTATTCCATTTCTACCATTAAACCGGATATTTACAATTTCACATTATCCATGGACTGTATCCTATATCAGGGGTCGGCAACCTGCGGCTCGCGAGCCACATGCGGCTCTTTAGTTCCATACGCAAATATTATTTATTTTATCAAAAAAAAAAAAAACATTTAAAAATCGTTTAAACACGCATGTACGTAACGCACCAAAACTGGACAGCTTTAAAAGAAATGCCGCGAGTTGAGGCACTTATATTCGACGCATGGAATAGTCTTACAGATTGCTACAGTGAGGTGAAGAAGTTGGCATTTGGAGTGCTGAATATCTTCGGATCGACATGTTCGAGCGAACAAGCGTTCTCTTGCATGAATATAATTAAAAGTAAAGTAAGAAGCCAATTAGCAAAGGAAAATTTAGAGTCGTGTTTGAAACTTAAAACAACAAGTTATGAGCCAAATTTATCCAAACTTTCTAAAACCATGGCAAAGAAATCGCTCCCATTGAATATGTTTGCTGAATTGTTTGTTATTGAAGTACAAGTTAATGTTGTAAGTAAATGTTTAATTGTTTTAATTGTTTACTTAAATAATAAGTAATTATCTAATAATGCTATATATATATTATCTACACTCATGTCCATAAATTAAGGATAATTCAGAATCATACAGAAATTCAACTCTAAAATAAAAATTTCACTTGTAGAATTATCACACACAACTTGAAGAAGAATATGCAAATTACAGGAAACCAGGATAGGGGTATAAGGAAGAGAGGGAAAGGTGGAAGGGTATATAAGGAATGGTGGCAAAGAAGTAAAATTGTTCACAAGCGCTTGAAAAGCCTTTCAGTGCAATAACCGCATAGTTATGGCACAAAGGAAGGACTTGGATGATTTTCTACGTGGTAGAATTATCGGACGACTGGAATGTGGACGTACCCAGCTGGAAGTATCCGAGGAACTTGGAATCGCCCAGAGTGTCATCTCCAGGATTTGGCAACGATTCCAAGATGATGGTAATGTGAGTAGATGTTACAGCACAGGTCGCCCCCGAGTTACAACGCCGAATGAGGACCGGTATTTAGCAGTTACTGCCAAAAGAAACAGACGGAGCACAGCATCAGACCTGTCTCGTCAGCTCTCTTCAGCTACCGGTACGACAGTTTCAAGGCAGACCGTGTACAGACACTTATGGCTCATTGGTCTATATGCTCGTAGGCCTGCCAGATGTGTTCCACTTACCGCAACTCACTGTCGCCTGTGATTAACCTGGAGTAGAGAGCATGCATTGTGGACACCTCAACAGTGGTCTGATGTTTCGGGGCGCCATGGGTGCTGAATTTCTGTTTATGGATGACAACGCCCGTCCTCACCGTGCAAACATTGTAGACGAATGCCTTTAATTGGAGGATATCAACCGTATGGATTGGCCAGCATACTCACCGGACTTGAATCCAATAGAGCATGTGTGGGATATGCTTGGCCGATGAATTGCAGCCCGTCAACCCCCTCCCACCTGTCAACCGGAACTTCGGAGTTCATTGCTTGATGAGTGGTGTAATATTCCCCAAGATCAGATTGATAATTTGATACTCAACATGCCTAGGTGTTGTAAGGCCTGTATTGCATCTTCCGGGAGACATACTCCATATTAACCATCATACTAACCATGTTATACTGTTTTTTGTAAATAGGTTCTTTCTTGAAATTTACTCCAGGGAGTAAAAATCGCAATTTTTATTAATTATGTCAAACATATAGCATCTTTTTTTGCTCTTTACCTTTTGTTTAATAAATAGACTTTACAAATAAATCAAATTTGTTTTGCTTCTGTCTCTTTCTTTGCCTGAACTTCATTATTCTTAATTTATGGACATGAGTGTAATTTGTTGTAAAAAACACTACTAATATATGAATAATTAGATATTTTTTCTTATGAATAAATAGATTAGGTGTTTTTTTTTATCAAAAAACTTTATTTATGCGAGTACTATTTATTTTTGTCAAGAAAAAATTTTGTGGCTCTTTAAAAACTTCGAAATTTTGTAAATTGTAATTTTTGACTCTTCCAACTCAAAAGGTTGCCGACCCCTGACCTATATAAATCATAGCTAAAATATTTTTTGAAAAAACTATATTATAAATATTTCAAATTTTTATCTAAATTATCTTCATATAAAATTTTTTCAGATACTGAGTGGATAATTGGTTCTGCTGGGGATGATACTGCTTTATCTGTAACTTTAATAAAATTTGTAAATCTTCCATCGGGAGAAATTAAGTGCAATGAACTTAATAAAGCTTGTGAAAATTCTGCTCATGCTTCTCAAATAACTGGTAAGACAATATATGTGTATTTAAATTTTTTATTTAATTTATTTTAACTAATTTTTAATTAAATTTGAGTTTGCATTCTTCAAAATTTTAAAAACCTTCAGGATCAATTGAAATGACAACTTTAAAAATGTGTAAATTTTTAAATATTCTTTTTTTCTTCAGACTAATCTAATGCATATTTATCATTAATTAAAATTAATTAATTATTTTTATTTATTTATCTTTTTTTCTGTTTTAGAAATTTTTTATTCCATTTTGTTATAATATTACATAAAATATGATTTATTTTTCTAATATATTTTAAGGATTTTCTGTAAATATTTTTAGGCATTAAAATACTTGATGAAAAAACACTTGTGACTGCATCAGTAGATCAGAGAGTAAATATTTGGACATTGAAGTTTGTAGAAAATAATCTCATAATTGATTTTGCACTTTCAAAAATATCTCTCATACCTGATATAGCTCATTTGGAAGCTTGGCAAAATGAGTAAGTATTAATATATTTTTTTCAGATATTGCGTTGAATTATTGTTTAAATCTTCTGTTGTCGATTATAGATATCAGACACCTGATGAAATTTATTAATTCCTTTTAAACATTTTTAAATACACTCATGTCCATAAATTAAGGATAATGAAGTTCAGGCAAAGAAAGAGACAGAAGCAAAACAAATTTGACTTATTTGTAAAGTCTATTTATTAAACAAAAGATAAAGAGCAAAAAAGATGCTAATGTTTGACATAATTAATAAAAATTACGATTTTTACTCCCTGGAGCAAATTTCAAAAAAGAACCTATTTACGAAAAACAGTATAACATGGTTAATATGGAACTCCGGACGATGCAATACAGGCCTTACAACGCCTAGGCAGGCTAAGTATCAAATTATCAATCTGATCTTGGGAAATATTACACCACTCATCAAGCAATGCCCTCCGAAGTTCCGGTTGACAGGTGGGAGGGGGTTAACGGGCTGCAATTCGTCGGCCAAGCATATCCCACACATGCTCTATTGGATTCAAGTCCGGTGAGTATACTGGCCAATCCATATGGGTGATATCCTCCAATTGAAGGCATTCGTCTACAATGTTTGCACGGTGAGGACGGGCGTTGTCATCCATAAACAGAAATTCAGCACCCATGGCGCCCCGAAACAAACGTACATGTTGTTCCAGAATGACATCCTGGTAGATGTGGCCTGTCATCGTTACACTCTGAACATGCAGGTCAGTTCTGGAACCAAGAATAATTCCTCCCCAAACGAGCAATCCTGCACCACCGTAACGGTGTCGTTCAATGGTGTTCTCTTGGTGGTAACGGGTACCTGGCGCCCTCCATATGAAAGTCCGGCGAGAATCAGACTGCTAACTAAACCTGGACTCGTCGGAAAACATCACACCAGACCACTGTTGCGGTGTCCACAATGCATGCTCTCTACTCCAGGTTAATCGCAGGCGACAGTGAGTTGCGGTAAGGGAAACACATCTGACAGGCCTACGAGCATATAGACCAATGTGCCCTAAGTGTCTGTACACGGTCTGCCTTGAAACTGTCGTACCGGTAGCTGAAGAGAGCTGACGAGACAGGTCTGATGCTGTGCTCCGTCTGTTTCTTTTGGCAGTAACTGCTAAATACCGGTCCTCATTCGGCGTTGTAACTCGGGGGCAACCGGAGACAGACAGTGGCTCTGCTGACAGCCCAATACAATGCAGGGCCAAGTAGAATAGTATCGGAGCACACTGTTGGATATGGGGCTACGCAGCAAACGTTCCACTCGTGTGCCTTTACTGACGAAGCGTCATCGCCAACTGCGCCTGCGCTGGGCCCGGGAACATTGGGACTGGTCCATGGATCAGTGGGAGAGAGTTGCCTGGTCAGATGAATCACGGTTTGTCATTCATTACGCCGATGGCCGTGTCAGGATACGCCATCTTCCAGGCAAACAGTTCCTCAATGTACAGTAGGTCATACACAGGCCGGTGGTGGCGGTATTATGCTTTGGGGGACGTTCTCCTGGGCGTCTCTGGGACCCGTGGTTGTGGTAGAGCAGACCATGAATGCTACATGGTATGTGAACATCATTGCGGACCCGTTGCACCCTTATATGGCCTCTGTTTTTCCAACTGGAAATGGAACTCGTTATTGACAGGTGGTCGTAATGTTATGGCTCTTGAGTGTATATATATAGGCAGATTTGGGAAGTCTCAAGAGTCGGTTTAAGAAATTTGATTCCTGACTCTTGTATAAAAAATAATTTTATTTTTCCAAAATTCTAGGAATTAATGTTAAGGGAGTAATTCAACTGTATTCTTCCATAATACATTTATTTATTTGTTTTATAATTGTTGTTAAGACTGCTTGAGACTTTTATTTTAATTTATTAATTATAAACTATACAAATTTCATAGTTATGAGTAGTTTAAAGTAAATAAAAGTTTTTTATTTGTTTTAGCTTTATATTTAATTAAAAACTTTGGTTGAAATCTATCAATGTATTCTAATAATTTGTATATTCAATTGCAAAATTTATCTAATAAATTCTGAAAATTTTACTCCTCATTAATAACAATTATTACTTTTTATTTACAGATTCACAAAAAATTGGACTTTACTTATGTGTGGACAAGGTGTAGAAAGTTTTGTGATACTTGAGAGAACAGACTAAAGGATTCCATTAAAAATTTTTATTAAAACTTTTTATTTATTATAACATGTTTTATTTATTTATTAAATACACTTGTTTTATAATATTTGTAAATTTAGTATTTTTGTTGGTTTCAAATAATGTTTTCATTCTCTCTTATTTTGCTTCTTCTAAAAATCAGTTAAATAGATTAACATATCTGAAAACAGCTTGAGCGGAAAGACTGTATTAATATAAAGCCATGTTCCTGTGTGTATTAAATACAGTTTACATGACAAATACAAATTAATTTGTTCTTATTAATGCCTGGAGTGTTTAGAGTGGTTCAACCACAATACAATACTGTTGTTTTTATAGTATTAAGTGAAGACTGGTTTTTCTCACATTTTGACTGCTGTTCAAAAACAAATATATATATTCTGAATTGACATTGAATACAAAAAATAAATGTACAGAATATTACAAAATTGGATTTCCATATGAATTCACCTGTCCTCCCCAAATAATTTAACAATCTGAGGAAGAAGGAAACAAAAAATATTAGAAACAAAACAGTAATTTTTATTTTATTATTTCCAATGGCAGGCTACAATAAGTAATAAAATAAGAAAGAAAAAGAACATGAAAACAACAACGAGAATCGAAAGAAATCACATAGTGACATGTTTAGCCCATAAGGGCCCTAGCCTCCCAGTAACGACCCTACACAGTAGAGGAAACAAATGCAGGGCAGACAGGAAGGTGAGATGAATCCATGTCCTCTCCAAGACTGCAGAGCATGCATTTGGGGCTTGCAAATATCTTCATACGAAAAAGATGATTGGCCATACAATCATGGCCCGTCAGGAGTTTGAAAAGGGCAACAGCTTTAAACCTAGGTTGAACAGGGATGTTTAAAATAAAATTAAACCAGGTTTTAGATGGGTTGCCTTCAAGTAGATTATCAGATAGAGTGTTCCAAAAAAGGTCTAGGATCATCAGTTTCATCGAGTGAAAAGAAATGTCTTTACAAAAGGTTTGGGTGATGGTTGTTCCTTGTTTGGCAAGAGAATCCGCCTTCTCATTACCCAAGATCCCACAATGACTAAACAGAAAAAAAATCACCTATAATTTAGTTCATTTCATTTCAATTGAATAAGGGAACTGATATAGAACTTCAATTGTATTTAATTGTACTCAGATTTAGCAATAGTAATGGATTGCCAGAACTGCTAGTAATGTAAGAAAAGGAAAAGCAATTTTCATCTTTTGCTCTGAAAGGTATATTTTATTTAATTAAAATAAGTAATGAATTAAAACAGAGACAGTATTTTTCTTCAAAGAATTAACATTTGTATAGATATTTTTCCTATCAAAATAAAAAAAAAAATTTCCTATAAAAAAATCAAAATTATAAAAGTTCAGAGATCTTCTTACATAAATGGTGTATATATATGTATATACTACTTACTTACATTTATTTAGTTTACCCTGGACAATTTCAAAATGGAGTACCACCATTTTCTTGCACAATAAATAAGCAAATATATATATATATCAATATATTAAATTTGACTGTATGAAAGAAAAATGTTGGGGATGGAGAGATAATTACTAGTGAGTTTATTAGAAAGGAACTTGGAGTTTGTATGTGTGAGTGCTTTATTCCTTGAAATGCGATATAGCCTCCGGGTTTTACGAATGAAAGACGGTTGAAAGTTTTAAATGAAAAAAAAAAAAAAAGTTCCTCTGTCGTACATTTAATGCAGTTGTTGACTGTAGTCTTATGTTCCTGCAATTAGTGCACTTAGAAAATTTGGCTGTGCATGAGTCATTATGATGTGATGTACTACAGAATTCACAGGTGACAGGATTTTTTCATGTTGCGATAAGGTGTGTGAAGAAGAAATAGTTGTGACACTGACGAGGTTTGTCAAAAATATGATGAATATTTGTTCATGAACAAAAAGGAATGTTTAAGTCAGGAATGCTGAAATCTCCACTCGCACTGATGGAAGGTGTATACATTTATGTAAGGAAGGTTAAAGATTTTTATCTTGCAACATATTCTAGCAGAAATTTTGCAGGGTTTTTTTTTTTTTTTTTTTTTTCAGATATGTGACATTTAATGAGGGAGGGCAAAATGTAGTAGCTTACTTATGTCCCATACATGCTGTATTGGTAAAAACATGCTATATTGAAAGTCCTGTGTAGCGAAGTCAAGGGATAATATAAACAGCACAGGGGCTCCTACTTCTACAAACAACAAATGTGCCTAAAGTCCCTTTACAATTCGGAGAAAGATATGCCATCATAATTTGAATGAACACTCCCAAGAATGGTATTTGGGGGTGGCACATTTCTCTCCTCTTCATCAAGATAGATGTAATGTCAATATAGCGTACACATTTATCGCACATGTTCTAGACATAGACACAGAAGTTGTTATCACCAATCAAAATATGGCGTTGAGCTTTGTTTACATTTTGATTAAAAATCATATTTATCGAGAAAAAGCGACTATTTATTTCTCAATGTAAACGCGCTTGTATACTACAATGCTATGTATTTTGATAACGGAATACGAATCTGAAGATAGACTTGGTTTATTTTAATACGTAAGAGCAGAAATATCAGATGATTTTCATCTCATATATCTTCCTTTGTTGAATATTTTAATAAATTCTCAAAGACTTAACTTATTACTCTCCATTATTACTGACACTTCTACACAATACCACATCACTCTGTCTAGAGCTGAGACGAATCTTCAGTTTTGAGAATGATGTTGTGTCATGACAATTTCAAATGAAATATTAATTATGCGCTCCTAATATGGTGACTAAAACTGGAGTTGATACATTGGCGTAGCTGGTTTGTTTTACAAATCATCGGATTTCTGCTAGGCTGTTCTCATCTTCAAGTTCCAAAATTTATGAAGCAGATATACGTGGAAATCTGATAGAGATTTTCTCCGGGTATAGGGATGCAGAAAGCGGGATGCCTAAAATAACTTTTGCATTTGATAGTTCTGTAACACTGTCATAATGATGGGTAGAAATAAGTAACTTGCCTTGTCGGATGATTTGCATATAATCGATGTATTTTAGAATGATGACTAGAGTGTGAAGCAATGTCTTCCGTGATTGGATATAAAAAACTTTCCTACACAAAATGTAAAACCTTCCAGGACTATATTGTATAACAAATAAAAATTAAAACCTTTAAAAGAATTTAAAGTGATGTGAATAAAAGGAGGGAAAAAATCTGTGGCTTAGCTAAATGAATATGAAAAAAATAAAAATAAATAAAGGGGAGAAATGAAATCTGCTCGGAAAATTTCAACTTATCGTGTGTGAACATTCGAGAACGGATGAATAAACTCAGGAATATGCCAATGTTTAATAATGCTCGAGATATAAGAAGCAATTGATTGGAATACTGCAAGAATGGCCAGATTCAATAGCCATATGAATATTGCAATGTTGAATAGATCAAGAAGTTCATGAAGAATGAATTGTTCAAGAATCTCTAAAAGAATATACAAAAGTTAGATAAATGTCGTCTTAAATGAAGAATGAAGTATTCCAAATTCTAAAAGAAACACTATAACATTCAATAGCCAAAAGAATACATCAAAGTTTGAAAATTCTAAGCATAAAGGCAGAATGAAGTATTCCAAATTTTACAAGAATCACTATCACATTCAATAGCCAAGGGAATATATCAAAGTTTGAAAATTCTAAGCATAAATGAAGAATGAAGTATTCCCAATTCTACAAGAAACACTATAGCATTTAATAGCCAAAAGAATGTATCAATATTTGAAAATTCTAGACATAAAAGAAAAACTAAGTATTCCAAATATAATAAGAAGCCCTATACAGCTTCATAAGCATAGGAAATGCCAAAAGGGATAAATGTGAAACTTCAAGAAAGAATTGACCAACGCACTATGAGTACTTTTATCTATTGGATATACAAATGTTTAAAATCCTAAGCCAAATCATGAAAAGGGCTTCAAAACCGTACTACAAAACACTTCAAACAAAAGCCAAATTCTCCAGAAAATTCTTTAAGACTAACGTTATTCATGAAACATTTCAAGAGTTAAAGGGCCCAAAGTACCATTTTCCGCCAAAATTTGAAATGGAGTCTTATTTGCTTGGCCCTCATTTTCGGATAACGTCATGGACCCCTAATCAGGACAACATCATGTTCACACACGATAAAAAAAAAAAAAAAAAAAGCACCCATATAACATGAAAATAAGTTACTAGAAAAAAACCAACCACTGACAGTTAGACGAAGTGAGATAAAAGCTAAACGAGCTTAAACTCAAAGGCCCAAAGCTTATATCAAATTGCCCCCACTTGCCCGATTATTCATTTTATTTTCATTGTTACTACCGTGGATTAACAAATTTTGGCCTTTTTAGTTGTTTGATTATAATTTATCTTTCATCACCACAGTATCGCTTTTATTTGCTTCAGGACAACATTCAGGATAACATAAGTTGAGATAAAGCAGCGTAAGCGAGCATAAATCTCAAAACAAGTCAAGTCAAGCCAAGAAAACATCGCTTATCGGCACATTGCTTCTGTAGATCAATTGCATGCGATGAGACTAGACGTGGTTTGATAGAGGCTTCCAAAAATATTTATTTTGAATAATTCTGTACATCTTGATACCATATAAAAATAAGTGTGTTAATACGAAAATATCTACATTTAATTATGTGCTATTAATAAAAATATTCAAGGGACTTTTAATATTTTAATTATTTAATTGCGCATTGATATTTGTGTTTATGTTTCCTATCAGTTAAAATGGATAATCATTACCATGCTGTTTTAGACGCTTTAACCAAAGCATCTAGTCAAAATGCTGAGCTTTTAAAAATCGCTGAACGACAATTAAAAAGTTGGGAGCACGAAAGAGGATTTTATTCTATATTATTGGTAAATAAGCTGTTTGGTAAACTTTTACATTAGTTGCAGTGACTTATGAGGCTCCGTAATTTTTACAGTATTTATTAAATATACATTTTTTTTTAGTTCTCTTGGCTTACTTTTGCTTGCCCTTTTTATATTTAATATATATAAAAAGGGCAGGCAAAATATAGTATATCCATTTTATAACTGTTTAACGTAAAATGAGGTTTAAGAAATCACAAGTAAAAAGAAAATTGTTAAATATTATATTTACTTTGATATAACTTGAAATAATTTTAATGTATTTTTATAAAAAATAATGTTGCTGGTAACAGTTTTCGAATTTTATTTTTACTTTTGAATGTCACTGAGATTTTAGAAGTTCTTGTGTTTATCTTTAAAATAGTTTATTTTGAATTGTTTCATAATATATGTATATATATATAGCATAATTATTTATTAACTGTATATTTAGATTTTTTTTTAGTGTTTCATGATTAAAAAAAAAAAAAACTTCTACATGGTTACTAGTTTAATGGTTTGACTTTTTTATACATTTATATATCTTTCATACCAACAATATATATATATATATAAATTTGGAACCTCTGCTCTGCCATGTATTTATTTCAAGACAATTTGACAAACAATATAGTTCTCAGCCTCCATTGATTACTCACTGTTTCTATGATGCAATTCTTCATTTGAAATTATGCATGATCATTATGGATTCTCAAATATATGCCAAATTTATTTTAAAACTAACAGTGTGCTTAATGAATCCTTTTTAAAATGATTAACAGCTTAATTAATTGCAAACTATGCCAGTAAATTATATAAATATTATATATTTAATAAAATATTTATTTTTTTGATTAAAAGTCATTAGATTAGTCTATGTGAAATAATTTATCAAAGCTGATATGCAATTTTATTAAATGATATAATAACTTAAATAAATAATTTAAAAAGTCAATTGCTTTAAACAAATTTGACTTGTTTAAAGTAAAAAAGATATTGATAATTGAAAAACTAATTTTAATATGATTTTCTAATTGACTATGATAATGCCAATTATTTTCCCCAAGTTTTTGTCTAGTTATACTTGGTTATGAATTTCCTTTAATTGCATGCATTGTATGTATACATTTTCAGTTATAACATTAAACTGCTTATTATTTTGTTTCAATCTTTGCTTATTATTTTGTTTCAATCTTTGCTTATTATTGTGTATGATATGAAATAAATTTTAGTAATTGATTATAAAATAATTAAAAGTTCATTGAGGAATTATGTATATTCAATTTACTCATAGGCAGTTTGTTTCAAAGTATTTTAAAATTGATTTGTATGGTATTTACTGGTTTTATTGGGCTATACTGGTTTTTAGCCAGTATATCTTAAAATAGTATTCTTAGCTAACAAATAGAGTCAGTGCTTGTGGCCTTATTAAAGTTATTTAAAAAATAATTAGCATTAGTCTTTAAGTCATATAGAATATATAAGACATTTTTTAAGTTGCATTTCTATCATGATAGAGTCTTTAATATAATTGTTATATGTCTAATTTTTTTCAGCTATGCATAATCTGTATGATGAATAGCTGTAGCTATCTCTGTTAAGATTAAAGGTTCTTAAAATGTATAGTTATTTGCTTGTAAACTATTGAAAAAGGTGGACCTAATTTTCTGTCAGATTAATATCAAGAACAATTGAAAAGAGTACCTTTTTTTACATAATGATAGTTATTTAATTATTTTGTCATTCAATATTACAATTCATAACTCAGAAGCTCATTCATCGTATCTTTAAGTTATCTGTGCTGAACAGATAAAATCATTAAAATTTTAATAAATAATTTCTTTGTGTAAAATAAATTTATGAAACCTTTAATAAGTTAAAGATTATTTTCAGTACATTATTCATTTAATTTTTTCTGTAATATTTTAATTCATAAAATAAATCTAATTTGAAATTAATATTTGCTTTTAGGACATAGCCTGTGATAATAGCGTTGATTTAAACATAAGATGGCTTTCTGCTTTGTGCATGAAAAATGGTATAGATCGTTTTTGGAGAAAATCTGCACCAAAGTGAGCATATTTTATACATTTAAATTTATTATTGATACATCATTGAAAGTTGCTTTTAAATCTTATTATGATCTCGTTTCAGTGCTATTGTAAATAATGAAAGAGCAGCTATTAAACAAAAGTTACTCAATTCTTTTAATGAACCTGTAAACCAAGTAAGTAATTTTTCTTGTAATGAAATTGGTTTTGGTGTATGAAGAGTTTTGGTTTTATTCAATGTTATTACTTGATTTAAAAAAATTTTTGATGTGCATAAACTATCCTAGTTTAAAGATGAGTAATAATGTCCACTATTAAGAGAATTTCTTATTTTTAATTGTAAAGTAATTAATTTTGAATTTATTATTATTATTATTATTATTATTATTATTATTATTTTTTTTTGTTAAAAAATTAAAACTGCATTTTAAGATTAAATTATTAACTTATTATTAAAATCATAATTCCTTTGTAGGTTGCTCTTCAGTTTGCTATTATTATTTCGAAAATAGCACGTTTTGACTTTCCTAAAGAATGGCCTGAATTGTTTACAGTTCTCTTAAATGGAATTCAGGCATCCAATGAAGTACATCAAACGAGAGCCTTATTGACTATGTATCATGTTGTTAAAACATTAGCTTCAAAACGCTTAACAGCAGATAGGCGTATATTTTATCAAGTAAACATAATTTCTATTTTTTAAATCATACACATTAAAAATATTACAATTTTCAATTTATTTATATTTTCAAATCCTTTGTACTCAATGTTTTAAAGTATATTTTTAATGTTCTAATTGTTAATTAAGGAATAATGTATATTTTTTTAATATTCTAATTAAAAATGATTCAAAGTAGTTAATGAAAAAAAATATTTTAAAGTGTCTAATATTATCTTGTGTATATTTTTTCTAGGTCAATAGATAGAAGAATATTAAACACATATTGAAATGTAACTTTTAAAAACTATGTTAAGTCATAAAATTATATTTTTAACCAGCTATATCGAATGTAGAATCAGTGTTAATTTTATTTGGATTAAAAGATATTCATCTTCCATGGCAGCCTTGAGTAGCATTGTTATAACTTAAATATGTGTTGTATCATCAACTTTTAAAAGCAGACACAGGAATGAAATTGTTGAAATAGTTTATCTTTTTTAGCTATTCTAATTTGTCACTATTTAATAAAAAAAATTTAAATGTTGATTGTTTAATTGCAGTATTATTTTCATATTTGTTTGAACAGTACCCCCCAGTTGTCCCCCCTTCCCCCAATTTCCCCAGTACTTTCCCCAGCATTACTTTAAAACTTTGTAAGGATTGTTTTCATTTTAAAATGCAGAACAAATAAAACAAGTGAATTTTTAACATTTTTGTATGTTAGAGACCTGTGATTGTATGGTGTATGAATGCAAATTTTCAATTACTTATTTATGCAGTAATTTAAACTTGTACATCTTAGTGGAAACCTATTTTATGATAAGTAAAAGGGGTTTTTGTAAAGAATGAAGAAAAAATGAAAAAATTATCTCCAAACTTGGGAGATGTATGTAGCTAGCTAAAAAAAATTTAACTGATAGAATTAAGCGAGTAGAAGTTGTAAATTATGTGGTTCCCTTTATTACTGTTGGCAGAATGCTATAGATTGATTTTCCTTTCTTACCAATGCCATTTCGAAAATCTCCAAAGGCATTACAGATAAGAAATACCCATTTAAGTTAGCATAATTCTTCAAATAATAATGTACATATAAAAATTAAGTATGCTCTACTATTATGATAATGTATGTGACAGTGCTTTTTGGGAACTAAAAGTAAAAGTTATCTTTGGGTGAAAAGTAATGCAACAGTTATATCTTATTTTCACTTTTTTAAATTGAAGATCAATTGGATTGCTGTAAAATAAGCTTGAAAAATGTTATGCATTGACTGGTGAAATATAAAAGTTTTCAAGTTTAGTTCTATGTATCTGAGGTACCTTATATGATTATAAAAAATCTAAACTTCTTAATGTATGCTTATTCAGAGCAATTGTTGAAGAAATCTATCAATTTTAGAAGAAAATTAAGATCATAAAATAACTAAATAAACTATATAGAATTATTTCGTGAAAGAATTGTATAGTCAGTGAATTGCATATTTATATGTAATTCATATCATATTTCAAAATCAAAAACATTTTTTTGTTATAAATTAAAATTCTTTTACTTGATTCTTTAATTTGATTCTTTCTTCTTGATTTAAATTTTAAAACTGTATGTAATTTCACTTTACATTTATAACTTTTTTTTTTTTTTTTTTTCTAATTCCAGTTAACTGCTTCCGTTTTCAATGGTATTTTTCAACAATGGATACATCAGAGTCAGTTGTTTCTGCAAGAAGCAAACAAAAATTTTTTTAAAGAATTATTAGATAGATCTTTTTTATCACTTAAAAGTAAGTATTAATGGAAATTTTAAATGTTTGAATTGCATACTAATATACTGGTACTTATATTAAAAAAAATTCTAAATCAGATTCAATTTTAATTAAGTAATATTTAAATTTAAAATTTTGGCTTTGTAATAGCGTTTCAATATATCAAAAGCATTGCACTAAAGATTAATTTTGCATATGTTTATATCTATTAATCAATTTTTATTTGTAACAAATATGTGTTATTTAGTGTTTAATACAATTATGTATTAAAATTAATGATTAGATAATTGGAATTTACAATTTGGTTATGAAGTTCAAAAAGCACATACACAGGGTGATTCAACAGTCATGAGACAAATGAAAAGTGGTACAGCCTATTAAAATGTATAGTGTATAGGAATGTATGATTGGAAGTGACATGTTGAGGCACAAACATAAAAAGAAAAACATTATTTATAACATCATTGCAAAGTTTTTCTTTGATTCAATGTTAGCAATAAATACCCAGAATTGTGACCATCAACAGTAATACGTATTTTGTAGCATTGAAGAAGAGATTGGTGAACAGTTCCAAAGATACCAGGCATTTTGTGCAGTCTTGCAGTCCCAATGGATAGTTGAGCAATGGTGTCCTCTAATGAGTCAACTGGAGTCTCGTAAATGAAAACAATTCCATGTACAAGAAGAATAAAGAGTGTACATTGGGGTTGCAAGCAAAAAGACTTGAAACTTATTGCATGGCAGGTATCAATTGGGGAATTGTGTCTTTGCCATGGTGAGAAATTTGTTTGAAAGTGTGTTCATTCCTTAGTGCATCACTTTCAACCATATTCCTATATAAAAAATGTTTATTTTAATAAGTTATACTGCTGTCAAAGTTTATCCTATGACCATTGAATCCACTTTGTATATATATTGAAAAGTTGTTTTGTATTTTTTTTTTTATTAATTAAAAGTGCAAAAATTGATAATTATAAATTTATTAATTACATATTGGATTTCTAAATTTACATATCAATAATTTTTTTCTAATTTTTGTAGTTGTTTTAGATGTTTTGAAAAATTTTTTTTAACTTTCGTAATTTTATTTTATTTAAAAAGACAAAAAAATTCATTGTTAATTTCAGTGATGAGTATGTTTTAAAATCTGAAAATTTGAGACTATTCTGAAAATTTGGTACTTCCAGTTCTGAAATATTCTTTTATATATTCTGGAATATAAATGTTTACTTCTTTTTCTGTAAAATAAATATGCTTAAAGATTTTATGAAGGCAATAAAAAAAAAAAACACACACACCATTTAGATTAGCATATGACATTTTCTTTAAAATTTTATATTGTAATCTTAGAAATATGTGGTGCTGGGGGCTCTAATTTATTTCATGTACAATTTCTGGAAATTTGGCAGGCCGTTCTGAAAATTTCTGTATTACTGAAATCATTCCTAATTGATTCCTTCATTATAATATTTTTAAATAATTTAATTTGTTATTGATTATTTTCTGCTTTTATAATCTCATTATTTTGTGTAAGACTTTAAAAATCGTATTTTCAGTTTTAAGGAAATTAGTTGTGAATGGTTTTAAAGACTGTTCAAAAGAGCCAGATGCTGTAAGATTTCTAACTCTTATATTCCAACAAATTGGGCCTTTTATAGAGTGTCGTAAGTATATATTTTTTGTTTAGCTTGTAAATTTTATATAAATAAATTATTCAAAATTGTTTACTATAGCAATATTACTAAAATAATTTTACCTTGTATATAGCTTAGTTAAGGTTATAATACACTATAAGTCAATTTAAGAATTTTTTTAATTTTATTTGTTCAATTTTTAGTTTTTTTTTTTAATTTAATGTAATAAAATGAACTCATTTTTTAATTTTATCATTGAAGTTCATATTCCTTTATCCAAAAAGCTATCAAATAATTAAAAAAACTAAACACTATTCATTTCTTAGTTTATATTTATAAAAATATTTTAAATTTAAATTTTTTTTTCAGGAAGTTATCTGAAAAATAGAGGAAATATGTTTGAAACTTGCGAAAAGTATTTAGTAGTCCTGATAAAAATAGTAAGTGCTTCCGTTATATTATATATTTTATTATAATGCATTAGGTTTTATTTAAAAAATTTCTGTATCTTTAAAATTTAAAGTCGCTGCTTATTTCTATATTTAAAAAATGTGAACAACTTTGCTGTGATGAGGAATTTTCTATTTATAATTTAACCATAATTTTTAATTCATGTAAAAATAGGCCATATTTGGCTGTAAAATGGGCTATATAATTGGGGCATAATCTTTTATACTAATAAAGGAAATATTCATGAATACTGATGTTAAATGGATGGATTTTTTTACAATGTTTCTGATATATGTGAATCTTTGTTAAGATATGAATACAATTCAAAATGCATTATTTCTGAAATCAAAATTCCTAAACCATGAACCATTGGAGTTTGAACTTTAAAAAATCTATAATTTTTCTCACTCTGACAAGGAAAATTCTTTGATAGAAAAAAAAATGGTATATTACTATAGGAAAGACACCAGCATCGTATTCAGTTACTAGTATGCTCATAATGTAAACTCTCATTGGTGTAAGCAAATTAATACTTATTTTAAACATTTGTATTCTTACTTTTTTTTTCATTTTAGTTGCGCGATGTTTTAGAATACCAACCTTTTTCATATGTTCAGTTCATTCAACCAACATTGGAATGTAGTGTCATGTACTGCTTCAATAAAAGTCTTGAAGGTATTGATTTTTAGATAATTTCTTATTTTATAAGTGTGAAATTGATGTTATAACTAAATTTATTTGAATTCATCACATAAATATGTTTTCATAATCTTAGTTTGAAATATTATATGAGAATAAAAACATTACTTAATATTTTATTTTACCCCTGAATGCATTTTCCTAGAAAAACAAAAACATTTTGCTATTTTGATATCTTCAATTTTATCTCCTCTAAATATATTCAACAATTTTTCAGATCGACTGTTTGAAAAACTCATTGTACAGTTCATGAATTTGATAAAGGGTATTCTTGTGTGCCAAGAATATAAACCAGCCAAATTAATAGAAGGTAAATAGATATTTTATTCATAATTTACATTTTAATTTTTTATACTAAGTAATAAAAAAAATTGTAAAAATATTTTCTCTTTGAATTTGAACTATCTTATTAAAACTACAATGATTAGGTCTAAATTGATATAAATATTATTTATTATTAGTCAATTTTTCTGTGAAATTTATTTAGATTATCAAAAATATACATTCTATATAAATTTAATAGAATTTTGTTTAATGTGTCTGCTTCAGTTTTGATTCAAATTGAAATAATTGTGATCTTTTATTTGCTTTTCTAGATACGAAAAATGTTCTTACCTTAAAAGCTCATGAAATTAAGGTTTCTTTTTTCACTTTTCCTGTGTTGAAAGAAATATGTGAACAATTGTTGTCTAGATACTTTTTGTTATCCGAAGAAGATGTATCTTGTATGGAATGCAGTCCTGAAGAATTTGGTAATAAATAAATAAATGTGCCTAATTGGAGGATTTTTTTTTTAATCATATTTCACTATTAATATTTGATTATTAAATTTCTGATTATTTATCTAAGATTATTAAGAGATGATTATTTAGCTTAACACAACTCCTCATTTAACTAACTATATATTAGATCATAATTCAAGATTGAATTTAATTATTTTAAGTATAGTAATTATTGCCAATGCATTGTGCTCATTATTTTAGTACTGTTAAACATTATATAAATTTTCTTGCATTGAAAAAAAATAGCTTAGTTAAAAGATTCAATATATGATTATAAAAATTTAAAAGAAAATTGTGTTGGAGTGAACAATGTGGAGATTTTTCTTAATTTGCCCTCTTAAAAAAATTTGAAATTTTAACATTTACTAATATAATTTAATGCTTCTATTTAAAGCTGGTCCAAGCTATATGTTTCATATGCAATACTATATATTAGTGAGATTATCATACTGGTGAAATTTATTAAAATTATTTAATTTAAAATATTTATAATCCTTAAATATTTTTTTCCTTCCTTGAAAAACATAAGAAAAGCTAACACATGATTATCTAAAAATATTCGTAATAAGTTTCTTTACAAAATGTTTCTTTTTTAATATATTTTTGTATTTTTCCCTTGAAGCATCTGATGAAGGTGGAGGGGAATCTTGGAAATTTAGTCTACGTGTAAGTTATGTTTACTTTATTAATTATTTAAGGAAAAATGTTTGATTTATTCTTAAAAATTTTTAAAATTATATATTTTATAATTTTTTGCTATTAAATAATTTTACATTTATTTTATTAAACTTACAAATTAAATAAATGGTGCTCAATATTATTTAGAAATAAAATTATATCTTTTCGTAATTTTACAATTTTTTAATTGCAGCCATGTACAGAAGTCTTCTTTCTCACTTGTTTCCATGAATTCCGAAACCTGTTAACACCACTTGTAGTTAAAATGACAGAAGATATACAAAATAACAACTCAAGAAATATGATTGATATTTTAAAGAAGGATGCAAGTTAGTAAACCATAATTTTTTTAAAATTTATTGCTTTAAACATCTTATGCATTAATACTTTATGCATTAGTATTTTGTGCTATTGATCTCATATAATATTCCTATTTGATTAGTTATATGTTTATTTAACATATGAAAGAAGTTTGAAAACATCAGATAAATTAAATAGCTTATATGATTTTAATTCTAATATTAATGTTTTGGGTTACAATTGTAAATGTACTGTTTTAAAAGTTGGTGTTAATTTTAATCTTTAGAAGACAGCACTAAAAATTAATTTATATCAAATGTTAATTCCTTTGAGATGAAATTGACAAGATTTGGTCAATTATATGGTATAGAAATCAATGTCTTGTTTGATTTCTTTAACTTGTAAAATATGTATTTATTTACAAATTACTTTATCACATTATTAGTTCAATAATTGTATGATTACTTTATTTTTGTCTTAATTACTATAAGAAGTTACCATTAATATAATTTATGTCAGAATGATTTTTAATGTATATATTTCTTTTAGTTTATACTGCTGTTGGATTAGCAGCTTTCGATTTATATGATGAAGTTGATTTTGATAATTGGTTTCTAAATACCCTTATTCCTGAATTAAGAACCACTGATCCTTGGTAATGTTATACTTCAGTTATTATTTTCATATATTTCTCATCTAATTTTTTTATTTAAAATATTAAGTTTTTGAAAAATTAGTTAAATTTAAAACAAATATGAAAAAAAGAAAATTTAATTATACATGCTGACTTATTATATATAATTTTGTAAATTCGATTATTATGAAATCTTGCACAGTTTCCGTATGATTTTAAATTTATTTTGGAATGCACTAAATTAAAACGACTCTGAAAATTCTTTTTTTCATGTAGGTTTTCTTGAAAAGTAAAATTGTTGAGTTACAGAATATTGCTTCACAGATAAATTTATTAATTATTAATCTCAACATATATTCAAATATTTTTATCAAAAATGTAATTCTTGTTTTTATAAAAACTTTATTGCTCTAACATGTAAAAAAAATCTAAATATTTTATTATTTTTTTCTAAATCTCTAGTTATTACATCATAAGACGTAGGATAATTTGGCTGATTGGCGAGTGGGTAGGAGTTAAAATGTCACCTGAACTGAGGCCAGTTCTGTATGAAGTAATTTTGCAACTATTGAGTAGTAGTGAAAATATCATTGTTCGCTTAGCTGCTTCCAAAGCACTCAAAGTGGATATCCTTTTTTTATAATTATATATAATTTAATATAAATTTTATTTCTATAGTATACTTTTATTTTTTAATGAGATGGAAATTATAATTTGTTAACTTTTTTTTTTTCTTTTCAAAATTTCTGTAATTTAATCAAAACAGTCATAAATTTGGACAAAATAATGGAAATTGTTAAATTATTAAACCTGTAAATATCTGTATTAAAGCAATATTTTAAGCAAAAATTAACATTTTTTGTCATTGCTAATGTATTCGGTGAAATTCCTAATGTATTTCCAGTTCAATATCATCAGTAATTCACTAACTTTTTACTTTCCTTAGTAAAAAAAAAATAATTCTGTTGTGCCCTGTCTGCTTTTTTAACAATAAGTGTGATAATAGATATATGGTTTAGTCAAATAGTTTTATGTTAACAAAATATGAAAGCAAGGTTTTTAATTCAAAATTAAAGTACCAAATTTGTGAATTTTGTTATTTATTGTTAAATTAATCAACTAAAAGGACATATCACAATTATTTATTATTTTTACTGCAATCAAATAAGTTGATTGTTTTTCAGAATAATCTGACTTATAATTAGAAAATTCTCTCTGGAATATTAAGAGATATTTAACTATGAGTTTTGGTTTATAATAATAAAAAAAAAAAAAAAAAAAAAAATCTACAGATATATGTTGTTGTGTAAAGAATTGGGATTTTTTTTATATTTTCAATTTTAAAATTAGGAATTCTTTACCAGTTGTTAGTAATAATGGCTGTTTCTCAAAAAGTTATGTTATTTAACTATTTATATTCACTCGCTTAAGGAGGTTTATTTTTATCTTTATAAATTCCTCACACCACCATTGCATTTTCTTTACATATTTGCACTTTTCTTAGAGGTTATACCCAATAATTTAAGAATCACTGATGTTTGTAATCATTTATTATTTTTGTGTCCATCATGTAAAAACAAATTGTTTGTTCTTAACTGAATGATTACCTGTTGATGGTTTTGAATTTGATGTGGAACAATTTTTGCCTGTAAGTATTAAAAAAATTATCTTTTTTTGGTTTTATATTGTTATTTGAAAATAATTATTTAAAAATATAAAATTAATTAATATTAAGGAAATAATTATTTAAAACTATAATATGATTTCTTTTATGACAAAGTTGTTATTTAAAATATCATGTAATTTTTTGTGTGAGATGCATCAAAATTTTTTAGGTTTCTAATTTCTTCATCATTGTTATAAATATTAGGTAAAATGCTGATATCTAAGAACCATTAATTTTTTAAATTGTTAACTGTTAAATATTTTGGTTAAATTGTTGAATAATTGGCATTTTAATATCTAAATAAATTCATAGAAGGAAAAGTAAAAATTTCTTATCTACATTAATATGAAAAATTAAAGCTGACTTATTTTTTCTTGAACTTAATTCGAAAAAATTAAGTATCAATGTTTGCTTTTAATTAAAGTACTTTAGATTGATTTAAAAGTGTATTTTAAAAGACCACTAAGAGTTTAATGATTTTATGTTAATAATATACTTTTAATATGCGTTAGTTTTTATATAAATAATATAATTTGCATACTTTATATTATATCAATTTATGATTTTCTTGTACTGATTTTTTTTATATATATATTAAAATATGTTCGACATGAATAGTTTTGAGATTTTTTTTTACATTATCATAAATAAAAACATATTTAGGCCTTTTTATATATCAATTTCAAATACAAAATTGAAATGCTAATTTTAATTGCACTTTCAGTATTTGGAACGATTTATTGCTGCTCTATTCCATCTTTTGAAAGAAGTGAAAGAATGTGATTCAAAGGTATTAATTAACAAAATTAATGTTAAGGTTTTTCAAATTTCACCATAGATTCATAAAATATAGCTATTTTTTTTTTTAATTATTAAAATGTTATTTTTTTGCTACATATTTTTGTATGAATTGTTCAGTATTTATGCTGCTTATATTTTATTCTATGTATTATAAAAAAGTTTATTTTCCGGTTTGTATAATTGTAATTTGGCACTATCCTGATGCGATTTTTCTTAGCTGAAGGTTTAGGCAAAGTGATTTATGTTGGATCATCATAATTTTCCGATTTGTTGTGTTTTAATTTATTTTTGTGGGGTGAGCTCGAGAATCTCACTTATAAAACTTCATTTGAAATTGAAAAGTGGCTTATCGCTGGATTTCTGCTGTTGGTTGGAAAAGGTTGCCATAGACCTGGTGTTTTTTCAGAGTATTTGAGTATTTGCCAATTTTTTCTTTTGCTGCTCTTTCATCTTCATTCTTTTTGATCTAATGTGCTTTTGTGATGTATACAACATTCTTGTGTTTTTGCTTTAATTCCTCAGTTTTATCATGTGCTTTTGTATTTTGTTACTAATAATGTATTTTATGATTACATTTATGTGTATGCTATCATTTGTTTTACCTTTTTTTTTAAACACCCCATTAAAAACTACAGAATGTTAGGTTATTGAAGTAATTTTTGCAAATTTATTTCATCTTTAATTTCATTAAATGCTTTTCTGAATTTTTTCTAAAAGAAATATTTCTAATTTTTGATAGATGACAGTTCTGCATACATTATCTTTGATTGTTGATAGAATGGGAACAGATATTCGACCACACTCGGAAGCTGTACTGCAATATCTACCTCAACTGTGGAATAACTGTGGTGATCACAATATGCTTCGTTGTGCCATAATTACATGTTTTGTTCATTTTGTACAGGTATTGAATTTATGTATTTCTTAAATATGTTATTTAATGTTGTAATTGTTTAACATGAATTATTTTTATGCTAATTCTGTGATGTTTGATCTGTCAATATCTTAAATTCTTTTCTAAAATTTTGTGACTGGGTAATCACACAAATAATCAAGATTTAATGAATTTTTATTACTGGAAATATGTATACATTTTTTAAGTATTCTAAATTATTCAGCAGAATTAGACCGATTTACAAAGTATTTTACTGAAATAAAGAATTAAAGTTCTTTACTAGAAACTGTACTGATAAAGAACTTTATTAATAAAGTGAATTAATTGAAATTGTAGTATTTGAGGCAAAGGTTGGTACTTGCGTACGTATTAACGATACCTTGGCGACAGACTGGGCGGTTTTTAAGTGTTCCCAATCTAACAGCTACAGATTTGGCGGTTTTTAAGTGGCGCCAATCTAACAGCTGCAGATTTGCTGAGTTTTGACGCCATTTTGTAGTGCTACGAAAATGAGTATTTGGGATTTGCCAGAAACAGAACAAGATGCAATTTTATTTTTTCAGGAGCGAAATATTTTACCAAAACAACGAAAATGTCCCAATTCCCATGACATTAAACTTTATTTTGGTAAATGTAAGTTTTGGAAAAGCAATTTTAGTCAGTGTGCTTATTGTGTGAGACTTACAAAAGACAATTGGTTTGAGGGAAGCAGAATTCCATTTTGTACAGCTTTGAGATTCACATACTGCTGGTGCGAGGAGTTGACGTCAATTACATTTTGGGAAAAGCAACTTGATTTATCGGATAAAACTGTTATAGATTGGAACAATTACATGTGTGAATTATGTGTCTTGGATATGGAGAATAAACCAAAAAAGAAGGTAGGTGGACCAGATTGCATTATGGAAATTGATGAAAGTGTTTTGAATTTTGAAAGCATTTTGATTTTAAATGAAGTGTTTTATATATTTTATTATTTGGAACAAAAATTTTAAGTGTAGATTGGCGCCACTTAAAAACCGCCAAATCTATAGCTGCAGTTGGCGAGTGTGCTCTTTATTGGCGCAGCTGTCGCCAAGGTACCGTTAATACGTAAGTACGCAAAGGTTTTTAGAATTTTATGCTGTATTTAAGTGGAAGGGGTGGGGTGGGGTGGCTATTTTTTAGTTTTGCTATAAATTATTAATTTTCCTATTTAGTTGTTTAATACAGTTTTTATTGTAGGAATAAAGACAAAAATATATATTTGTATATAGTAGGATTAGTTAGATTAATATGAATAAACTAATTTTATCATTTCGATCAAATTTTAAAAAATAAAAGAATTTTGATTTTTTATTTAGTCCCACATAATAATTTTTATTTTCGGCAGGTTTTCTTTCATAATGAATATTTTCACTTTAAAAATTCATGGAATCTTAATTTATCATGTAATATTCGATAATGCTATTATAGAAGTTTTTGTTGAAGAAAAGTTTTAAAATAAATATTCAACCAACAAATTTGTCTTTTTATTTCCAGTTAGAGCAAATAATCAAGAATTAATTAAAGCCTTAATTCTTGATTATTTGAATTTGTCTTGATAATATTAAGATAAAAAATTTCTTTATAGGGTCTTGGCACTCTTAGTGAGTCTTTGCATCCAATGCTTTTACCCATGATTGCATTGAGCACTGATGTTTCACAGCCTCCTCATGTATATTTAATGCAGGATGGTTTAGATTTATGGTGGGCAGTTCTTGAAAACACTTCTGTATATACTGAAGAACTGCTCGGTTTAGCTTCTAACATGATGCCCTTATTAGGTAAAAATTCCATTTTAATTTTACCTTTTTTTTTTATTGATTTAAGGCCTAAAATTGGTATCACAAACTGTTTTAAAAATTGTAAACTTATTATTTCTATCTTTTATAATGCATGCACATGTATTTTTAAATTTATATTTCTGATAAAACAAAATTTCTCTGATTCAACATTAGAAAAGTATAACATTTAAAAATATATTTTACTTGTTATTTTATTTATATTTCTTATCTATTTAAATTTCAACATGGAAGACTTTTTAAGACTGCTTATTAGAGACTTATTTAAAAAAAAAATTTTATTTGTAGATGCAATCAGTTCATTAATAATAATAATAATAATATATATATATGAAACATATATTTTTTTTCATCTTAAACATACTTTCTTTTTAAAAAATGAATTTATTTTTTAGAATGTAAAGTTGAAAATCTCCATATTTGTTTACAAATCACTGAAGCCTATATTATTCTATGTCCTGAAGAATTTCTGAAAGTAAGATTCAGTTTAAATTACCTATTTTATGATGTCAAAGTTTGTTTAATTTATTCTTTTTTATAATTTAAGTTATGATACATTTTGTGAGAATTACTGAAATAAAATAAATATAGTTTATTATTAATTATTATTATTCTGGTAATATTTATTATGAATAATTTGTATTAGTAAATTTCTTTAAAAATTTGTTTTATATTTTAGAGATATGGCCATTTGTTAGTTCAGACATTCCTTTCATCTGTAAAAGACATGAAATCTGAACCTATTGACTTGGTTCTAAAGGTAGTTATGCAATTTCAAATTATGAAACAATAAACATTTTCCTGCGCTTTATTCTTATAGATTATATATTTTATTTAATGTTTTCTTATGTATAATAATTTTTGTTAATTAATATTTTTAGGTTGTTGAAACGGCATTTATTGTATGTCCTAAAGATGGTCCAGTTCTTTTTCAAGAAATGTTGTCCTTTGTCTTATCATTAGCTTTAGAAAACCATGTATGTTGCATTTTTAATTCTCTAGTTTTAATACTTATTTATATAAATGTACAGTGATAATATTTGCTGGGAATGTTTCTAGTAAATACATTTTATACCATGCTTCTATAGGTATATCTTTTATGGTATTTTTACCATTTTTTTAAAATTTTGATTTCTTTAAAAATTAATTTTTTAAATATTATTCTAGAATTAAAATGTTATGTTAGCTTAAAATATGTACTTTTTGTGTATGTGTGTAATTAAATTCTCAGAATAATCATTTTTTATTTGTGTGTATCAGTAGGCTTTATATACCTCCTATATATTTCACAAATAGACTGCCAATATGGAATTGGGGGGTTGTGAATTAGTCTTGACACATGAATCATTGTGTCATTTACTTGAATAAAAAATTTGTAAAAAAAAAAGGTGTTAAAAAATCTATAGAAATTAGTTTTAAGTAAGAATTGAATGTATTGCAAGCTATATGTGTAAAAATATTGCTTTTTCGTCATGAGAGGTTAGTAATCTGCACTGTTGACATTAGTATCATAAGAAAATTTATAACAATGTGCTTGTAAAATTAAAATTTTATGATTTTAAACTTGTGAAGTTATGTTTTTTTTTTATTATATTGAATAAAGTATAGAATTTATTGTACCAGAAAATATATTTAAAAAAATAAAAAAGTTATGGATGTTATATTTTATTTAATTAATCATTAAATCATTGCATAATCATAATTTTTTTATACAATTTAAAATTAAAATACGAAAAAGTTATGTAGTTTGAAGTAGAAATTTAATCACATTTTGATCAAAAATTATAAAAATTAAATGACTTGAAAGTACTTAAAGGGAGATTTCAAATTTATGGGACGGACATATATATCTATATATATGTCCGTTTAAGTGTTTTCTCAAACTAAAAGATTTTTTTAGATCTTATATATGCTATTATATTTCTTTTTTGTTTCAGGTGCTGCCTATATCTTTGTCTATATATTTGTCTTTAATTTCACGTGTTATACTACATAATCAAGTTATTTTTGGAAGTATTTTACAAAAAAGGGCCAATGAATCTCAAAAAAGTGTAAGCTTATAAATATATCAATCTTTACTTTGAGAAAAACGGAAGTATCATTGCAGATTATGAATTTTTCAAACGAATGTATAAGATGAAAAATTTCTTAAATTGATTCTTAATTACTCATAAATCGAATGCTTTTTTTTTAACATTTGGAAAATTATTTAATTTATACATGAGATGTCCTGCATGGTCCATAAAAGTGATTGCATATTATTTCCATATTCATGAGATATTTAAAATCAGTAATTTAATCTATACTTCAAAATTTATTTTTCAGGTTGAAATTATATTTGGTAAGCTTTTAGAAGTATGGCTGAATCATATGTCTGTTTTCGGTCACATAGAGAAGAGAAAACTTATGGCCTTAGCCTTGACTTGCCTTTTGACATCAAATTCAGAGTAAGCCTCTTATTTTCATTTTAAATTTTCATATATATCTATATATATGTCCGTTTTTTGCTTTTCCATTTTAACATATCCTTAATATAATAAAATTTATTGCCTACTGTTTATATTTATTATATGTACATTTTGCAATAATTAGTTAAAAATAGTTTTTATTAAAATCATCAATTTTTTTAAACTTTTCAATTAATTAAAATTTGACTGATTTTTTAAAGGAGAAAAGACATTTATGTGTGTATACTAGCTGTACCCAGCCACTCATTGCTGTGGGTTTTTCTAATATATTTAATTGGGATGACATGTTTCTAATATGTTTTATTTCACAATTCTTTGGGTATATAATATTTTTGTTTTATTGCATTATCTATGTTAAGATTGTCTGTTTTGCCGACTCTAGAATGCGCAACATATAATTGTCCATGTGAGGAGGAATTTGTATCTAGATCTAAACTGCAAAATTTTAGATTGCCTCTGAGGTTTGTTGATATGATTGCAAATGGCAATAAAATTGGGAATTGCAATCTCAATTGAAATGGCATATCCATTAGAATCGTGGAAAGGCGAGGAATGAGAACGTCTTCTCCTTTAAAAAGTCCTATCAAGATTGTTACTTCTATGACATTGCTCATTAATTTTTTTACTGCAAGTCAGGTGCCATTGCAAAGCTTTGGCTGGTTAATATTTTACAGTATGATGATTCGTATGCCGATTGTCAATTACAGTCATGCTGTGCATCCCTGGCAGATTAAAAAAGTTTGTTGGACTAACTTTTTAAATTTGTAGACATCTTTGTGCCTGGAGGTAAAATTCATAATTTTGAAGTCACTACAGTCCACAAGTTATGAAGCAATGAAATTCATCATAAGGTTATATCAGACGAAATTTTTTATTCCTAATTTCTAGCAATTGAGACGAGAATATTTCAACCAATCGATCATTACACTCATATTTTCAATTAATTTCAACTTTATATGTCACCACAAAGTAGAGTATTTCAGGCAAGCATTTGTTTTGTTTGGTGGTATCAGTCAAGGAATTATAAGCAATGGTTGCTTGAAATCTCCTGCAAGCAATATTAATGGGTTCCAAATGGTCTGATGTTTCTGTGCAAATCTTGCAATGATTGATCAAGAGCTTCATTGTGTATTCATCCCAAACAATAACTACATTTCTGCAATACTTTTTCTATACTGGATGCTTTGGAAATGTTTCCTGTGGGAGTTTCAATGAATTGCATGTTCAATGGAAATTTTAAAGCAGAATGATCCGTTCTTCCACCTAGCAGCAATGTCGCAGCTGTTCCAGATGACACGATAGTCAAGGCTATGCCATTATGGGATCGAATTGGACTAGAATCAATTTTAATTAAGAATGTTTTCTTTTTGGTTCTTCCTGTATGCAGGATTTGTTTGGCTTGGCAATCCAAATTCAGCTTTTTGTAATGCAAATTAACTTTTTTTAAAATTGGGTTTTTATATGTTTATAAAGATGCATATGCATGCCTAAATATAAATTTCTCTACGAGTAGTAATATAATGGTGTAGGTAAAGATGTAAACTTAAATATACATATACTATTTTGTATACGTATTATATTCGAATATATTTACACATTGACAGACACACACCTGCATGCATGCAGGTGTGTGTCTGTCAATGTGTAAATATATTCGAATGTACACAGCGAACTCGAATGTGTACAGTGTAAACCAGTACATACATACAACACTCATTCGCATATATTTAAACATTGACAGACACACACACACCTGTATGCAGGTGTGTGTCTGTCAATGTGTAAATATATGCGAATGAGTGTTTGTATGTATGTACTGGTTTACACTGTATATATATTGGTTTACACTGTGTGTGTGTGTAATATATATATATATATATATATATATACATATACACACCAATTTAAATGAGTATATATTTATATGCATGTATGTAGGTTTGCGCATATAGATTTAAAAAAATATCTTCCAAGTTATAAATAAGCACTTGATTCATTGGAGGGTGAAGAACTATAAAATGCTTTGTATTAAGTACTTAGTATCATCCTAATGATAAATTGTTTGTCGAAGAAATGTGTGTATAAAATATCAGTATTAAAGTATATGTCATTTTTTATGGACTGCATCTTGACCTATGTATAGAAAAGAATGTTTGAAAATTTGAATTAGGATGAAAGTAATGTCAAATAAATCTCATTCTATTCTTCATTTATAGTTCTCTTATAAAATATCTAAAATAATTTGAAGGCTCTTTGAGACATTGCAATACAGTTGACAGAGGAAAAAATGATGCTTGATTATTTTCAGATGTTGTCATGAAAAAATAAAATTTTTTAATTAGGAATAAAGAATGGCTACAATAATCAGTTATTCTCAATCCCAGTTCAGTGTTTGTAAACAAAAAATAAGTACATTTGAAAAGTGCCGATTATGTATATTATTATGTCGATTATTATTGTAGAAAATTGCTCTAAGTGTTCTATGCAATTCTAAATTTATTTTAGTAATTCTCATGGTAAGAAAATGTTTCATTGTGTTTTTGTAAGTTTAAGAATAACATTTTGTGTGTTCGATTATATTTTTATTAAATTGTGTTTTAATTTTACAATATAACAGTTTATCAATAATTAATTTTTAAAATAGCTTGTTACTTCATTGAATAACTAAGTAATTGTGTGTTAAGTATTATACGTTTTATTTTAATTTAGTCTTTCCCTTTTGTAACTAGAATTATTATCTTCAAATTCATAAATGTTTAAATGCTATTTTTTTAAAATTAATTCTGATTTTGAATGCAATAACTATTAAAATTGTTAAACTTTTATAATTTTATTTTTTTTAGTTTAGATATTGTGAGCTTTTATATGAAATTAATATTCAAATTTTTTCTTTTAAATTTCAGTGTTGTCCATGAACGTATATGTGGAATATTTTTATCTGTAGTTGAAGTTTTGAATGATATTTTGCCTATAGGCAAAAATGAGAATGGATCTGTTATGACTGAGTGAGTATGATTTTTTAATAATCTGGCATTAATTTTGGTAATTAGTTTCTTTAAGTAATTTTTGTTTAATTTAGTTATGGAAGCATCTAGATTTCATTTATCATTTCCAGCATTGTCTTGGAAAGTAATAGAATTGAAAAACAAAATGTGAAATTAGAAAGTTAATAACGAAAATGAAAGTGAATAGTTCAATGAATGTAAATTAAGTCTGTTTTCCATTCTATGTATTCAAAATCTGTATACATGCAGAAACTCAGCATTCATAAGGTGTTCTAGATCTGAAGAAAATTATTTCTCCTATTTTTAAAAGAATATTTTGTCTCATGTATTTTACTGCTTGGGATACATCACATTTAAATAGTTAAATATAAGCATATGCTTATTAATCATAAATTCAAGTGTCGATATGTTGAGTTTCATTTTCCTGCAATCTAAAAAAAATATCTCTTACTTATTATTTATTACTCAGGGCATTTTTTAAGCCCAGGCATATTAAAAAATAATGACCATTTTTTTAATTTAAAAAATTTAATTTATTTTTTAAAAAATAAATGTGTTTGGAAAAAGTTATTTGACTATAATTTTAAAAAATGGTAGTATTTTAAGTCTGCATTTTCAAGCAAGTAATAAAAAAAATTTTTTAAAAATGTTTTAAATACAAATTATTTAGTAATTTCTGTCATTCATTACATTAAATGTAATATAAAGAATAAAAATGGCAGAGGATGCATTGAGAAATTGAACTAGCACTTTTCTGATTGCTAGATTATGCTTGTAACTATTCTGCCATTTGACAGTATTTAACAAAAAAAAAATTATTATTATTATTATTATTAATTTTTTTTTTTTTTTTTTGCGATTTTGAAATTTTTAAGTCTGTCTATAAAGTTTCACTCAATTTTCTCAAAACGTATTAAAAGCTACACTTTTTACATTAAGATAATATAGTAGTCACGGCCTACACATAGTATATATTGTAGTAAAATAGATGATGAACATTTCATGTCCTCTCTTTGTTAAGTATAAACCCAAGCAGGGGGAGATAATATCCCAGTTCTTGTTGACTTGGTTAAGAATTCTCTATACAATTTTGTATTTCTTAATTTCGAGATGTCAAAGAAGATCTTCATATATTTAATATGAAAAACAGTGTTATATTCATTTACAACTTAAAAACTGCTGTTATTAGAATCATATGTGAATTGGAAAATTTTGTTATTTTGTAATTAATATTAAATGATCCATTTTTTTCCCCTTTATTCTTAATTTTATTCATTTCAATTTAATAGTTATTTGTTGGGTATTTTCATTAAAACAACATAAAAGAAAATCTTTGTTTATTTTTCTTTAAATGTATTTATTTCTAATGCTGATTGTAAATATTTTTTTTTAAATTAATTTTCTAATTTCAGTAATTCTTTCTTTATCTAGAAAGTTAGTAATTATTTAATGTTTACTTTACCCTTGTTGCAATATTTCAACAACATTATTACATTTAAAGAGGTTGCCTTATAAATTATTTCTCTTTTAGTAATCTCATAATAAATGTTGATGATTTCAACAGCCATCCAGATGTTGACATAGAGAATGAACAGGACAGAAGAAAAAGAGAAGTATGTTTTACTTTAATAATTATTTAGAAGTTTTATTCTTTTCATTTATTCCCTTAATTTTGTTAAATGAATTGAAGTTTTATTATTTTCTAATATTAACTTCTATATGCAGCTATTTTTAAAAAGAATATTTATGTGCAATTTTTACTTTTTTTTTTTAAAAAATGTTAAGTATGTGTTCAGTTATGTAAAATCACATACTAAAAATTATTACATGCGGTTGAAATTGCAACAAAAAATATTTTTAATTATAAAATTTATCATAAATATATGTAAAAAAATATAATCAAAGCCTAATGCATCAAATGTTATGAGACAAATGTAGATATGATGCAAGTCAGAGGAGGTGGGAGTAGACCAAAACATTTCCCAACTTGAGTTGAATTTTTTGTATAAACTCCTGATTCTTTTCCATAATAACGTATGCACTATGAACTTTACTGGCGATTTAGAAGAATTTGTGAAATTAATTCATTGACTTCTAATGAACTCATATGTTCATAAAAACAGTTCTTTCATAAGAAATTATTATTTACATCTTTAAAGATGTAGTATTTGTTTTCACTTGAAAGACATACTTATACTCTAAATTTGCTAACAACAAAAAAAAAAAAAAAAAAAAAAAAAAAAAAACCACACGTATCCTACAAAAATAACATATTAGCATGCACCAAAATGTTATAGAATAGCTTAAGACAAGCAAGTGAAAATTGTACATTTTAAACACAAGATGATATATTTGTAATACATTCAATATTTAGTCTTAATAATACAAGAACTTCTATAAAATTTTCTTTCATTGTTGATCTGAAATAGCATTTAATAAGCCTCGATGCTAAGTAAAGCTCTCAACGCTTACTTGGTTTGCTGCTTAAGCAGTTACTATTTTTGCATTATAGAAAGATACAGTTGAATGGCCTCCATTTAATTTTAACTTTAATTCCTAGATTTTTGGAAAAGTGAAAATTATTTTAATAAAAGTTGGGAGTTATATTTTTAAATCAACTCGTGCCTCCTTCAAAAATTTGCAACTAATTGCTTTCAACTACACACCTCTGATACTTAATAGTTTTAAAAAGAGAAGTTCTCATACAAGATTGTTAGTTTTGTTTAAAACTGATTTAAGAACTTTTGAATTTATTGAAATTAACTATTAAGCAGGATTGTTTAAAGCATATACCAATGTAATAATAGTAACAAAAAAAAAAAATCACATACATTTTGCAATTTTTAAAAAATTAAAAGTAATAAATGACTAATATCTGACCTTTTTTGTTGTATTGCTTTATTAGAAACGGTTTTTTGACTGACGAAATTAGTTATTTTATACATATTTTACGTTTGTTTTACAATTTTAAATTACAGTTGTTACGAAAGGATCCTGTTTATACTGTAGTTTTAAGGGACTATCTTTACACCCAAGTAATGGCCTTGCAACAATCTGTTGGAGCTGCTAAATTCCAAGATCTCATGTCCACTGTGGACTGTGAAACTATGCAGCAACTTCAAGAATATTTGAGAAACTGACCAGAATTACTGTGCATTTGTTATGTTTGATAAGTTATGTATGGAGGAGCGAATGACAGGATGTGTGATTAAAAATAAATATTTATACTCAAATGCTCTGTATTTTTTCCTAGATAAATGAATTAATATTTTACTTTTAATAATCGATTTTATTTAATATCTTGTTTCTTCTTCCTTTTGGATTTCCAAGTTTTTTTTGTACAGTTATTATGATTTTCAATGTACATGATCCATGAGATAAACCTTTTTTTCTATTTTTTTTTTTAAATAAATAGTAAGTAAAATTTTATTTTTCCAAAATTCCATACATATTATGAAGTTAATAAGGAATTAAAAAACTAATCAAAATTTTAAATAATTGATATTTATATCAATTTTTTTTAAGAAAGTTCAATTATCTAGTAATAAATATTGGATTTAACTATCTTTTATCCTTTATACTATTTCATGCGATGTAGATGCAAGCATAATCCATTTTAATTGATTTTGGTAACTAAATATTTAAAAAGAGTGAAAGATAACTGAATAATATTTAGCCTAATTAAAATTTCTTATTACTTAAAAAGATGCTTATATTTTACATGTATTAAAAATGATTATAGAATTAATTTTTTTTAGAATTTAAATTACTCTAGTTAAAAGCGTAATTTAAATTACTCTAGTTCAAATTTTATTCCAATTGGGATCTAGTCTTTTTTTATTTTTTCCCCCTTAAAAGAATCCTGATTTTTAAGAAGCTTTTTAAAAATAACGATAAACATATGTATTTTATTTTTTGTTTCTGTTAACAAAAAAAAAAAAAGCATTTAATACAGATGAAAAAAAGGGTCAGTTAATTTTATACTTAATTGAAATACAGAAAATTTTTATTGCAAATCTTCTTAATTGAAAGACATAACAATCTCAATTGTTCTAAAGAGGATGACTACAATATAATGCATAGATCAAACAGAAGTGCTCATAGTTAACATGAATGCCATTTTTTTTTTAATCATAAACTCAAACATAAAAAAAAAATACTACTGGGTTTTTATTAACATTGTTCAGAAAAAAAATAAAATTTCTCCATCACATAAAAGAAACGAATAAATATGTGTTTATATAAAAATATATCTTACATAAATTTGGCATTCCTAAATCTATGTATGACATCCAAATTGTACTAAAACATTGTTTTTAAGAAAGACAGCTTTATAAGAAAAATTGGGTACTTACGTATTAACGATACCTTGGCGACAGTTGTGCCAATAAAGAGCGCATGCGCCACCCGCAGCTACAGATTTGGCAGTTTTTAAGTGGCGCCAATCTACACTTAAAATTTTTGTTCCAAATAATAAAATATATAAAATACTTCATTTAAAATCAAAACGCTTTCAAAATTTAAAACACTTTCATCAATTTCCACAATGCAATCTGGTCCACCTACCTTCTTTTCCCCACACGATAAGCACACTGACTGAAATTGCATTTCCAAAACTTACCTTTACCAAAATAAAGTTTCATGTCATGGGAATTGGGACATTTTCGTTGTTTTGGTAAAACATTTCGCTCCTGAAAAAATAAAATTGCATCTTGTTCTGTTTTTGGCAAATCCCAAATACGCATTTTCGTAGCACTACAAAATGGCGTCAAAACTCAGCAAATCTGCAGTTGTTAGATTGGCGCCACTTAAAAACCGCCAAATCTGTAGCTGTTAGATTGGCGACACTTAAAAACCACCAAGTCTGTCGCCAAGGTATCGTTAATACGTAAGTATCAAAAATTGAATAAAACATTAATGTATTCGTTTAATATGATACATAAAAATGAATTTAGACCTATCATATTAACAAATTGATGAAAATTCATTGTTCACTTTTGTAATGTGGTTTTATATGACATATATCAGTACAAGAATATATGTGAGTAATAAAATTCTGGCAACATATTGCATCCCAAAGTTGCCTAAAATGATAAAAAAACAAATTCTTAATTTTGGAATTTATTGTTTCCCAAAAAAGTTTTAATATTTTTTTCAAACGTTTCCTAAGCTTCTTTCTTGACAGAATCTAGTTTATTTTTGAAATTAGGATCATGAAATAGTTGGTTTACTTGTAGTGTGTATCTTTTAATAGTTAGATCAGCTGTCAAGTGAAAAATTGGTGAACGACCAACTCGGACTCGTTCAATCGCAGCTGTGTAACAGGAGAAAAAGGTTTTAATTTTAATAAAAATTAATTTTAACTTTAAATAATTAAAATTTCAAATTGCATAATATCAAAAGAAAAATTGGTACTTACGTATTAACGCCACCACAGCTACAGATTTGGTGGTTTATAAGTGGCACCAATCTACACTTAAAATTTTTGTGGCAAATCATAAAATATATAAAACACTTTATTTAAAATCAAAACACTTTCAAAATTCAAAACACTTTATTTAATAACAAAGTAGTCAATCGGGTTTCTGTGGAAAATGGACCCATTTAGAGTTTAACATAGATTCAAAACAGTCTCTATTTTGGCGCATTGGCAGCTCTTTATTGGCATTAGCGCAACTTCTGCTGCGGTGGCGTTAATACGTAAGTACCAATTGTTTAGTAAGTTTAGCAAGCAAACGAGTTTTATGTGGAGAGGAGGTAAATATTTTTATCACATTACATTAATTTTTTTTCCCGAAAAAGCTTACTTTTCCATCGCTGAAATGAATAGGCTTACAAAGGTTTGGCAAAATAGGGGCCGCTGGGATTTGGCGACTTTTTTAAGGCACCTAGTGATAAGTCGCCAAATGTTGTAACCTGAATTTCTTGTACTATTTGCAATTCACTTTACTTACACCGCGCACTTTGGCGAAAGAATTCACTTTACTCTCTTGGTGCACTTTGGCGAAAGAATTCACTTTACTCTCTTGGCGCACTTTGGCGAAAAGAATTTTCACGCCATATCTCCGCGGCCCCTATTCTGCGATTTTTCCAAAGGTTCATATGAGTTCTGTAGGCAGTGCTATATGTCCAAATTTGGAATAGATCTTACCTTGATATACATTCCGTTTGAACGATTTTATTTGGAATACGACTAGTGCATATCAAAATATGTTTTTTTTTTGTATTTCCATCCCAACAAAACCTATGTAAGTTGTAATAGAATTTTCTGGAATGACCTGTCAATGTCACATTTTCGAAACAATATGAAAAAAGACAGAAGCAAGTTCTTTAAGACAGATTTTTTGTAAATGTCAAGGGGATAAGAAAGCAATAATTAAATTTAGTAACTGTGTTTCATCCTAAATTTCTTAATTCCTTATTGTTATTGTGTATTTTAGTGGAATCGAAAGTAATGGGATTATATTGATTTAAAGTTTTAGTGTATACTGTCTCGCGTTCCTCTAAATGTCTATGGCTCGTTACGATGTAATGCTGGCTATCTCATTCGAGGCGATAGGCTTAAACAATATCCAGATGAAGGTGGATTCGTGCCAACGCTTAATGCCAATGCATCATGGGCATATAACAGAGATCGGCAAACTTTTTCCGTCGCGGACCAAAAATCGAAAGAAAAAAAAAGTTTGGCGGACCAAGATAAATTTTTCTAAAATTTTCAAAACCATATACAAGAATTACAATTTAAATATGTTAATGAGATGAATGAAATTGCGATTTCATTTTTATAAGTTCCTTACAGTGAGGTTCGAAGTGAGATGTACTGATTCTAAGGAGCGAGGCTACATGCTCATCTGCCAGTCTACTTCTGAAACAATTCATTGTAAGGTTCATATTTGAAAACACTTGTGTCACATATATAAGATGAAGCAAACATAGCACTGATTTTCTGGGCGTGAGATATTAAATTTGGAAAACTTATTTTGATAATGATTTGTAAAACTCAAACGTTGGCATATTTAGAAACAACTGCTTGAGATGATTGCTAGATTGCAACTTCCTTTGAAAAAAAGGAAGAAAAAAATATTTAATCGATGTAGAAAAGGAGATGGATATATGTAATTATATATATATTTATTTATAGGGTCTGAATGGCCGAGTGGCTAGTCTAATACAGGTTTCGGGTTCGAGTCCCAGCGGTGCCATGGTTGTTTGTAGTGGTTCGGAATCCACTTTAAAAAGTAGGTCCCGGTCTAATAGGATCGTAGAGCGTTGCGGGGGCATTGTTACTCAGCGTCCGTGGCTTATCCTCAAGTTACACGCGCCCCCTGGGTAATGCAAAGTGAGTACGTCTCTGCAGCACTTGCCTTAAGGCATCCAAACACCAAGCTGTCTGTGTTTGCCAGCTGCATTAGAAGGAAAATATATATATTTATTTTAATTTGCCTCGGACCGGCAAATTAAAATTCTAACCGCGGGCCGGATATAACCTACCGGTGGGCCGGAGTTGGCCCGCGGGCTGTAGTTTGCCCATCCCTGGCATATAACGTATGCAATCGTTTGTTATATTTTGTTAATTGACTATAATTGTGCTTGTGTTTTGTATGTGTGCATAGAAAGTTGATGGAAATAATAAATGTGGTTTTTATCTTAATGTGGATGTATTATTTTTATATTATTATTACTGCGTTTTAAAGACTATAACCAATTGGAGAAAGTATGCCAAGTGTTACGGGTCCACACAACAGCTAAGAGTAGTAGTTGAAAGATTTTTAATGTTCAGCAATCAACGAAGCCATGGATAGGAACGAATTCCCGATAATAGAAAAATTTGACGGAATTAATTGCAACTCTTGGGTAGAAGATGTTAAAGTAAGGTTATTCAAAAAAAGTGTTCAGAGTACAGATCTTGTACCACTCGAAGGAGCAACACACAAGGCTCCATGCCACCAAACATCCATGGCCGTAATATACAAATAGTTTTTTTAATTTTAATTATTTTTTAATTAAATAGCACGAGTCACAATTAAAAACTCTATATTATATTTTTTTTAAAAGGAAAAAAAAAGTAATTTTTTTTATATATAGTTTCATCCATCTGTAACTTGATAATCTAACTGTCGCAATCCATAAAATATGAGTTTCTATTCTCAATTCATTTAAAAAACCAATTAAGCTGAAATGGAAGCTAAACTTTTCCTTTTGAATGACATAATACTCTGACGTGAACATTAGTGCGGTAATAATTCATGGCTTCACTCTCATTTATAAAACAGAGTCAGGGAATATAGTTAGCTGTCTGAAATTATTCATAACTACTTAGAGATGCAGATGCTATGATAAATATAACATGATTTTTTTTTCTTTGGCATTATGCTGTTCCTTTCAATTGAGCAAGAATAATTAAACCCTCAAATTAGTTATGAAAAAAGTAACCTAGCAAGCCATCCGTCATAAGGTTAACAAAAAGAATTGATTCATTTCAATTATTTAACTGAAAACCTTTGTGGTGAATCTCTCTAAATATCAGACAAGAGATTTGTCTGTCAGTATTTCTTATAACCTATAACATTTAGAGGTTCAATTTGTTTATATTTTTATCGCAGAGCCTAAAATTATAGAAAAACGTTTATTATTTGTTTTTAATTAAATAAAAACCACAATTTTTTTCAATAGAATTACTTTTTAGAATTATTATTACAGGGATCGTGTTAAATAAATTTAATAATATACCATAAAGATCAAACTTTCTTCATAGGAATTATTACTTTTTTAATGTGATGCATAGCAACAAATCGTAAAAATAATTTAATTAGTTTTCAATTAAATATTATAATTTTTAAAGCAAATTATTTATTTATTTTACTCGACCTGCCTATGTACAATATGCCCTACTTGTGGCTCAGTGGCAACGTGCGCCGCTGGTGAGCATTAGGGCACAGGTTCAATCTGTTGGCGGCTTTGTTGTAGACACTATTTCCAAAAACGAGTCGACTTGATGGTGTTTCTGATGTTCAACATCTTATCTAGTTAGTCGGGACTATTTAGTGGGAGTTTGCCGCGTTTTCTCTCATACGATACGCGCATGAAGGGTAGTTCCCATTAGAATAGTCCTCCCAGAAGGCAATGGCCTCCTTCAGCGACCGGATCCAAGTCCGACTTCTACCTACGGGTGCTCCATCACAACAGAAGCTGCTCCATCCATGAGTAGATTACTCAAGGGATGTCCGTCTTGCCCTGCAGGACAATAAGCATTAGATACAACAACAGCATGTACAGTATAACAGCGTAAAAGAGAATGTTACCTGTTAAAAAGTCGCCAACCATAAAAAAAGTCGCCAACTCTACTTAAAATCTACAAGGATATCAAATCAATCCCAATTAGATAATATATATATATTTAACAAATATAGTAAAAGTTAGGGCCATATATGGTTGTGGTCGTGATTCAGTGTTGTTCGTGGATAGAAATTAAATCATTTCTTAAAATGAATACGCTGTGTTTAGCTGCCATATTTATTAAAATTGCAAAAACAGCACTGCACAACTGCAAAGCATAACTATATAACAAATATTTAATCTATATTTAACTATATAACAAATCTTAAAAGGCCAGTTCGTTCTTTTGTACCCTCCGTACTGTCTGGGGCTCGTAAAAAAAAGTGCAAAGGTCAAAGTCTAACGTAAGAGTCAACCAGTTCTTGAAAGGAAGATCTATTAACTTTGAACTCTTCCCCATTGGCTATGTAGTTTGTTCGCGAAGGCATGCTGAATCTTCACTAATTTCGAAATTTTTTCAGGTAATCTAGGCATTCTATTAGAAGTATCCTTGCCCATTTTAATAAAATTTGTATATAAATTGAGGCATTGCATAGGAGGACACACAAAAACTTGGAGAAATATATATATCGACTAGCATATAACCCGGCGTTGCACAACTTCGTGAAATAAAAACTTATTAATTCTTTTATATGAAAAAAATAATAAGGGTGTTTTTTTTTATCAAAGTTCAGGGCTTGGCTTTTTAACCTTTTGCAAGTAAAATAAGAATCATGGAACCATTTCTCACAATTATATTTTTAAATGCCCAACTTAAAATTAAAATAATTCAATTATAATAAAAACTATTAAAAAGTTGATTTGGTAAAAATGCTTAAGCCTTTTCCGAGAAACATTAAATAATAATAAAAGTTACTATAAATCCATAGCAATTCAATGTATATTACAAAAATTTTGCCAAGTTGAATATTAATCAATGTCTTTTAATGCAATTTAATAATGTTGTTGACTTGACTTGACTTGGTACTTTGAGAAATAATGTTGTTTAATTTGTAAGAAATTGTTCGAAAACAATTTATAATTTCTATTGTTAATCACTTTAGCCGCTAATGGTATCAAAATTTAGAGCAACACTTCCCATAACTGGGCAGATTCCCATAACTGCCCAGTTATGGGAATTAGGTATTCCCTTAACAAATGGCAAATTTAATTAGATAATAGAGAGTTTTTGCATACAGTATTTTGGACGTCCGTTACCTTTTTCTCCCTAGTGCGCGTGCTCATAGGAAATTGCGCATGCGTATCTGTAATAATGTTTCCTATGAGCATGCGCGCTAGGGAGAAAAAGCTAACGGACGTCCAAAACACGGTATGCAAAAACTCTCTATTAATGTCAATTACGTTATGAAAATAAACATTATGGATTTTTTTCTTATCCAAGCTCACGAATCTTTTGAAAAAAGCGTACAGAATCCATCCTACCGATTCTCGCCTGAATGGATTGTTAGATGGCTTTTGCAAATTTATGCCGCGTTGCAAATTTAATAATAAAAATTAGTGGTAAGTTTAGCGAGTAAAAGTACTTTCTACAGCTCGAATCAACAATTCTAAAAATGCTTTCTTTCTCCTTCGTCCTAAATTCAGCCTTATGACTATCAAATTTTGAGCATCGGAGCTAGTGGAGAATTCCTTGAATTGAACTACATACAGTAATAAGTAATTGTCGATATACTTCGGGTTGCAACGTTGGTAACTTCTTGGGGGTTACGGGAGTCTAGGATTAAACTGGGAAATTTTTACTAGAAAAATAACGATGCATTGTTTTATTTATTAAACAAAATTTTAGGTGGTTGTTATTTTGCTGTTAATATGTTTTATTTATTTATTTTGTGTCAGTTGGTGTATGAACCGTACAACAGCTTAAAAAATAACTTGAAACATGAAAAATTCACCAACCACAAATAGTCGCCAAATTGGCGTAATTGATTCATTTTTTAACGATTATTAATCCAATTTCGAAATTTTTTTCAGTTGATCTAGGCTTTGTGTTAGAAGTATCCTTCCTAATTTGGATGTAAATCGTGGCCGTGTATATGCGGACATAAACTTTGATATATATATATATATAATGTTATGATCATGATTAATTAGAAATTGATACTAAAGAAAGAAGGTTCCTTTTTTTTTATTTACTTATTTATTATTATTATTATTTGTAAAATAAAATTTTTCAACAAACCCATCTATCAGTCCATTAACTGTCTCAGTTAAAAATGATGATGGAAGAATTATGGTGTGACGGATTAACGAATTTTGAAATAAGATTCTTTGGTTTTGCAGCCTAACGACAAGTTAATTACAAAGCAATATAATAATAATAACAATAATTACAAAGCAATATAATAATAATAACAATAATTACAAAGCAATATAATAATAATAATAATAATAATAATAATAATAATAATAATTACAAAGCAATATAATAATAATAACAATAATTACAAAGCAATATAATAACAATAATTTATACAATTCAAATTCTATAAGAATATAAAAATTAGTTTATTTGAGAATATTATATATTTACAAATGAAGCTGCAATTTGCATTTCAAAAGCAAGATAAAATGTGGGGTTTTTTTTTTTTTTTTTTTTTTTTTTTTTTTTGTTGTACATCGGTAAGTATTCTTTTCCCCGTATACATGCCATGTACAGTCCATCAAATGGTAATGGGAGGATGTTGCTTTTTTTTTGGAGGATTTTTTTATGGGTAATTGGGCTGCATTTGCATGTCAAGTAAGAGAAATTTCCATCAGATAGCCTGACTATTGATGCGAGACGCTTATATACATTTTCACAATCAATATCGAGTCTCCTCTTTCCTGAAATGAGTGTAATGGATACCGCCAGCGGAGTTACATTTGAATCCTTTTGCATACTGGCTGCTTACTTACCAATGGGTTTCAAGTTGGCAATGTACTATTTGAAGCAAACTTAATAAAATTTTTAATATTATATTTAACACACATAAAAATTAAGAAAATACATTGTAACACAGACATTCTATAAAATTAGATTATTTTAACACATAAAGCTACAAAGTTATCATTTTATTTTATTTTCATTTGTTTGCAAATTTGTATTAACACATACTCAAACTAACATTAACACCTCAACTTTTCTTAAGAAATTCAGCTTGTTAGAAAAAAAAAAGATACGAAATAAAATACAGCATAATTAAAAGCCACTCGTATGAAATTACCACCAACAAAACAACCTAAGAAGAGAGACTTTAATCTGTATAATTGTAACTAATTCGATCATCTTTTATCATCATAAGCGCCCATTGAAAAATGCTCCTTGGGGTAATTCCAGCAACTTTTGATACACGTCCTAATAACCCTAATAGCTTAACCATCTGATGATTATCAAGTGCGAGCGCATAAACGCCAGATTTTAACGACTTCTGCTGTCTATTCAGAAGAGCGCCTGATGCTATGCAGGCTTGTTTTCCAGAAGTCACTCTTAATTTCACGGGACAATGAACGCCACCAATGATCCGGATTGTTCAGCAGGCTATCCCAGAGATGAAGAATCGAATTAATGCCATCCTTAATATGATGAAGTCTGGATGGATGGTCATGAAGAAATATTTCTGTTGTTCTCGTTTGTTTGTTGTGTATGCATTTTTTCACTTTACTAGTATTTTCTTGTTTATTTCCTGTTTTATATTTCTGCAAGTACATTCTCACTTATAAAATTTTCTGTTAAGAACCAATAAAAAAACCGGAAAATAAGAACAACAAAGGGAAAAGATAAACAAAGGTGTTTGAATTCTTTATAATTAAGACATGAATACTACGAAAAAGACTTATTCAAGTCTTTTTTGTGGTATTTTATAAAAATATATGTGTTAAAAGATTTTATTTTCATTTAAATATTACATAATAAAAATACTACATAATTTAATAAATATTTTTTTTTCTAATGTAGCTGGCAAACACTTAATTGTCTTTGATGCCTTAAAGCAAGCTCTGCACCGACGTTACTCACTTAGCACTATTCAGGAGGTGCGTATAGCTTGAAGATAAGCTACGGACGCGAGTAAAAATACCCCCGCAACGCTCATGCTAGACCGGGACCTACGGTTTAAAGTGGATTCCGAACCACTATAAACATTCATAGCACCGCCGGGGCTCGAACTCGAAACCTATGGTACCGAGTGCCAGAGCGATAGCCACTCGGCCATTCAGGCCCTTAATTTAATAAATATTACATTATATATTACATATAACGTAATTTAAAAGATACATCAAAATCTATCATCTTTGAATATGAACAAATTCTAATATCGAACTAATAATTCAATAATTATCAATTAATTCTAATAATGTAATAAAATATAATTTTTAATAAACTAAATTAAATAAATGATTTCTTTAAAATGCTGTAATTGTTGTAAAAATATCCTGATCTGTTATTTGAAACCTTAGGTGTATCCAAACTATGTAAAAATGCATCCATTATTCTTTGATTTATTGTTTTTTTTTTTTTTTTTTTTTTTTTAATTCTTGTTTTCTAATTTAACATAAGTTTTTGTACAGAAAGTAAGTTCGGATTTATTCTGAGATATTTTAAAGTATAATTGCTTTTTTAAAACTGTTGATAGCGATATTAAACTGGTGGTTATGGTACGATGGAGATTACGATGTGGTATCATGGTGGATATTTTTAGACTTAATTGTCCGGGATTCATATATCCATTAACAAGGGGAAAATTCCAATAAAAATTTCTTAAATGAACTTTAATTTTTTTTTCTATTAGTGAACCGTATAATCTAATTTAGATAGGCCTGATGGCCGAGTGGCGGTGCTACAGGTTTTAGGTTCGAGCCCGCGATGCTATGAATGTTTGTAGTGATTCGGAATCCACTATGAACCGTAAATCCCTGTCTAATATGACTGTAGAGAGCAGGGCTGACAACCTACCCAGTAAAGAAAAAAAAATATCTCCTGTCACGAAATCTGCCAGAAAGTAAATGGCCTTGGTGCACCATGGGGCTGTTGCGCAAATGAAGAAAATAAATTTTATAATTTTTATAATCCTTTGATTTTCGAAATATTTGTTCTCTTCAAATATTACAACAGATTATTCATAATATTAATAAAGTTTTTCATAAAATCTTTTTAAGAATATATTTTGACATTCACTTATTCCTATCAACGTCGATTCCTATTTGTTGAACTAATTATTAAACTATTATACCTACAGTATTAGCATATAGAATTTTGCAAATATTTCACTCTTTTTTTTATTTTAAACACTCTTCTATACTTTAAACACGAAGAATTTTTGAATCAATCTTGTTAAGTATTGATTAAATATTATTAAAAGTGTTAAATTTTATTATTATTATATTGAATTTTTTTATGTTATTAAATTTTAATTAATATTTAATAAAAACGTTGAAAACTTTTCCTTCTCCAAACTATTCATATTTTCGTGTCGTTTTCTAAATGAAATTATAGTTACCTTTTATTTCATTATTTCAGATACTAAAACGCTAAGATAATAAATATTCATTTAAATTATTCTTTTATTCAATGATTACAGAATATTGTGTCTAGAAAATTTCATGGATCGACGTCTTGCCTGTTGAGAGTTTCACATTCTCATATACAACAAGGCGAATACTGACGTCCCTCGATCTCAATATACTTCTAACTGTTTGTGGCGCATATTAAGGGAACCCCTATGTAACAAAACTAATAAAAATTAATTAGTTGAATATGTAGCATAAACAAAGGCAGCATTATTGACAATTCTTTCTATATATTTTTTAATAATAAAGCCAAATTTAAATCATCTCCTTCTTCATTCTACACCCCATGATGTACAAGGCTGTCTGCCTACTGGCAAATTTTCGAGATAGAAGATGTTTTCATTTTTTATGTGATAGGGCCATTAGCCTTAAGCTCAACGTTCTACAATTATATTAGACCGGAAGCTACGGTTTAAAGTGGATCCCGAGCTACTACAAGCATCCGTGGCTCATCTGAGACTCGAACCCGAAATCTGTGCCCCGAACGCTAGTCACTCGGTCATCAGGCCACAATTTAAATCATCTACATCTAAAAATTGACAATAAATAGGGAATTCATTAATTTAATTTAAGAGATAATTAATTTAATTTAAGGAGTAATTAATTTAGTTTAATTAATAATTTAATTTAAGTAGCGATTCATTTAATTTAATTAGTAATTCAATTTAAGCCATAATTAATTTAGCTTAATTTATAATTTAGTTTAAGCAGTAATTAATTTAGTTTAATTAATAATTCAATTTAAGCAGCAATTAATTTAGTTTAAGGAATAATTAATTTATCAGAGCAATTAAATTGCATAAATTATATATATTTTTTTTTCTGAAATTTTCACATTTAAATTATTTTGTTTCCGATTGCATTATTCATTTACAGTTGTCTAATTTTTCCTGATTTCCGACGTACTCAGAAAATAATTGATCAATTTTAAGTAATCTCATCATCATTAAATAAACCCTTTTGTTATTAAAAATAAAAGCCAACATATTTTTTTTAATTCCATAACTATGATTTTTAGAACGAACAATGAATAGCATCACACATGATTTAATTTCTCTCACATGTTCAATCAGTTAAAGGACCCATAATTCTTTACAATAGCAATGTTTTGTGTTCTAAAAACGAAATTCCAACTCTTTTCCCCTAAACAGTTATTTCCCCGTGCTTTAATATTCACCTTTTAGCTTCCATCAGCTTTTATTCCACTAATTCGATTACATACCAATCAGAATCCATTCTGTTCGAGCATCACAATAACATGGCCTTCGGGGCTTGCTCCTCATCGAATTCCGCGAAACGCTTTGTGAAATCGATCCGGAATTCATGCTACTACTCCTCTCCCCATAATGCTTAATGAGTAGTATTTCTCGGGGCTACGTCGTCAACACAAAATATCTCCAGCGATATCGATACAAACCACTTGAAGAATAATCGAATCGTGAACGCTTTGAAGTGATACGATATCGTTAATCGCCGTTCGGATCAGTGACTTTCGCTGACATGTTTTAATAATCTTGCTGATGACATCAACTTCGTTTAAGATACGTATCATACATAGAACGAATGCGCAATGAAGAAGTTTGGTTTTTAAGTTTTTGTGTTCACGAATTTTGAATTTTTTGTGTGTGTTTGAAAGAATAAGAGTGTTTTTGGAAAGAAAAATGGGAATTCTTTTTTTATTTGGAGAGGTTATTTTTTGTCAAATGGATTCGAAAGATTCTTTTTCTTTTTACTTTTTTTTGGCCGGGGGATCTTTTCAAATTTTTCTCGGGGTTTTTCATGAAAATGCTCCAAGGCGCACAGTGGTTGACGGGATTTTAGATTAACTTAAGAAAATACAACATAAACAGAAAGGAACAGTTTGGGCAATCGAAAAGAAATATTTTAACTGAATTTTTATATTCCCTTATATTCTTTTTTTTTTTTTTTTTTCGAACGAATTTCATAGAATCTAACTTGTTTTAAAATTTCGTAATAATGTAATAATCTTATTAGATTAGAATAGACTGTTTGTGTAGCATATATATATATAACCAGCTGCCTTCCTGTACATATACTTTTTTATAAAAATTGTACATATTATTTTTCAGTCAAATGATAAATTAACTTTTCATATCCAAAGCACGTATGAATCATATTACATAAAAATATTCAATGATATAAAAATATTCAAAAAGGAGTAATATTAAACTTGATTTCAAAAACGATTTATCTTTTAAATTATATATTTTATTAAATAATACTTTGGAATTCATCAATATATAAATGAAATCCTCTTTTTTTTTTAAATTTCACCTTAGAAAAGTTTAAGAAAATTTTAGCATTAATCAGCAAATTATTCGACTTAAAGTATTAACTTAAATGTATCGCAAGATTCGAAAATGGAATGAGTCAATTATTTTGAGAGATATCTTAAATTATATTAAAACAGAATATTTAAAAGACCTAAATTATGACCTAAATTATTAATTTCAATAATTAAATTAAAATTAATTTCAATAATGAATTAAAATTGATTAATTAATTAACGAAATTATATTTAGCTTTCATACATTTAAAATAATGTTAAATTAACAATTTTAGACAAATTAAGTAATTAATTAACTAATATAAAATTAAAATATCACACTTCCGCGTATCATCTGCTTAACACTCGTCCTAAATATTTCATTATAAAATTATAATTAAACACATTAACCAAAAAAACATTTATACTTAAATAAAACATTAAAATTATGTCAGTTAAAAATGAATTAAAATTTATTTTTCTATTCATAGATCACTTTGATGTTTTATGATTTGATTATTGTTTAATAAAAGTTTTTGAATTATAATAGTAATATAATTATTATTATAATTATAATAATAATATATAATGAATAATAAAAGGCATTGAATTTGAAAAATTGATTAAAAAAAGTTTTTATCAAATGCAGGAAATACACTCCAGACATTTTCTAAATATGCTTGTTGTTTGCTTGTTTCTTATCCCACTTGGCAGACAGCAACATCTAGACCACGTCCATGAATCCGTGTGGTCTCATGGAAGGAGGGAGGGGAGGGAGGAGTGCAGCATCTGTTGTGATGGAGAACCCTGAGGTAGAAACTTGACTTGGCTCCGAGCCACTGAATTAAGGAAGCAGTGCCATCCTGGGAGAACGTTTAAGGGGAACTACCCCACATCTACATATCGTATGGGAGGAAACCCGGAAAATTCCCACCAGGTACGAGACACTCACGAGACAAGATGCTAAACACCACAAGCGCCATCGAATCTCCTCGTTTTTTTGAAACATTGTCTACAACAAAGTCGCTAGCAGATTGAACCCTAGTCCTAATGCTCACTAGCAGCGCATGTTGCCACTGAGCCACGAGTCAGTCAAAAAGATATTTTGTGTGTCAGTAAAACATTTTATTAATTATTTAAATAAAATAATAATATTTATAAATCAATTTTATTGCAAGGATAAAACTTCTAACGACATGGTAGTCTCGTGTTTTATTTTTTTGTGCTGATTTATGTTTTACAAAGAAAGCTGTTTAAGAATTTTCTTATGAAAAAATTTTATTTTATCAATATTTTAAACACATAATTATCTTTTAAAACATTTTAGTTCAAAACTTGTATTTTTGTGATTTAAATTTAATTTTTAAAATTTAATTTTCTTTATCATTCTATATGTAATACATGAAAATAAAAAAATAACATTCTTTTAACCAACTGATATTCAGAAAGAATAATAGCATTTTTGTGTTAGAAATAATTAATGTATTCTTGCTATTTTAAAATGTCTTAATTTTTTCATACACAAATCTAAGATTAGTTAAAACAAGAGCCCCACTCGCGGCTCATTGGCTAGTTGGTAAGCATTAGGGCTGAAGTTCCATACGCTAGTGGCTTTGTTATAGACACTGTTTCAAAAAACGGGGAGAATTGATGGCGTTTGCGATGCACAGCCTCTTGCCTCGGGAATCAGATTACTTGGTGGGAGTTTTCTGGTTTTTCTCTCATGAGATACGCATATGCGGGGTAGTTCCCCTTAAAAGCCCTTCCAGAATATACAGCCATCCGTCTTCAGCAACACGGAGGCAAGTCAGACTTTTACCCACGGGTGCTCCATCACAACAGAAGCTGTCTCTTCTTCCATGAGAACATGGATTCACGGATTCATGGATTGGTTTAGATGTTGCTGTTTACCAAGTGGGATAAAAAAAAAGTTAAAACTGGAGTTACTTATTATCAATTAATAAAAATTATTCTTGTTGTTACTAATCCCCCTGGTGCTGGAAAACCTACTCCAGTTCCAGAAGACCCAGTCGCATGCGACAGGGCATGTCTAAGGGTAATGTGCAGTTTCACTTTTAGCGAGGAACTACGAGGGCTGAAGACTGACTAAACCTCAAGACAACGCTCTACGCTCATACTAGAAGTAGATTCCGAACCATTACAAGCATCCATGGCACCGAGCGCTAAAGCGCTAGATACTCAGCCATTCAGGCCTTATTAATAACAGTAATCTATATTATACTACATTACTACATACTACAATAAGTGTTGACAATACAGACATTCTTTAATGTCTGTATTGTCAACACTTATTGTACTAAATAATTGTTTACATTGTATTAGCTTTGTTATACTGAAAAAAAAAAATTCCAGTACACACACAGTATTTCGCCGTGCAATTGGAAAAACTTCATGAATTAACTAATACGGAATAACCATAGAAACTTCTAAAAGCTTCGACAATTATCTCATTGGCATTACTAAATCTATCCTTTTTATTTATCTATCCCTTTCAACGTTTATTTAATCTTTTTATTTATCCTTTTCTATCTTTTTTGCATCATTTTATTTAATATCTTTTTCTTATTATCCTATTCTCACATTTAATGATTATTTGACATAGTTCATGTCTAGTTGATGTATTTGCAGAAAAAAAAACCGAAAACAAAAATCTATATTAACTGTAAATAATAGTAAGTGGCTTGAACGGCTTAGTAGATTGTTCATTGTCATTTTGAACTAATGGTTTCCGGTTCTGAATCTTGACGAATGAGGATGAATCGAAAACTTTTGTCTTCGAGGGAATGGGCATGGTAAATCTGTAAGTCAGAAATCTTTCTGCCAGATTCGAGGAGGAGATTGCAAATTACCCAGAATTTGACTATGAGAGTTCTTATTACAAAATGCATTGTCATATCGGAAATATTGAATAGCAGCCCCTCAGCCTTTAATACACTCTAGGTAAAGCTGAATTTGCTACATATATGAGGTTCCATTAATAAATGATCTCAGGTGAGAGTGAATTGCCTGAAATTTGAATATAACAAACCAAATAATAATAAAATTGTATTTCTTATCCCACTTGGTCGACAGCAACATCTAGACTAAGTCCAGAAACCCGTTTGTTCTTATGGAAAGATGGAAGGGGGAGATATTTTCTGTTGTGATAGGGAACCCACAGGTAGAAGTCTGACTTGGCTCCATGACGCTGAAGAAGGGAGAGTATTCCGGGATGACTTTTAGTGGGAACTACCCCGCATTTGCGTATCGTATGATAGAAAACCAGGAAAATTCCCACCAGTTATTTCAACTCACGAAGCAAGATATTGAACACCACAAATGTGATCGAGCCTCCTCGTTTTTGAAACAATGTCTACAACAAAGCGGACTGAACCTCAGCCCTATTCCTCACCAGCGGCGCACGTTACCAATGAGCTACGAGTCGGGTTCGACGTTTAAAATTGCAATTTATTAAAATAAGATAATTTTGTAGCAGCATATCTTGACATTTTAAACTTCTGTGATAAAAAGTTAAAAAAAATAAAACCTAACACACAGCGAAACGAAACATGCAGTCTTTAAATCTTTTATGCCGAATAAAGTAGTTCTTTTAGAAATCTTTTTCAACCGCTGAAAAAGAAAAACAGATATGACAAAGCATTTCAAAACTCTTGAGTTTCCCTTTCTTTAATGGTTAAGTTTGCTTTCCCACTTAGCTTGGGGAACGAATAAAAGAACAACCTCAGGTGCGATCAACTTCACGTCATGACCTCGGTGCATTTCGTCCAGTTGAGACCCATGTGCTCCTTCAAAACTCTCTCTCTACTTATTTAAAATTCCAAAACTAGACTCAGTCGATAAGCAGATATGCATTCCATAATACATTTTTTTCCTTTTCTTTATTGAACAAAAATTGACTGAAACGTATTTTGTAACATAAATCCATCATTGAAAATGCGTCTGTATTTTTATATGCTCTTTTTTTTTATGTTGAAAAAAAAAAAAAAAAGAATGTGAATTTATAATTTAACAAAGTAAATGCTTCTGTTTAATGCGATGTTATTTAAAAATGGATACTGAAATCAATTTAATAATATTTTCTTTCTTTTCGATTACTAAATGTAATATTCATCATCCACAAATACAACATATTCAACGCTATTCAGGGTTCACCACTCTAAACTTATTACACTAGAGTTCCCGTGCGGGTCCAAGGGGTAGAATAGTCATATAATATGCATGTCATAAAAGGTTACCCAGTGCATGGGGGTTTAACTGAGTGGGGTAAAGTCAGACTTCTCCCTTTGGATGCCCCATGTCTCCATACCGCAATATCAAGGACAAAAAGAAGTTGGATATTTTACCCTTTATCATAACTCGTCGTATTAAGATACAGGTTCATGGGCTTGGTCTAGATCAGGGGTCTCCAAACTACGGCCCGCGATAGCGAATAGCTTATTGTTGGTGTAATAAGTTGGATAAAAAGCACATTAAAACACTAGAAATTATAGATAATGGCAGAAAAATTAAAACGGTTTTGGCCCTTGGTACTTACTGGAGTAAACAGTATGGCCCTAAGGCTGGAAAGTTTGGAGACCCCTGGTCTAGATGTTGCTGTCAACCAAGGGGATAAGAGACAACAACACACTAAAAGAGAGAATTGGTACATATTTATTTTATAGACGGTGCCCCAAAATCCGATTGGAGATCTTTAATTGTCCAAATGAGATCTCGTGTGGCCCAAAATTCAAGCAAGATTTCTTGTGTGAATGGCAGAAAAGTACGTGTTAAATAGCACCAGTTAAATGAAGAAGCTCTGATGTGTTTGTGAGTGTGTCAATAAAGCTGTGAATTCACAAACCTGTGCCCCAATTATCTCAACCCAACCATTGTAAATTGGAAACATTGTTAAAAAATTGTTGAAAACCCTGTTTGAAAAAAAAAAAAAAAAAGCACATTACATTATAGAGATGGGAAAAAAAAGTAGAAAATACTATGATCTTTGAGCCGTTAATTAACTTTTTCATAAAATTAATTATTGATATTTTTTATTTGAGAAAAAACGCACGAATTAAGTTTAACGCATAGAATTAAGCCAGATATACTTAGTAGATATGTAGGTCCCGGTCTCAAACTGGGGACTGGCCAGGTGCCACAGGTTTCGGGTTCGAGTTCCGGCGGTGCCATGGATGTTTGTAGTGGTTTAGAATCCACTTTAAACTGTAGGTCCCGGTCTCAAAGGACCGTAGAGCGTCACAAAGCCCAATCAGATTTCTCACCTACATCATTCCCAATCTGTAAAGGGGCAACTCAGCTCCATGCACAGTGATGTGGTGAGGTGAAGTAGTAGAAGTAGGTTTAATATGACTGTAGAGCTTTGGGCGTAGGGTTAACAACCCTATCCGGTAAAAAAGAAATCATTTCCTGATTCGAAATCTGCCAGTAGGCGGACGGCCTAGGCCCACTATAGGGCTGTTGTGGCAATGATAATGATGATAATACTTATTATTCTAAAAAGAATATTTTTCAATTCCTTCTATTAGCTCGCACTCTCCCTATATATATCTTCTTCAAATTTTCAATCGTTCATAAAATACTTTTTATTCATCCACTCAAGTTCAAATACATTTTTTTTGAACTTGTAGTGGATGACACTCGGTGTTGATACAGTTTCTTCAAATATTAATTCAGTAATTAAATTTAATTAATTAATTATAGTTTTTTTTTAGTTTTAAGTTGCATATATATACCCGTAGATGGCGCCAGATAAATTTAAAACAGGAATGAAAATTATTTATAAAGAACTTTCTGCAATATAGAGAAAAAAAAAGTAGGAATTGACTTTAAATTTTTTTTTATATTACTTGTTTAATATTTATTTATATGAATATAAGGAAAAATATTATAGATGCATTAAAAATAAATAATATTTAAAACGTTATTAAATATAAGGCGCATAAAATTTTATCAGTCTTTTAAAATTAACGACAATTAAAAATAATTTAATGATAATTAAGTATATCATTTTATACTATTATGAAATCTTCATGTTGATCCTTTTACCTTACTATTTCCTGAATTATGAAATAAATCAATACCGTAACCATAAATCATTCATCACTGAACTAACGTAAAGGCACTCTCTATTTTCCAATCCATCACACTTAGCTGGAAGAGAGATCCAAACTGCTTTTTTCCAGGCGTTTGCTTTTCAGATTTTTCTAAAACAGTTGATAAAATATATGCTTAAGCAAATTTAAAGAATGGGCGTCTGGAAGTCTGCATACTATGACAAACTGAAAAGTTCTATACAATGTTTCAGTTAACAATGTGTCCAAAATGGATTGTTTAAGGAACGTTGTTTCACTATCAAAATTGGTTATCATAAATTGATATAAATAGATTATGATGGTTAATCTATTCGTAAAATAATATGAGTAGATTAATCATACTAATAATTTTTTTATTGTATTTGCAGACATTTCTCGGAATTGTCCAGATTCAGCAAATGAAAAAAGCTATATACAAAAAAAAAATGGGGGGAAAAAAACGAACAAGAAAAGATATGTAAATAAAGAAATGTAAATTTATCATTTTAACCAAAGAAATTGAAAAAAAAAAATAATAATAATAATGATTGAAATATTAAATAAAAAATAAATAAATAAAAGCAGACGATTTTTGTAACATTGTTCGTTTAAGAAGCTTCGATTTTCATCTATTGACAATTTGTTATAAAAATAGTTATTATTGTTATAAATAATTAATTTATTATCATTATAATAATTATTATTTATCATTTTAACCAAAGAAATTTCTAAAGAATAAGAATAATGATTCAAATAATACCAAAATATTAAATAAAAAAAATATATAAATAAAAGCAGATTATTTTTTTGTTCGTTTAAGAAGCTTCGATTTTTTTATTCTGCCTATTTGCTAGCAAAAATTATAGTTTTTTTAAAGGAAAAAAAAAATTATTATTTCAAAATTTTTTAAGAATGCTTCGCTTCAAATTATTAAATCAGAAAGGAGAAAAAATGGATTTTTTTTTACCCCTCATAACTAGTTTATTTTAGTTACATTCCTACTATTTTTATTCATTTTTTAAAAATAAATATACAAGTGGGAGCAAATGATTATTAAATTATAAGTGAAAGTTTACCCTGAAAAATTAATTTTTATTTAATTAAAAATTAACTAGAACTTTTTATTAATTTTGGGCTACAAATCAGAAAAAATAAATAAATAAAATAAGGTATTCAGTCAAAAAAATTGAACTATATGTTTATGCAATAAAATTTATGAGATATTTAGACAAATGCACATACACCACATAAATCTGTATATATGGTGAGATTTATTTATGTCCAGCATTAACCAGGTGATTAGAAAACCAATAAAGATGATTAATGTATCTTCGAAAGAAAAAAATGAATTCGTACTCTAATCTACTATATAATAATAATTTCTTCTAAAAAGTGTCAATTAAAAGTTTCTCAATGTTATTTTTTGGTAACTTGTTTTTAGGCTGTCTGTGTCGTGCTTTTCTGGATTTCGTCAATTGTAACACAAATGCGTACCAGTTCCACTTGTATAAAGAAAAAAAGAATGTTTTTTTTTTCCATTTGTGAATTTTAAAACTGCAGCAGGTCTCTCGTAATGTACTTTGAATAACAGAAAAAAAGGTGAGCATTTATTTGAATTAATTTATGTTGCGTTATCTGTATTGCATCCAACTGAAGCTCGTAACATTAAATTTTTAATGCAATAAAACATAATGTGTAGTGTGTAGGTTGGGCTACAAGATTGTAACCGGGTGTGGTTGGGTTGAGATACTTGAGGCGCAGGTTGGAGAACTCACAGCTTTATGGACACACGCACAAACACCACACACATACAATTAAAGACATGCAATATTTAACACATTTAAAGACATATAATTACAGATTAAGGCTTCCATTTCTAAGCAGAAAAATGATACTCAGAACGCGCAGGAATGCACGAAATATACTTTCTCTCCGGGTGAGAGTCTGTAGGCCAACTGACCATTTTTCCTGAACGCCACAGGGGTCGCTGTTGTCAGTGCGTAGGAGGAAGCGTAGTTACGTACCATATATTTCTACAAAATATGTATATATTTTACGGCGAATGATACTGGATGATATATACAGGATGATCCAACAAGTAAATTTTTGAATTGATTGAGATAATATTCGACATTTTAGATATTCAAATAAAAATTTTCGTAAAATTTAAAAATAAGTTTTAAATTATTATTATTATTATTTAGTTTTAAAAGAAGTTATACTTCAATTTATCTTCCTTAATTCAGTAGTTTTAATAAAATTGATTGTTATTTTTTAATTTAATGACTTCATTTGAAGCATTCAAAAATATTTCTCTATCTATTCACACTGAATCTATGTATTGATATTAAATGTCCTTATATAGTTTTATGTCCTGATGTAGTTTTTGTAATCATCTAGATTTTATATTTAGTCAAAATATATAACTAAATAAAATTTTATTTTGAATCGTGCAACATTTTAAATATTATATTTAATGAAAAAATTACTTCTTTTTAATGAAATTGGTAATAGGAATTTTATAATTAAAATTCCCTTCAGTTAAGTTGGCAATACGATTGTTTGGAATCTGGATTTATATATAAAGTATATATATATTTTTAATATTTCTCAAATAAAAGATTTTCGTTAAAAAGCATATATTTTGCAATTTTTAATACCTTTTAACTTAATTATAAGCATTTACTACTAAAACGTGTTGAATATTTTTTTAAATAAATTTTATATAGCTCCATACATAACAATATACTCATAAATTACTATCCAAAAACTAAAAGTGGGCAGAATAATTGAAAAGGAATTCTTTCAAGGAGCATTGCGGAGAAGACACCACTCTTAAGTGATCGTCTGCTGCACGTGGGACAGAACATCCATCTACGCTTGCGTAATAGAAACGAATTTACTGCGAACCAATCAGAGTGGAGCGAAATGCGCTGCTCAGACCGCCCATAAACTTTTTCTCATACACTCAAAACGACTATTATCGAGTTGAGTTGTGGATATGAAATGTAGAACCACCTCGAACCGTAGAAACTGTTCTTTCAGAGTCAAATAGTTCGTTGTAATTTGAATTTATTCGTCTGCTGTTTAGAACATTTTTTAACCTTTAAGGTTGTTCTTGTTTTGACGTCAATGGAAGTTTTCTAGCCCGATAGGCGATGTGGGCCGATTGCGGGTTAGGATGGGTTATGGTCGTTCTACATGGCGTGGCACTCTTTCAAAATGGTAAGAATTTTGATTATTTGGATTTAAAATCGTTTTATCTAAGGAATTCATTCGTTTTAGAATTCTGTTTTATGCTTTTAGAAATTTTTAACCATTTATTTCAAATAAAAGTTTTAAGAACTTCAAAGAATAATTACTTTTCTTTCTAAATTGTAAAGCAGTAAAATTAATTCGAATTTTGCTGCTTTGCAATTTAGAAATTAATAAATGTTTAATTTATTAAATTAATAAATTTTTAATTTATTAAATTATTTTACTAAAATTCGATTATTATTTACTAAAATTCTTAAATTATTTTTATTAAAATTCGAAACATTTAATTTTTTTCAGGGAATTTTAAAATTGTAAATTGATTTATAATTGTAACTATAAATAAAATTTTTTTTTTTAGAATTCTGAACTTGTAAAAAATTGCATTTATCATTATTTATAAATTCTAATTATTGTAATAAATTTTTGTTATTAATTATAATATCCCCAAAAATATATTTATTTTCAAATTTTAAATTAAAACGTTAATTTATTCTCTTTAAATTATTTTATTTTATTATTACTAAAAATTGTAAGTCATCTTAAAATACTAACGTTCTAAATATTAGTTTAAATACATAAATATAATAAGCAATACTTTTATTTTATTTTAATCTCAATTGAATAAGTTTATTCAATTGTTCAATAACTAAAAATTTAAATTTTATAATAAAAAAAGGCAAATTCTAAAATGCTCTTTTTAAAATTTATATAATTCTAGCATTTTTTAAAAGATTTTCTTTTCACAATATTAAAATAGTATATGTATAGTTAAAGAATATTTAATAGAGCTTAATAAAGACTGAAAAATATTGTTTTAAAAAATTAAACTATTTAGGATTCTTTCAATTTTTGATTGAAAATAAACATTTGTTTCTTTTAAAATTTTGATCAAAATTTCAAATTATTTATTTTAAAAATTATGATTGTAGGAAGGCTTAAGCAATTAATAAAGTCAATCATAAAAATTCGAGCAATGCAGTTTATTATATTTATTAAACTATATCTATCTTATTTTTAGATTGTGGCAAAAGAATTTATTTATTATTTTTAATTAATTAATCTGCCTTACTTTTTGTAAAAAAAGTCATTACACTTTTCAGCATATTATTTTTTTGCCCATATTAATGCATATTCTAATTAAGTATAACCTCAAAAATTTACATTAATATAAATTCAGTTTTTAAAATTTTTTTAAAAAAATATATATATATTTTTTAATATTTAATGTAATGCAAATAATTTTTTAAAATTATCAATTAAATATAGTAATTAATTTTCTCTTTATAATATATTAGTCAACAATCTATAATTTTTTTTGGAAAACATTTCTTATTAATCATGAATATATAATTTTATTTATTTAATTAAAGCTTAAATAAATAAATCTTTATTTTTAAATAGTACAAATGATTGTTATTTAATGGGGTTTAACAATATTATATCATGTGCATTTATATTTTCATGATCATTTCATTGGTTTAGCAAATCATTTATTAATTAAATAAAGTATATGAAAATTATAGCATTGAAAGTATAAAACAAATATAGCTTAACGATTTGCTTGAAAAATGTTATTAATTTCTGCAAATGTAAATACAAACTAAACAGAAAATTGTTTTCAGTAAATATGTAAACTAAATAGTTGGCATTTCGAATTCTTAAATTCCAAAAAAAAAATTATAATTGTAAGAAATAAAATAAAACTATAAAAGAAAAAAAAATCATTAAAGATTGCTCAATTTTTTAATAGAGTATATAAAAAAAGCACTTATTCTTTTATGAGAAAATCTGATTTATTGTGTCTTCATAATAATGTATTGCATACAATTTTGTACTGTATTTAACTACAGTTTATAAAAAACATAACTAAACAATAATTAATTGAAAATTATCAATGCTTTTTATTTTTAAAATCAATATAAAATCTTTTGCATGAAACGAGTTTTCTTTTTAATGTTTAAAAATAAAATTTCATACCGAAAATGCAGCGATTTCTTTAAAGCATGAAATTTTTTTTTAAATTACTATCTAAATTTTACTGATTAAACTATTTAGATATCGCATTAATATATACCAGTAAGAAGCAAAACATTCATATGAAATTAAAAAGAAAAATTTATTTAATTAGAAGAAAGAACATTAAAATTCGTTATGATTAAAAATTCTTATATTTCTTTAAATAATTCTATACATTTTTAAATTGTCTGTATGTACTATTTAATCACACAAATTTTTACAACTTTTTATGCGATTTCTTAGAATAAAAGACCGTTATAGATACAGCGATGATTTTTTCTCTGCCATTTTTTTTAATAAATAAAAATAAAGTATATATAAATCAAAACTCGAATCGTTTTTTTTGCTTTTGTAACATATCGTTTAAATATTTCAAGTTTTTGTCATTTGGAATTTTAAAGCTAATTTCAAAGCATTTTAACACAAATAAAAGGTTTTTATTTAAACAAATATACCAAGAGTTTTCTCTTTAAAACCACGTAAAAGATATTTATTTTATATTGTGATTTATTGAAACAGACATCCAGTTTCGCTAAGAAATATTTTTTACTATCAGAGTATAAATTTATAAAGAAAATGGAATGTTTAAGACAGATATCATATTTGTAAATAGAAAAGAATGAAAACACAATCGTGTGAAATGGAAAAACATGTCAATGGGAAAATAGAAACAACAATTTATGAATAAATATTTTTTGAATATATATAATATAAAATATGTAAAAACCTTTAATGCGTGTCGTATTTTTAGTCTAATATTATTTTATTTATCATTACTAGTAAATCAAGCATTTATTTTTTTTATAATCAGTATGATTTATTCATTTTGACAGTAAAATTTCGTTTATACCTGGAAATGTGAAAGTTTTTTTGGTATGTCATTATAACGCTTTGTAGTTTAACGATAGTAGAGTTACATGTGTCTCAAGAAATCAAAATTTTACCTAAAAAAATATTTTAAAATGCGGGTTGATCTAAGTTATTCGACACTAGAATAGCAGATTAAGGATCCAGGATACACCATAATATCCAAGTTTACACTGTACCAAAATATTGCCCCAATATTAATCGAGATAGTATAAGATTTCCTTAGGGATAATATTTAAGTTATTTTCATCTTTTCTTTGAGTCCAAAGAAAGAGCTTTCCTGCTTATGGACATAAAAGTTATCTGTTCGGATTGTAAACTCGTTTCCATTTTAGTTGATTTGACCCTAAAATACTTATAATTGCTAGCTGCATTTACGTATTTGCATATGATAAGAATGTTTAAAGTTTAAATTAAAATTTGCCCATATTAAGAGTAATTTTTGCCAGTGGAATAAAAATGTCAGATATATTGAAACGGTATAAAGAAGCAAAAATTTTCTTTTGTAAATATGGGACAAAAACTATTAAATACTACTAAATAGCACTAACATTAAGACTTGTATCAAAATTAAAGATCATTTAAAAATTAATATTATTGGTATTTATAAGAGATTCAAATTAAAGCGTTCTAAATACAATCCAAATAATTAAAGCGTAAAATGACCTAAACTATATCAGAATAATACATAATGAGAGAGGAAAGCTGTTCAAAATATATTATAAAACATAAAACGAATTTTTTACGGACAACTCAAAATAAATTACTTAAAGACTTTTACAATTCAATTCTGATACTTAAAAAACATAAAGTTAAATTTTATTGAAAGAAGCCAAGTCGCTTTTGTACAAAATAATCTTTATACAAATAAGTTTTATTTGATAATTATTTCCTTTGAATAAACTTCCCATCGTGGTATTACAAAAACAAAAGTATTAAATCATATAAAATTTAATTAAGAATTAAAAGAACGTTTACCTACATTTCAAATTAAAATACAAATGTCTATCTACAAATGTCAAACTAAAATTTTATTTAAAACGATAAAAGTATAATGAAAGAAAAAAAAAGTTATTATGAAACAAAAATAAGGAGAAATTAATAATTTCATTACTTATAATATTCAAAAAAAATTTTTAGAGAAATGAACCGCTTCTCTCAAATTTAAAAAAAGCACACAGAATCTTAGAATAAAATCAACCTTTTTGAATAATAATTCGTCATAATTTTATAAAATAAAAATAAACATGTATTGAGTTAAAAAAATCCCCACACTAACTTCAAGAATTTGGATTCACTGTAAAAAAAATATTTTAAGAAACTCCGTAGAAACTTTATAGTGTTTTACAGAATCTTGGGAGCTGTCTGTTGAGAACATATGCTAACTCTCTTTAAATTTGACGATTTCAGTTGAATAAATGAGGATGGTAGTTATTCTTCCCCAGTATTCAAATTAGAATATTATTTGCAACTATTTCGAGGCTTTTAAGACATGAACAAAAGAATATCCTCAAAACCAAATTTTGTTTTTAAACTTATCGTCAATTTTTTCCTGAAATCCGCATCCCTATGGAATGTTCTTTTAAATTTATTATTAAATATTTTCTTTCTTGTCGTTATTGTCATGCAACCGAAATGAGGAGAGCAATGAAAATTTTGAATTTCTGTAGTCTTAAGTCATAATTTAATATAACTGACTACTGAGTGTCTTCTTCATAGAAAAAACACTATATTGAGACATTTTACATTTTCTTCTTCGTCGTTGTCGTTCGGTCTGATGGCCAATTAGCTAACGCTCTGGCCGTTGGTACCACAAGCTTCAGGTTCGAATTCTGGCGGTAGCATGGATGTTTGTTGGTGGTTCGGATTAACTTCAAAGATTTGGATACACAGCAAAAAATTATTTTAAGAAAATGTTTCCCCCGAGAAAAGTTTACATTGTTTTACAGAATCTTAAGAGCTGTCTGTTGAGAATATCCGTAAACTCTCTCTAAATTTGATTATTTTAGTTGAATAAATCAGGATGATAGTTATTTTTATTAATTAGGCTGTTATATTGCAGGTTCCGGTCTAATTAGCCTTAAGTGTGCACAAAATGACCATAGAGCGACAACCAAAAAACTCTTCCGTCAGCACTACAGCCTGTTACAGGCCAAGACAATCTACATCAGCTTCCTCCATTTAACTCTGCCCGGAGCAATAGATCGCCATCTATTGACTCCCATGTCCTTTAGATCTCTTTCGACTGAATCAACCCGTCTGGAGGGAGGCCTTCCTGTTCTTCAGATGCCTTCAATTATTGAAAAATCCACTTTTATTAGTTGAATTTGAGTCCTTATTCTGAAAATGTGTCCCAGCCGTCTAATACGGCTTGCTTATATGACTTTTACAATATCAGATTCTTTGAATTTGTTGTAAGTTTTATGGTTATATTGTATTCTTTATACATCTTTACCCCTAACAGCATCAAAAATATTTTTCAAAGTATTTTTCTTTCAAAGATTAATAGACTAGCTTTTTCTGATTTACTTAATGACTAACACTCGTTGCTACATTATTTTTTTAGTGTCTTAAAAACATTATCGATCAATTAATTCAACAATAAATTAAAAATCCCATTCTTCGTTTTAAACTCTAATTGGCAATTAAATTAAATTGGCTTTGACTGAAACTACAAATACATGATTTTTGAGCCACTAGAAGTTTAGATTGTAGCTAATGCGTTGTAATTCGGTGGCGTTGGTGACAAATGTCTTATCCCTCTAGATGAGATTTTTCCAAGATTTATCTAGTAAGATCCAAAACTGAGTAACATTTTACCAATTAAAGTCATTTCGGAAGGATTACCATCCTCTATTAATGAAGATTCCGAGAAAAGCAAGCCTTCTTACTTATGAAACTTCAGATACATGTAACAGCGGCCACTGCTCCACTTCTTATTCTTCTAAACAAACTCAACAGCTCCTTACAAGCCCTGGCTACCTCCACTACGCGCTCCTTCCAACGTCTTTTATGTACGGTGACTCCTCTTCAATTTCAGAATCTTCACGTCTTTTTCAGTATCTTCTAACCATCTAGTGAGTGGTCTTCCATTAGATCGGGATCCCTCAGGTTTTTTGAATGTCAAGATCTTAGTGGGGTAATCTCTCGAGTTCCTCCAGACATCTTAATCTATTACTACATATGACTGTTATGACTTGTGGTTGACCACTTCTTATAGTATCATAAATAATAAAATGATTCAGAATTTGATTCATATCAGATGGTATGAATAAAAAAAAAAATAATAAAAAACAGGGAATAATAATACATTTGAAGGTATACAAAATATATGTACTCATGTACATATATTAAACGCAGGGCCACATTTTCTTATAGGCTAACTAGGCTTCAGATTAAGGCCTCAAGATCAAGAGGGGCCTACATTCAAATTGCTAGAAAAATTAGAATTACACTATTCTAAAAACAGTAAACACTAAAATACTGAATCGAAAATAAGGAGAAATTATGAAATAAATTTATCTGAATGAAATTTGCTTCAAACTTCAATGTATTGAATATATTTAATTTAATTTGATAGAAAATAGGATAATTTGTATTGCATATTTTATTTTCGTGGGCAAAGATTTTTATTATCTCAATTTTGTTTTTTGTAAATGTTGTGTTTGATTAGTTATTTTTACAAGTACTATATAGGGTGCTGAGAATAAATGTCCAAATAAGTGTTCTTGACTTTTTTTTTGTGCATTTTTATAAAGTTTAGTACCAATTGCAACATGTTTCATTTAACATATTAGTATATATATCACAGTAATGATGTATTTTATTATCTCTCATGTAATTTGCAAACTTAAAAATGGGAGGTGAAAAGGCCTCATAAGTGGAATAGCCTAGGGCATCTTTTAATCTAAATCCGGCCCTAGTTAAACGTATATGAGCAAATCTATTTCAAAATTTTCTTTGTTGCGTAACATTAATTACCACAATTCAGCCAGCTTTTGATATTTCGAATCATTATGTTTTTACAGTATATAACAAACAAAGTAGATTATAAAGTGTTTGCTAATGGAATTAAAGGAGTCGTCTTTAATACTCTGAACTACAACTGTATAATTTCATCTAAAATGTGTAAAATCAGCTTTAAGAGCTTTGAATGTAAAATATATATTAATAAATTAAAATCTGTATTGAATCTATCATTTGGTGTTACTATTTATCATCTTATCAAATTGGAGCAGTAATTAAAAAAATTTTCCTCTCTTTTTACTGTAAAATTTTAGAAATAATTTTTAAATTCACTTTTTAAAACAAGAATTTAAATATGAGTAGTAGCAGAAAAAGAGAAGTGATATAATTCTAAATACAATGTCATACATCACACGCACACACACGCACACACACACACACACACACACACATATATATATATATATATTATGGTTTATGATTGATTATTTTTCTTTACATTTCTTAATAAATTCTAAAAGAGGTTATGACATAAAGTTATCGAATTCAAATACAAACGATATTCAATTAATCTATTTATTGGTACTTATAAAATTATGCGTTTAAAAAAATTACTTATTTATTAAACTTTAGACTTTCTGATATTGTTGATTGATCTATTTTATGTGATAAAGAAATGTAAAACATTTGGATTTTTTTAGGCTTCACAGATATGTATTTGGTGCCATTTTCAAATTTATCCCATATTTAATTTAATCCTGCTAAATTCTTACTCATTTTTTAATGTGGTTTAAAATGAATAAATTTGTAATTTGGGTTTTCTAAGGAAAATTTTTTATGAAAACCTCCTCTGTAAAATCTTCTTCTTTGCAATAATATAGATTATGCAAAGAAGAACTACATCCGAAGTTTTTGCGGCTAAACTTTCATTTATAATTTACTAAAAATGTATTTAAAAGATTTTGTTTTGTTTTTGTTCTTTGTTTAACGGCAATTTAAAAAAATTTCTCCTTTCACTTTGTCTCATTCAATTAGAAGAAAACGTTTATAACACACTAAAATTGGACTAAGACTTGGGAACAAAGTCACTTACTAACTTGTTACTTACTCCTGTTGATTTTTTATGCGTTAAATATTTAACTAATATCAATATTCTAACTGTTTTAAACATCAATTTTGAAATAAATTGATGTTTAAAATGTTAAGGACTTAATTTTCAATTAACAGTTTACAGTTTAATTAACAGTTAACAATTTATCAATGATGTCAATTAACAGTTTATAACGAAGGACGAAGAATCAAACGAAATCACTTACTTCGTTTGTTATTCGTTTTGTTATTCGATAATTATAAATTATTGAATAACAAAACATTTTATACATGGAAATTTTATTAAAAAATTAAACTGTAAACTGTTAACTGACTTAATTGTTAATTGACGTTATTGATAAATTGTTAACTGTTAATTAAACGATAAACTGTTAATTGAAAATTAAGTCGTTAAAATTTTAATATTGAAGTTTAAAACAATTAGAATATTACTTATCAATTAAATATTTACCTCATAAAAAAATCAGCATTTATTATTAAATTTTAAATGTTTTCCATTTTCTCTTTTATGGTTAAATAAATTTACCAAATAAAAACAACAGTCAAAATTTTCACAAAAAAATTCACATCTTAAATGTTATAGTTAATAACAGATAAATGGAACGATTGATTAATTGGATGTAAGACGTCAAAAACATTACTTTTTATTTAATTTTAATTATTTCCATTTTGTTTTCTTGCGGTTAAATAATTTCGCCAAATCGCAACAACCATTTGAAATACAAGAAAATTCCTTTTCCTTTCTGTTTCATTGGCGTCCCTAGAGGCATAAAAATGTAAAGGAAACTTTTTCTTTCACTTTGACATTTGATAAGTAAGAAGACGTTTTCTTTCCGCTTAATTTAACTTAAAAAATACTTTTCTTATTTCCTTTTATATATATTTAACAAAACCTAACATTCTTTTCATTTATACGCTTTCTCTATTTGTAGAAAAATGAAAAAGTCACTAATGAAAAATGTTTCGGTTTAGTGTCACGAAAAATAGACCTCAAAAATTATTAAAAGATTTTAAAAGGTGATATTGTCTTTGAATAAACGTATTTTGGATAAATAAAAATTAAATTTACAGTTCTATCAAAAATATTTTTCTGTTTCAAAAATTGTTACAAAATTATAATGTAATGTTAGAACCTTTTTTTTTTCTTTTTGCTATAAATATTAGAAATATTATTCAAAGTATTTAAATATAATTTTAGAGTAATATTTTTTTTTGTAATTATATTTTTTGTTTTTAATAAAGTGAAATATATTGCATCAAAATTTATTACAAATTTTAATTTTAACGCATAAATTGCTCTAATAATTTTTAACTTAATGAATAAATATTGATATCATAAATAAAATTATATTTTCTGTAAAATGCATCTCTTAGCTCAATTTTAATTAAAAGCATAGTTTTTTTTAAATCTCATTTTCCATTTTTACAAACATATTTTTACAATCAATATGCTAGTAAAATTTAACTTATTATATAAAACAACAATTTACCTTTATCTGAATTATCATATTTAGAATGTTTTAAGTTCATATAAATGCAGTAAAGTTTATATAATGATAACTTTAATAATCATATTTTTTCTTGATATTAACGTAATACCGGAATAAAAATAGTTTATAGACGAAAAAAATTCTTAGTCTTATTATGTAATGAATAGCATTATTTCAACCCTATCTATTAATTAAAACTGTTCACTAAATAATACAACATTGTGCATTTATGCTATATTTTTATAATTTGCTTTTTATATTATCATATTTTTTATTATCGTCTTGATTAAAAAATTATCAAGAGATATTTATTGTTTATAAATCTTCATTTATTGTTTAGTTTTCAAAATCTAATGAGCTTCGTAATTTTTTATGGTGCATTGAACATTAAAATAAAAAATATTTATAAAATATTTTTCTAAGTGGACTCCAGTTAAAGATACTTTATTTAAAATTATTTAAAAATTTTTTTGTTTAAATAATTTTTTTTTTCCGACAGCATATGAAAATAACACAAACCATATTTTCAATTATATTTTTTTTTTCATTTGTTTAAAATTCTATAATGTGTTGGTTCTATACACGAATTAAAGGGATTATAATTAGCTGGTAATTTACATCAATGCAAATATTCATCTAATTTCAAAATAAACTGCGTAATAGTACCAATTAATAATATACATATGATATTTTTCCATTTAATAATTGAATTACGAAGCTTTTTAAATCTGTAATAAATTGCTCCATCTCAGCAATTAAGACAATTTAATTGTAGTTATTAAATTAGTAAAGATTAGATTAGAAGGCATTAAACAGGAAATAAATATTGCTCTTATTGCCTAATAACTAACTTTCTAGAACCAGAATAAAATGGAACATTTAAACGATATTCAGCTCAGTAGTTTGTTGTCATCAGTCTGGGTTCGCGGATGTTTTCCTGCTTTTTCTCAGCTTTGACTGAAATTTTAGCCAGTACCAGTAAAAAGTTCTCGAGGTAATTTTTCCTCTTCCTTGTCCATCGTGTAGGATAGTGCAGCAGTTCCAATTCTACTGCATGATTTTCTCTGACCAACATTATACCATTCATGATGCCGCGTCCTGATGACCAATTAGATAGTCTTTGATACCACGGTTAGCACCACTGGCTTCAGGTTCTAATCCTGGCGGTGATATATATGTTTGTTAGTAATTCGGAATCCACTTTAAACAGTAGGTCCCTATCTAATAAGACTAACGTGTGCAAAAAAGGATCTTAAAGCGACAAACCAATCCATGATGCTTCTATTTTGAAAGAAAATTACCTTAAATCAAGTACGGGCATTAAAAAAGAGTCAAACGTCATCAATCTATTTTCTTTAATTTGCACACCATAACTTTGCACTATATTTATTTTCAGCTTTCTCTATTCCAAACTATAAAATGGTATCTTCGCCAAATACATTATGCAATGGCATTTCGATAACAGTTCTACGATATAGCTACTTATTGGTTACATGTGCATAGCATTCCAGTATCTATTAAATAATTCGTTCTAATTCTAATGACTTAATTGGCTAACTATAATATCAACGGGGCGTAATGGTCGAGTGACTAGCGCTCTGTATCACAGGTTTTGGGTTCGAATCCAGACTGCACCATGGATGTTTGTAGTCGTTCAAGGCAATCGTCCACCAGATTCCTCATAAAAACATAAAAACATTTTTCTCCTGCTACTTGTGGCTGTAGTGTGTCACCCTGGATAACGCCAAATTTGCTACAACTCAATCGTATTAATTGCAAATGACAAAAATTAAAAAAATAATTATAACTTTAGTGACTTTTACTTTTTTGACTTTTTAGACGTTTTGAGTGGATAAGAAATTGTTCAGTTACATAGAATTTTAATGTAATCAGTTTAATTGTAACTATCAATTTAGTAACTAGTATTTAGGTTCCGGTCTAATATGACTGTAAGGTGTAGGGCTGACAACCCTACCCCGTAAAAAAGAAAATAGCATATCGTGTTTCTGAATCTGACAGAAGATATTGGCCAATCATGGGGAAGAAGAAGAATATCAATATTATTTAATTATCGCTAATTGCTACTAAATTTTTTTTTTATTTAATAATCAAAAATTCTTTCATGATTTTTGATTGAAGCTAAAATAAAAACTACTTAATTGAAAGAAAATAGTCTTTTTCAATTTTTAAATTACATAAAATAATATCATACACGAAATTAATTTCTTATAATAAACATAAAATCTCACATTGCGTGCATAATAATTATTATTAAGATAACTCTTGTTATCCAACTACTAAAATTACCGATTCGAATTCGAATAAATTCGAGTTTGAACGCTTCAGTTTTAAACGCACTGTGAAATTCAAATGTTAATCCTGCACTTCAAATCAAATCTTGTTGAACCGTTCGTGTCGCGTTGAAGTAAAAGAGCAAACTCGTACTAGAAATGATCCGAGAGAAGGAAAATTCTGCAAATAGTGACACGGAGAGAAAGAGAGGGCCTTTCATCGATCAGATAAAGGTCATTATATTTTCATCCCATCCCCCTTGCAAACCCAAGAAGCTCAATATTACCCAAATCCCTTGATCCCTCGAGGTACAGGGAAACTTGGAAACTCTCCCTTCCTCTCAGATGTTTGCATGGTTTTCCGTGAAGCGAACGAGGAAAGGGAAGGAAATTCGAAACAGTTTGGTTGTGTGTGGATTCCGTAAACGATAATGGCTGGTGTTTCGGCTTGGCAATATTACAAAAGATATATATATATATATTTTTTTTATTGTGGCATTAAAAAATTTTCGTTTAAAAATAAAGAACACGATAAAGATATTTTCATAGAAATATAGATTAATAAAGGTTTTTTTTTTTTTTTTTTTAACTATTGCATGTTTTAGATTTGCTAATTGATTTTTATTGGTTTTGAAGGGTTTATACATGCATTAAAGTATTACTAGACTCTAGCTAAAATAAAGAAGAGACTGAAAAGATTAGATTATCTCTAGTGACGCAAGTTGCATTTAAATGTTTCGAAAAATAATAGATTAGGTGATGATAATGATAATGCGCATCCATGGATGAATGTGATATACCATCAGAATCTCCGCTACATTGTATTCAAGACAATCATCCATGATGGTTCTCATAAAAAACATAAAAACATTTTTCTCCTTCTTGTTGTAACTGTAGTGTAGTACCTTGGATAACGCCGAATTTGCTAAAACTCAATCGTATTAATTGCGAACATTAAAAAATAGTTATAACTAAAGCTATAAAAAGTTTTAAATGAATGGTGTATAAAAATAACTATGCATTCAGCTATTGCATGTTTTAGATTTGAAATTTGATTATTATAGCTTTTTAATGGTTTATACTCATATTCCAGTATAACTAGAATAAATAAGAGACGGAAAGATTAGATAATCGCTAGTGAGTCTAGTTACACTTAATTGTATCGAATAACAATAGATTAGGTGATGATAATGATAATGTACATCCATGGATGAATGCGATATACTACCAGAATTTTCGCTACAGCTGTATTCCAGGCAATCATCCATGATGGTCTTTATAGAAAACATAAAAATAATTTTCTCTTGTTTCCTGTGACTGTAGTTTAGAACCCTGGATAACGCCGAATTTGCTATAACTCAATCGTATTAATTGCGAAACTTAAAAAATAGTTATAGCTAAAGTTATAAAAAGTTTTAAATGAATGATGTATAAAAATATCTATGCATTCAGCTATTGCACGTTTTAGATTTGAAATTTGATTTTTATTGGTTTTGAAGGATTTATACTCGTATTCCAGTATTATTAGACCCTAACTAGGATAAATAAGAGGTGGAAAGATAAGATTATCGCTAGTGGCTCGAAATGCATTTAATTGTCTTGAAAAACAATAGATTAGGTGATAATGATAATACGCATCAGCAGATGAATGTAATATACAGTCAGAATCCTCGCTACACCATTAGCTACAGCTGTATTCGAAGCAATCATCCCTAATAGTTATCATTGAAAATATAAAAACATTTTTTTCCCCTGCTTTTTGTGACTGCAGTGTAGCATCCTGGACAATGCCGAATTTACTACAACTCAATTGCATTAATTACGAATGACGAAAATTAAAAAAATAGTTATAACTAAAGTTATAAAAGTTTTAAATGGGTAAGAAATTGTCCATTCGCACACACTTAATTTTAATGTGTGTGATCAGTTTAATTGTAGCTATTAATTTAGTAACGTTGCTGTTGATAATGAAGGAATTAAATAGGTCTGCCCATAAACCCACTAGAATCAGAATTAGACCCGATGACAGAGTGACTGAAGCTCGTGCCTCAGATTTCGGGTTTGAATCCCGCAGTGCCATGAATGTTTTCAGTGGTTCAGTGGTTTTACATCGTAGGTCCCTGTGTATTATGACTGTAGAGTGTTGGGCGTAGAGCCTTCCCTTTTCCATACAACCCTGCTCCGAAAAAAAAATTTCTCCTGTCTCATATGCCGGTAAGCAGAAAATTTTGGTCCGTCATGGGGCCAAATATAAAAGCACCTAACTTTAAAGTATGAGGTTTTAAGTGAAATTGCAGAAAGATTTTAAGATGTTTTGTTTTTGTAATGCATCAATGTACAGTGTGTGTTTTCCATTACATGGGACATTTGCACATTAGTTTGTGGTCCAAAAAAATCCACTAATTTGTGTAAGTATCTTGTTAATGAACTTCATTTAAACAGTGAGTTAATATTGCCTACGATTGGGATAATGCACTTATGATGGGTTTTTTTAAAGGGAAATGGAAGAGAAAACTAGTCTTAGCTAACCGGAAATATCCTATTGAAAAAGGCTATTGTTTTAAAAAGTGTTAAATGAAAATTGGGACTAACTTCATTCTACTTCCTTTGAAGAATTAATATTCAACTCCCGCGATATTTTATTAATGTCTGTGTGCCTAATCCTCTGGGACCAACCCATGAGTAACCTACTTATGGAGGGAGGGAAAGGGGCAGCTTCTGTGGTGAGGCAGAAGCCACTCCTTTCCGTAGGTAGTAGGCTGACTTGGTTCCGTGTCGCTGAAGAAGCAGAGCATTGCCCGGGATGAATTTTTAAGAGGAACTACTCCGCATTCTGCGAATCGTATAGGAGAATGCCGGAAAACTCCCACCAGGCTGTCTAACTCGCGAGGCAAGATGCTAACATCACAAACGTCATTGAGCCTCCTCATTTTTGAAACAATGTCTATAACAATGCTGCCAGTGGATTGAAACTCAGTCCTAATGCTCGCCAGTGGCCCCTGTTGCTACTGAGACACTTGATATTTTAATTATTATATTTTGGTTCATCTAAATTTAAAAATTATTACACTTTGATAAAGAGAACTCAAATTTGTCAGATTCGAGTAAGAAATTTATTTACAATGAGTGTTAAAGAAAATGGTGATAAATATACAGATATCCATTGTGTTGTGTCTGAATATGACATAGTAAAACGTATAATAAGCTGTAGAAATGTCATAACTCTAGATGAGTCACAATTTTTTTTTTTTTTCCAATCCCGCTTGATACGCAGAGAAATTTTCAACTTCAACTTATTTAATGTTAAGTTAGGGTTTATTCATTATCATTTAATTATCAAAAATACCTTGTAATTTGTAATGTAATGTACGAGAGTTCATTAATATTTAGTATGAGAAAAATTTCTTGCAATTTGTTATGTAATCGAGAGTTTATTAACAACGAGCTGAGATTATAATCCAATCTGATCATTGAAATAAACACTGGGAAACATAATACGTTATGAGAGCGAATGAGTGATTACTTATATTAGACTAATTAATCCTAAGGTAATTTCACAGAGAATTTTTCTCTTATTCAGCTGAAGATATCTTATGTTGTCCATTTTTTTTAAACCAATTCTATTTAAATTTTATTCCCTTTATAAAGAATAAAAATCTCGTATCTAAATTTGTCAATTTTATAAAATACTTCCAAAAGGATAATAATTTATTAATAAAAAGTAAAACTTATCCCAAAAAATTTTAACAGTTTTTTCTTAATTCCTTTTGAGTAAAATAATTATCTCTTTATAAGAATCACCAGATTTACTTCGACGCGACTTGTGGCTCAGTGGCGACGTACTCCACTGGTGAGCATTAACGCTGAGGTTCAATATGCTGTCTGCATTGTTGTAGATTAGACTGCATTGTTGTAGGATTAATCACAACAACAACTGATTTATTTCGCTATGTTTTTTTTGTTTTTTTTTGTAAATCTTGAGAGCTTCGAAGATAAAAAATTAACTAAATTACTATTTCTGATATTTAATAAATAAAGCAATATTAATTAAGTCTTAAAGTGTTACAAACTACCTTTCCTTCATTGGTTTCTTTTTTTAATTAAAACTTTAAATTATGAAAATATAACTTTAATATTTTGAAATATCTTTTTGCATAGAAGATATTTCATTATTTCAAGTTCATTTTCAATGAATTATCAAGTTCATTCTATTAATTAAAATGTTAGTGTTTAAATATAGGATAATTAAAATTATTCAAAGTACATAAACTAATATTTAGATTTAGATTCTGCTTGCATTATTCTTAATCCAAGTATTATACAAATGAGTAATATGCCTAAAATACTAGAAAATCTTCTTTTAATGAAAATTCTCATGATGAAATAATATATAAATTTAAAATTTTATAACCTTTAATCTTTGGAAATTTTAATGTGTTTACTTTATTCTTAATTAAAGTGCTTACTTTATCCTTAATTAATGTGCTTACATTATTCCTAATTAAGTGAAAATTAATGTACTTACTTTATTTTTAATTTATGTGTTTATATTATTCTTAATTAATATGCTTACTTTATTCGTAATTTATGTGCTTACTTTATTCATAATTATGCTAAAATTAATATGCTTATTTTAGTCATAATTAAGTTAAAATTAATGTGTTTACTTTATACTTAATTAAATTAACATTAATGTGCTTATTTTATTCTTAATTAAGTTAATGTGCTTATTTTATTTTTAATTAAGAATCATGATTCCAACAAATCAATGTGTATTTCCAATTTACATTGATTTGTTGAAATCATGATTCAATCTTTCCACAATTCATGCATGTCGATAAGAATCAATTTTTTAGAGCCCATTGAAAAAGAACTCGCACTTTTAAAAAAAATTATTTATGTCTTTCTTTTCGAAATATTCTTTTAAATTCAACCTCCTGTTTCTCAAAAGACATAAAGTTGGTCGTGAGTAGTTTAATACTTGAAAGTCATCTGAATATTAATTTTTTAAAATCCAGGGATAAAAAGTCTGCAAATATTGAATTGAATTGAAGCGCAGCATGTTTTCGAGGAGACTGATTCAATCACTCGAAATTCGCTGATAGTTCCCTGCAAAAGTTTGTTCGCTCTTCCCATGTATTTCTCGCGCTCGATGAATTCTTTAAGACTTTTTGGACTGTCTGCCTGAGTGCTTCTTTTTATTTTTTGCAGATGCAGTTTCTCACAGAGTCATTATTTATGCAGTGTGGTTCTGATTTAACATCTCATTTTGCTTCTTTTTTTATGTATATCAACTTTAAAAGCCTTAAAGTATATTGAATAAAAAGGGGAATTTTTTTTTATTAAAAGATAGTTAGAATTTACTTCAAAATAGATATATTTTAGTTTTAAATCTGTATAAGATATTGTTGGTTTAAAATCTGAGTTTTTAAAAATAAAATGTCTTGTGAGAATATTAAGATTTTATGACGCAGTACCTAAAAGCATAAAAGTAATCCTAAAGGATTTTAGATTAATTAACATTTCAATCATGAAATTATTAATGGACTTTCAATTTTCTTTACGTAATGATTAATGTTTTTTAATTGATAATTTTCATTACATTTTATAGTTTTTTCTCGCATAAAATTGGACTTTATAAAACCTATATATGTTAAAAATTAATGGTCCCTATTGTGCGATTTCCGTCTTACTTTATTCTTAATTAAGAATCATGATTTCTACAAATCAATATGTATTTCCAATTCACACTGATTTCATGATTTAATCATGATTCATGCTACCATAATTCATGCATGTCGATAAAAATCAATTTTTTAGAGTCCATTGAAAAAGAACTCACATTTTTTTTTTTTTAATTTATTTATGGCTTTCTTTTCAAAATATTCTTTTAAATTCAACCTCCTGTTTCTCAAAAGACATAAAGTTGGTCATGAGTAGTTTAATACTTGAAAGTCATCTGAATATTAATTTTTAAAAATCTGGGATAAAAAGTCTGCAAATATTGAATTGAAGCGCAGCGAACAGTTTTCGAGGAGACTGATTCAATCACTCGAGATTCGCTGATAGTTCCCTGCAAAAGTTTGTTCGCTCTTCTCATGTATTTCTTGCGCTCCATGAATTCTTTAAACTTTTTGGACTGTCTGCCTGACAGCTTTTTTTTATTTTTGGCAGATGCAGTTTCTCACGGAGTCATTATTTATGTAATGTTGTTCTGATTTAACATCTCATTTTGCTTCTTTTTTTTATATATATCAACTTTAAAAGCCTTATAGTATATTGAATAAAAAGGGGAAATCTTTTTTATTAAAGATAGTTAGAATTTACTTCAAAATAGGTATACTTTAGTTTTAAATCTGTATAAGATATTGTTGGTTTAAAATCTGAGTCTTTTTAAAAATAAAATGTCTTGTGAGAATATTAAGATTTTATGATGCAGTACCTAAAAGCATAAAAGTATTTGTAAAGGATTTTAGATTAATTAATATTTAAATCAAAAAATTTATTAATGGCCTTTCAATTTTCTTTACGTAATGATTAATGTTTTTTAACTGATAATTTTTATTACAATTCATAGTTTTTTCTCGCATGAAATTGGACTTTATAAAACCTATATATGTTAAAAATTAATGGCGAAATCGCACAATAGAGGGCATTGGGATTTGGCGACTTTTTTCGTCGCCAAATTCCAATGGCCCATCTTATGTCCGTCTTTTTATTCTTAATTAATAATCATGATTTCTACAAATTAATATGTATTTCCAATTCACACTGATTTGTAGAAATTATGATTTAGTCCTACCCTAATTCATGCTTGTCGATAAGAATCAATTTTTTAGAGTTCATTGAAAAAGAACTACCTTTTTTTTATAAAAAATTTATTTATGTCTTTCTTTTCAAAATATTCTTTTAAATTCAACCTCCTGTTTCTCAAAAGACATAAAGTTCGCCATGAGTAGTTTAATACTTGAAAGTCATCTGAATATTAATTTTTTAAAATCCAGGGATAAAAAGTCTGCAAATATTGAATTGAATGAAGCACAGCGTGTTTTCGAGGAGACTGATTCAATTCACTCGATAGTTCCCTGCAAAAGTTTGTTCGCTCTTCCCATGTATTTCTCGCGCTCGATGAATTCTTTAAGACTTTTTGGACTGCTCTGAGAGAGACCTTTTTATTTTTTGCAGATGCAGTTTCTCACAGAGCATTAACATTCATTTAACATCTCATTTTGCTTCTTTTTTTTTCATGTATATCAACTTTAAAAGCCTTAAAGTATATATTGAATAAAAAGGGAATATTTTTTTTATTAAAGATAGTTAGAATTTAACTTCAAAATAGGTATACTTTAGTTTTAAATCTGTATACGATATTGTTAGTTTAAAATCTGAGTCTTTTTTTTTTTTAAAAAGTGTCTTCTGAGAATATTGTAATTTTATGATGCAATAACTAAAATGAATAAAATTATTCGTAAAAGATATTACATTAGTTAAAATATCAATCATGAAATTACTAATGAACTTTTAATCTTCTTTAAAAAAAGTCAACGTAATGATTACATTTTTAACATTTTTTTTCATTATATTTCATACTTTTTCCTCGAATGAAATTAAACTTTATAAAACCTATATATGTTAAAAATTAAAGACTAAATCGCAGAATAGGAACCATTGGGATTTGGCGACTTTTTTCTGTCTCCAAGTGGACGATAATGCACCACATATGGTAACCAAGGTCCAAATTTTTGACACCAAATCCCAACCGCCCCTATTCTAAGATTTTATCAAATTAACTTTAGTAATTAGCTAACTGTTATTCCTTTGTAAGTGATATTTTGAAATCCCCATCTGTAAATTACTATTATGAATGTCTGGTTGTTATATTTAAAAATTTCAATTACTTTTATGGGTTTTTTTTAATTTATTTTAAATAAAGGTAATTTGAACTATCAATAATTTTAAAAAATATATATGACAAAAAAAATTTTATGTTTTCCCTTTTGCGAATAACCACGAGCCAAAACAGGCATTGTTCTGAAAATTGTTTTCGCCAAAGTGCGCCAAGAAGAGGTTTGTGATTGTAAGTGAAATGAATTGCAAACAGTACAAGAAATTCGGGCTACCACATTTGATGACTTATCCCTCAATTATAACTTATCCCACAAAAAATCGCCAAATCTCAACGACCCCTATTTTGCGATTTAGCCCAATTTTCTATTTATAAAGGTACAAGAGAATAAAAGTGGTAGGGAAAGGGTTAAAGCATGAAAATAAAACAAATATATTATGTAATAACTAATCTTTCATATTAATTGCATAGAATCAACAAATCATTTTGTTGAAAATAATATTTGTATTTTGTAAGATGGTCTTCAGAAATTCAATATAATATAAATAACACATTAACCCTGTTATTTTGAAGCATTAGATTTCTTCTGGATTATTATTATTTTTCATTCATGAATTGATTGCTGAACAGTTGTTTAAACACCATAGTATGTAATGTAGGAACGATAATAACGGAAGCTGGAAGATTTATTTATTTCTTTTCCGTTGTTTGATTTAACCTCATTGCAACAATCAATTAACATTCAACAATAACAGGTGCTGAAATATTTAATTATTTATTTTCCATTGTTTGATGTATCCTCATTACAACAATCAATTAACATTCAACAATAACGGATGCCGAAAGATTTAATTATTTAATTTTCATTGTTTGATTTACATTGCAGCAATCGAGTAACATTCAACAATATATATATTTTTCGCGTTTGATATTTTTTTCTGTTATTAAATTTGTTTATTCATTTTTTGATAATTAATCATTAAAAAAAGTTGTGTTGAAATAAATAGTTTTCCTAATGTCAGATTAAATTGAATGCCACTATTTTTTAAATGAGTAAGTTGAAGTTTATCTAATAAATAATTATTTTTAATTAAATCAAAAGTTCTGAAACCATAGTTAAAAAAACATTTACACAAACTAATAAAAATTATTTCATCTAAAACACGATTAATAAATTCTTCTAAAGCAAATAATAAATTCATCTAAAACGACTGACACTATTACTAAAATTAAAATTATCATTTGATTCTTTTATATGTATATAATTTATTTTGGATATAAATATTTTTTACGGCATGAAGCAATTTTGATATATTTTATAATTATACAAAAAAACAATGATTTATATGCATTAAAAAAATTAATAAAAAGAGTTTATATATCAGATTAGTAATGTTATCTTTGAAAAAAATTAAATTTACAATTTATAAACTAAAATCTAATATACAATTATCCGATATTCAAATTGCATTTTATGCAATTGATTGCAGTATTTTTTAATCTATAAATTACATTTGAATTAAAACGCTTTATAAATTTAAAATATTCAAGTATGTTTTGGCATTGAATTTTTTTTCAGTTCTGGTTCAGCTTTTTATAATTTTCTTTCAGTTTTTCACAGAAAAAAACAGTTTTACAATATCAGTTATCTTTTAATTAATTTGGTTTATCACTCTACGGTCATTTTTTAACACACTTTGGGCTAATTAGATCGGGACCTACAGTTTTCGTAGATTCCGAACCAATAACAAATATTCATGCACCAAAAGACAGAGCGCTAGCCAATATACCATCAGTTATTGTTCTTAAGTGAGACTTTTAAATGGTAACTTTAAATTATATTTCTATGAAATGCTATGCATGGTTATGAAGAAAGTATTTTTATTTCGAATTTACTATTGTTTACTTAAAACATTAATAGAGGCTTATGTCTATGTCTTATGTCTTTTGCGATCTTAATAGTTCAGAAATCAATTTATTCGTTTTATGAATTGTTAAGCTATTATAACTTATGAATAAACCAGAAAACACAGACTCTTGATTGGAAATAAGAATTACATTTTAAATCATAGACATATGCCCTTCAAATAAATTTTCCTTTTCTTTAAATTTCCTTTCTATGATTTAAATTTATTAACCGATTTAAATTTTGAATTAATTAACCTATTAACTTTCATTTCCAACAAATATATATATATATATATATATATATTTCTTAAAGCTCAAAAAGTTCGGTCATATTTGCAAAAAGCATCAAACATTCATTAATGATATTCATTATTCCATCAATTGAGGTTACGTACCACATAACAAAATATTCAATTTAAAACCAATTAATAATATTTCGTTCTGAAACTGTAAAAATGATGATCCTCGCAGTTCAAGGTTAAAAAAAAATGTTTTTTTTTTTTCATGAGCTATTTTCGTGTCGTATCCTTGGAAACTATAGTAATTTTAAATTTGCACAGTTGTCCCCAACTTTTTAATAATGCAAGTTGGTCCGAATAGATGAGTCGGCGCGTCACCTGCCCACGACTCCATTCACTTCAGTTGAAGAAATAGGAAATAAAGCCCACTGTGTCGTTTCCCTTTCGAAAGGCGTTAGCTGTAACGGGTGAAATTTAATGCTTTATAGCTGTAGTGGCACCGTGTATCATTTATCATGGTAAGTAGGAACCACAAGTCACGCAATGGTCATAGATTTACACTTTTTCTTAGAATGTGATGTAGTTTAGGATGTGCAAATTATTTTTGTTTTTTCACTTTATTCAGATATGATTTTGCAACATTGTTAAATGTAAGCATATGGAAATGAAGGTTGCAATGCCAAATTGTATTTATTTATGCGCGTTGCGGACTATAGCAGTACAGTTTCATTTGATGGTTGTGTTTTTACAACGAATATATTTTGGTCAACATATTGAAAATGACATACAAAGTTGCCTAGAACTTGTACAAAATAGAAAATTACTATTTGTCATGATATTTTTATTTGAATTTATTTAAATATCCAAAAATTGATTAAAAGTGTAAAATTTAAAAAGCAGACCTTTTGTATCAATAATTTTTAACATTGAAACACAATCGCATGCACACACAGATGTATGTAGCAATTGCATAGTAAGGAATGAAGAATAGGGGAGAGTTCGTAAATACAAATGTTAAAGCATCAATTAATTATAGATAGTATAGATGGTAATTAGTAATTTTTAAGATAAAATACTGGTTTACAAGGTTAATACGAATTAGTGCAAACTGAAATTGTTAATTATAGGTAGGAAAATTAAGAGGGACAAAAAGTGGTATTAATAAACACACACACACATATATATATAATATATATATATATAGATAGATCCATGTCTGGAGGTGTGAAAAAACAGTCTAATTAGCATTATTCAATGAAAAATAATCAAATGGTTTCTGATATGCAAATCTAGGCTTACGTCATCCGACGTTCAATCCAACAATTTGTTCAAAGTTAATATCTGAATTAATTTCTGCAAAGCCGTGTTTGATTTTTTGTATGATTGATTTTTTTTAGCGTTTGTAAGGACTCAAATCTGTTTGTTATGGCTTTGAAGTATCATTTGGAAGAATCTGTGAAGTGGCATAGGCCGTTTAGAAACAAGTCAGGCAATCACGGAAGCAGCAAGATGTATGAATATTTCAAGACAGACAGTCTCTACGTTATGGAAACAATTTCAAAACTATGGACTACAGTAAAAAGGCCTGCGTCTGAAGATCCATATCTGGCAATAACTGCCCTCGTAACAGCAAGTCTACTGCTTACCAGTTAAGTACAGATCTTGCAGCCGCCACTGAAACTGCTGTGTCTCTGCAAATGGTATACAAAAGGTTTAATGAAAAAGGCCTTTATGCTAGAAAGTCAAGGGTATGTATTTGTCTTCACTACAAAAAAATGGATCGCTTTAATTGGTGCTAAGAAAATCAGAACTGGAGTGAACACCATTGGTCTCTTTACTGATGAGACGAGGTTTAGTTTTACAGATAATTCTAAACATGTTTACGTCTGGAATTAATCAGGAACACGAAATTATCCCTCGAACATTATGCGGCGTGGCCGTTTTGTTATAGGAGGTGTAATGAGGAGGAATAATGATGATAGACGGACGCCTCAATACTTTTTAATGGGGGATCTGTAACAGCCTAGAGATAAAGGGATAAGGTCTTAGAGCCTTATGTAAGACTTACTAGCGGTGCATACAGATTTGATTTATATTTATATCTCGATCACATGGAGCAAATCTCGTTGACGAATTCTTTGAAAGTGAAGACATCCAGCGAATACCATGGCTAGCAAATTCTCCTCATTTCTACCCGAGAACTTAAGGGACTACCTTGGAAGAGCAATTGCACTTAGAAATTCTCCTCCTAGAGATACAAATGCTCTGAAGACGCCATTGCTTGAAGAATGGAGCTTAATTCCCCAAATTTTGATTAGCAACTTTATTTCCAACATGAAAACAATTTGTGATATGCGTGTACAAGTCAGGGGAGATGTCCTTCCATATTATATATATATATATATATATATGGTAAATCTTCTTTGATTGACAATCAAATCGATTGATTATTATGTATATCACACATAAAAATTTATGAATAGGGAATATTATTTTATAGCTATTTTATTCAAACCAACATCTTCTCTTTTTTTTGTAGTGTTATTACATTTTCTGTAGTTTTGTCTAATACACGTACATATATATATATTGTTAATTATTAGCTTTGTTTCTTACCGCTTCTAATAGGAATGTTTTTTGGATCTTCCATATTTTTGAAATATGTCTTAAGATTTGTTTTAATTTGGTTCTAGTCATATAACAATTAGAAATAAAATAGCTTGTGACATCCTAAGGCTGAGTATTCCTTGATAATGTTATACTTTGGACATTATAATTAATTTTTATGATTTCCGGATTCACTATCGTACGGTTTTAATTTTTTTTTAAAATGTAAAGTTATGCGAGATAATATTTCTATTTTTCGGGAATCTCACGTTGAACATGAATATACCTGGATTCGACGAAAATGTAAACTCAGCATTATATTTACCTTTCAACATCTAAGTCATGAAGTTTATTGTATGTATGTACGAATAAGCAGTGTACGTTTGTGAACTTTAACGTTAAATTCATTTCGGTGATTTGTTAGTTTTTGACGTGTAAATCATCAGAAATGATAATTTGTGATAATTAAATTTTAACCCCATTAAATAAAGAGGTCGAATGTGTTCAAATGTCTATAGGAGAGTTGACAGTTGAGTTGAAATAATATTGTATTTCTTAACTATTGTATTAGTATTGTATTGCTTAACAACTTCCATAATATAAACTTGTCAGAGTATATTATGGAAGTTGATTCCAATATCGAAAGTAGATTTACATTTTTTAAGTCATAAAAAGCAATTCATTGCTACAAAAAAATTTATGCAGAGAGAAAAAAAAATTACACATCATAGCAATAAAAATGAAAGAACTTTTTTTAATTTTAACTTTGTTTAATCAGTTTTATAACGCTTTAAGGTTAACTAAAAAGAAAACTTGCTATTATTATTTTCGCTATCAGAAATATTTGTAAATTAAATTGAAACGTTACTAATTGTATTCAATATTATTAATATTAGTGTAAATTTCTTCTTCATTGGAACAGCATCTTGATAGTGGGCCAAGGCTGTCTACCTACTGGAAGATGTTTTCTTTTTTACAGGGCGGGGTTGTCAGCCCTACGCCTAATAGTCATTAAACTGGGACCTGCGATTTAAAGTGAATATTGAACCGCTACAAACAACCATGACACCTCCGGAAACTTGTGGCACCGAGCGCCTGAGTGCTAGTCACTCGGCCATTAGATCCCACTGTTAATTTATCATGTAGAATTGCAATAAATGTGGAAGATTATTCAAAATGCGATTTAAATTATTTTCAAAATGCACAAACTTGGGATTAAACTTTCTTTTCCTGATACAAAGCATATGCTTAAGTATTCTAGATAGTTATAAATCAAAAGAATACAAAGAAGAAGGAAAATACAAAGAGGAAAATTTTATTTTAAGAAAAAAAATATAAAATACGATTTAACATATGAAGTAAGTTATGACATATTTTTTGTGGAAAGATTTTGCTCATAAGCTCAATCCAAAGGGAGAGGGGGAAAAAAATGGCGATTGAAGTCCAGTTTGTAAATTGCCCTTTCTGATCATGTACTCGGCATCCATCCCAATCAGGTGACCCAAATAAAATCTACCCTGATTAAGACAAAAGTGCAATATCCGACTCACGTCATTGGTACAACAAGAAAGAAAGAAAAAAAAGGGAAACACAAGAGTGTTGGCGAGAGAGAAACACAAAAAATGGCGACAGAATTAAGAAATGGATGACTTCTGGATCGCATTCCACGGTCGCCTCACGTTCTGGCTTTGACCGTGTATTATTGACACGAACCTTCTGGAAAGAAGATGGGAGGGGGGAGGGAAAGGGTGCCTAAGAGAAAAGGGTGGGCAGCACACCCCACACAGTATATATTTCCACCATTCTCATCATCTAAGAAGAAGCCCGAGAACAACCAAGATACAAAGATCTCACCTCTTTTAAAAACAGAAGGTCTTAGGAAACACGATAATCGTCGAATTTATCTTCAAACACGCTCATGACAGGAATAGGAAGAAAGTAAAAAAAGAAAGAAGGGGATGAGGGGGTGGTAGAAATATAACTGGTAATGAGATCTTTTAAGCTGTGTGACGTGATGACGAAGTTTTGGCTGATATCGTAATCTTGTCTTACACCCCTCGTCACTCCCCCTCCTCCTTCTGCCTTTCGTAATTTCTTTCTTGTTCTTTTGTTTTAATTTTTATCTTCATCGCCAAGAAAGATGTGTGATTTTGAATCATACAAAAGTTTGTGGTGAAAGTTTCTACTTAAAAAAGAAATGCTTCCATTTTCGCTTCTTTTTTTTTTTTTTTTTTAACCTCTTTTTAGTTAGTGGGTTATTACTTGGCGAACTTTGTTGGAAAAGGGTTGTCGTCACCTTAATCAATGAAGATCACAGTGGTGTTGTTATGGTCTCTGGATTAACCGCTTTGTCTCTTACATGTAGTAGATAGTTTGGTGGCAGAGGGCAAATGAAAGAAGGCCGGCGGAATGCATTATAGAGTAGATGAAGTTTGTAGAATGAAACTCTGAAATAGTTTGGTGATTACATTTTATTTTTATTTGTAGAAGAGTTATTCATCTTTTAAAGTTTGAAAGAGTTTTTTTTTTTTTTTTAATCAGGATCTTGTTATTCCAAAGAAGCATTTTTGGATTGGCCGTGTATTTTGGAAAAGTTGAGGCAGGATTTCATTGCCAATTTGGCTGCTTTGGCGCAGGGCTGCTATGTGTGTTTGGAATGGATTCCCTCCTATGTGGGTATATATGGAAACGAAATTGTTGATCTGCTTGCCGGGTAGGGCAGAGAACTTCGCACTGCTCTTTCCTCCAGTCTACGAGCTTCTGAGGTACATTCCCTATTTCTGGCCAAAGTAAATACCGCTTGGAAAACTCTACCCTAGCATGACTATTATGGAGCCAAGTATACTGGACTGCCCTTGCAGTGCACTTTCCCAAGATTTGCTCAGTCAGCTTTATCTGGGCTAAGGACTGGCCTCATAAGAAGTTTAACTTCCAACAGAAATATGAAGATATAGCTATTGCCACTGCTCGGTCATTGCATCTCCGTATTGCTGCTTTTCTTGATTGTATCGGTGTCTTTTGTGGAGCAGCTGTGGAATGAGGGAGAGATTGCTTTTGATTTATTAAAGCACATGGAATTTTATGCCTGGTTTAGGGGCCTAAACTAGGAGGATAATTAACAACAACAGTGGCATTTTTTTTTCAAATTGATGAAAATATTAAGGCACTGGTATTTGTTTTATCTCTTTATTAACAAATTCTACTGATCTCTCAATTGATGTCAACGGTATTTATTGTACACCTAAACTTAATTTTATGCGATTTTTTTCCATAAGTTCTGAATTACATTAATTGGGATATTAGTAATATAATACTCGATTGCATTTATGAGCTTTTTTTAGTGTTAGAATAATTTTAGATTCATTTTATTTACATTTTTATAAGAAAGAATTTACATTTTTAATGAGAGATACTGAATCATCCCATATGAGCTTTAGTGACGTTATCTGATCATCCTTTGTTATCGAAAACTTTCACTGTAGTGATAGATGGGAAGCACCTCATTGGACGCTGGCGAACGTCGAGTTGCGTCTAGTTCGAACGTTCACAGATGGTCCAACCCCAACCTTCATGTTTTAGCGAATAATATTTTAAGAATGCATTTATTGCGCAAAAACCGGTTTAGTTGAATAAATAAAAATATATTAAATTAAAATGTTAATCTGCACATAAACTCAAAATTAAAATTTGTAGTGTGCAGGTTGGGTAACCAGATCGTAACTGGGTGTGGTTGTAGTGAGATACTTTAGGCAGAGGTTTAAGAACTCACAGCTTTATTGGCATACACACAAACACCACACACATACAATTAGAGACACGCAATATTTAACACATTTTAAAGAGAGATAATTGTAGATCCGTGGAAGGAATCCATTACTAAGTCGAAAATCCGAAACTCGGTTAGGGGCAGGGTACGCCAAATCTACTTCCATTCCGGGTGAGTGTCTAAAGGCTCGTGCTCACCAAGGCGAGAAGATGCAAGCGAAAAAATTTGACCAATCACTAGCCTCACCGCGGTCGCCTGAAACCGGTTTGCAGTCCGCCGCTTGGAGTTGCCCAACTTTCAACTCGAAGCGGTTTTTCACTAGCCGTAATGCTATTTCTGACGTTTCGCTGTGAAGAGGTCGAAAACATTTTGTCGCTTGCCTCTTGAATCTTCACGTCTCTCGCCTCGGTGGGAACGAGCCTTAAATGCCAACTGACCATTTCTCTGGAATGCCACGGGGGAATTCTCGCCTGTGCGTAGGAGCAAGCATGGTTACAAATTTAAATATTCATGAGTAGTTATTATCATGTGTGAATGTATTTTCTTAGTATAAGATTTATGACTCTTATAGAAATACATAAGTAATAAAAAAGAGATATAATTATGCCTTTTCATCAGCTAATAAAATATTGCTATTCTAATATTCCGGAGGAAGTATTTCTTAAAAATAATGGTAATTTAGCTGTAATTTCAATCCTTTAAGCTATATAAAACTAAATAAAGCGCTTGTTTATTTAATTTTGCATTTTTTTTTAATGCAAGAATATAAGAATAACAAAACGTGTTTTTATACAAATAATTCTGCGATGTTGATACCTACTGTATGTCGGTATCAAATAAGGTATAATATATTTTATTATAAATTTATTATGATTCTCTAGTCTAATAAATGTATATTTCTGGAATTTTTTTTATTACAGTTAAAATGATTTACGAGTAGAACATATTTTTCAAATATTATTTAAAAAATATTTTAATATCAATATTTAATGAATTTTAAAAATATTCTACTTTGTATATTTATTTTAAACAGATTTAAAGCAATTGTGGGGTTTTCAAAATAAAAAATAAATAAAGTAATTTAAAATTTATTTTAAAAAAACTCAATATTTTTCAATTATTTTTTAAATATTTTTTAATTATTTACTTTAATATTATTATTGATAATAAATAAAAATATCTTATATATCTTGCATTTATTTTGTTTTTTTAGCTTATGTTTTCTTAATATTTTTGTTATTTTATATAAACGATAATTGAATTCCGAATTTTTTACTGTTTTCCAGTTTTAAATTGCAAATCAAATTTACTTAACATAATCAGGAACTTCCAAAATGCTTCCTAAACTCTTATTATAAATATTTAATACACAATCATTGCTGATTTGCTGATTTGTGAATTTTCCAATGTTATTTTAGCTATGTTTGATTTTAAAGACTGCAAATTTTTTATCGATAACAAGTGAAAAATATTACGAAAAGTTAAAACTTTCGTGTCATAATTTTATGCATTTTATGAAATATTTTTTTAACGTTCTTAATTATTATAAGTTTAAAGATAGCAGACTTTTATTGTTAAAATATATTTGTTGTAATATAATCAAGACACTAAATTTGTAATCAAATTTTTAAAATTATGAAAAAAAAGTGTTATTATTATAAGGTAATTTTTTTTGCATGTTATATTGATATATAGTAGTCTTCATGAAAAAATTAGTTCCTGACTTACATTCTAAAAAATTTGTTTTCAAAATATTCAATCACTTACATAAAAATCGTTTTAATAGTCTTAAAATTTTATTAGCAAAGTAAAATTTCATTATTTTTAAAGTATGTTAGGTAATTTTTATTAATTTTAATAAATATTTTATAATTTTATTTAATTATAATTACTATATAATTTTATTTATTATTATTTTAGTAATTTTTATTATTATTTTTTATCCTAACAAGTGCTAAATTTTAAACATTCAGATTTATTTTTTACATTAAACATATATATATATATATATTTACTTTTAACAATTATTATTTTAAAAACCTATCATTTTTTTAAATGTTTGAAAGTATCATTTTTTAAATTTGAACTCACTTTAAATCATAACAATATCAATTTTTTAGCTAATATTGATTATAATAATGGCACGAAAAATTATTCCTTTATTGATTTAATCTGTGCAATTTCAAAATGGCTAGGTTGAAAATTTGTTAAATGTAAAAAAAATTTAATTTGTTATAATGTTCAATTTATTAACATTTAAATTATCCATTTATTCACATAAATTAAAAATATATATTTTATTTAGATGACTTTTTTATTTAAAAAGGAATCAAAATTATAACGTTTGTTATGTTTTTAATTTTTTGTATTAATTTAATTCGTGTTTTTTTAATGTTTCTTTAATTGAAAAATTCATAATATAAATGAAATTTTTTTTTTCAAGAAGGTAGCACTAAAGTAAAACATTAATTTCTTTCACTAATATACATTTGAATTATATAAATAATATTAGTAAATAAGAAGACATAAATAAATAAAGACCTGTTTATAACTAATTAAGGGCAATTATAAATGTAAACTAATCTAAAAACTGATATTAAAGTCTAAAATATTAATTAACATAAATTATTTTGTAACTCTAGCACAGTTTTTTTTTTTTTTTTTTTTTCTTATTATTTTTTTAATAGAATAGTCTTATTTCTCATTAGAAATTTAAAATAAATTTATGTGGTATGGATATTCTAAAATATACGCAAAAAGCTAATAAAAATAATTTGTTACTTAATCTACAATAATTATTTTACATTCGTTAAACTATAAATTGTGTGCAAGTTTGACTTTTTAATGTTTTGGCTCTGTGCCAGAAAAACAAAAATTTCAAATAATTTTAAAAAGAAACTATATTTTTGGTTAATTTTAAACATTTTCGTATTAAATTTATTTTAATTTATTGCTCATCAAAAAAAATTTATATATTTTTTTACTGTAAAAATTTGTAAAGAAATGTTTCATATGTTTATTTAGTTGTTTTTCTTTTTTATAACGGCCGTTATTGTGCAAAATATTGAGCAAATAAACATTACATTAATGTTACAAAAGTTTTAAATTTTTTATTAATAATAAAAGTACCTTTTATCTTAAATATTTTACTAAATTATTAGTTTTAATGAATTAAAAAACATTTAAACTATCTATCAGTAATTATAATGGATAACTTTGGTTTAAAATCAATATGCTATAGATTTTGAAAAATTCAAAGAAAGCTTTTTACTTCATAGAAATATAATTTGATTAAAAAAAGTTAATTTATCGCTTTTGCAAACAACTCATTTATTAATGACGAAAAATAATAATTTCTAAAAATTTTGTGCAAAATAAAATTATATTTTAATTGTACTACCTTATCAAATAAAATTAATTTTTTAATTTTTCTTTACTTTTTACACTATTTTCTTTTATTTTTTTTTATATTAACTTTTTTACAGCAGTTATTCTTAAAGATATTCATCAGTTTAATTTCTTGAATGCAAACATAAATTGTATGACTAGTTTTCATTAAATTAAAATTATTATAATTACAAAAATAATTAAAATTCAACGTAAAACTATCATGTAAATAATTCTTCAAGTGAAAGCAGAGAACTATTCGCGTATCCGCCCTATAATATTTTATTCTATATAATACAATATCGTTTGATAAATAGTGTAAAGTTAGAATAATACACTGGTGTGCAAAACTTAAGCAACAATGTAAAAATTTAGCAGATAGCCATGAAATTGCAGAAAAGGAGATCTGGAGATCAGTACAATGAACACGTAAGTCAGTAGGAACGTCATGCGTATGCAAATATCAGGAACGAAACGTTGGAGGCGAAGTGAGCGTACGCAAAACGCGTAATGTCGGAGCACACTGCTCAACAGTAGAATAAAAGGAAGGACGGAGACGCAATTCAACATATTCGCTGCAAGTGCCAGTGAGTCAGTTCGTGAAATATGGTTAGAAGAAATCACCTGGACGACTTCACACGTGGAAGAATGATCGGAAAACTGGAGGAAGGGCGTACTGTCTCCAGTGTAGCTGCAGAGTTCGGAATCAACAAAAGTGTCATTTCGCGCCCTTGGAAAGCTTTCCAAACCACAGGTACAGCTGTTAGAAAGGTTGGTGGTGGCCGCCCGAGGAAGACAACTGCTGGGGATGACCGATATATTGTTCTGCAGGTGAAAAGAGGCCGACAGCAGTCAGCAAGCGCCATTGCTCAGCAACTCTGTACAGCAACGGGGCGACAATTATCGCGGTTTACTGTGGCCAGACGCCTTCACAAAGTGGGCCTATTCGCCCGCCGTCCTGAACGCTGCCTCCCGTTGAAAGTTGGCCACCGACGCCACCGTTTACAGTGGTGCAGAGAGCACAAAAACTGGGCAACTGATCTATGGAGTCGTGTCCTCTTTACGGATGAGAGTCGGTTCTGTACCAGAAGCGATTCTCGACGCATTTTGATTTGGAGAGAGATCGGGACCCGGTTTTATCCCAGTAACCTCAAGGAAAGACACCGTTATGGTGGTTCTGGAGTTCTTGTCTGGGGAGAAATTTTGCTGAACGGGCGAACTGAGCTTCACGTTTTCGACAGAGGGTCTGTAACCGGGGAACCGCTATTGTGAGAAGGTACTCCTTCCCTATATGCGTTTGTTCCGAGGTGCCATTGGCCCAGACTTCATTTTTATGGAAGGATATGCGCGGCCACATCGGACTCTTGCTGTTGAGGAGCTACTGGAAAGGGAAATTATCACTCGAATGGATTGGCCAGCGTACTTCCCAGATTTATATCCCATCGAACATGTGTGGGATGCTTTGGGGAGACGCATTGCAACATGCTTATATCCTCCGGAGAACACCCAACAACTCAAACAGATGCTGATTGAGGAATGGGCACTCCTACCTCAAGAAATGTTGCACCAGCTGGTTCTGAGTATACGGAGACGGTGCGAAGCAACCATTGCAGTGAGGGGAGGGCACATCCCATATTAAGGAACATCTGCTTGTTGTTCTTCCTCTTGGATAGACAATCATAAATCACGATACTAGGCGTTCAATAAAGCTTGTTTTTGTTTGATTCCATACCGTATTCCTTTTTCAGTGCCGACGCTTTCGTCATCCTTTACGTACATAATACTCTCCCTCATTTCTGAATGTCATGTCTCTCAGATGATTTCTCGTGGAGTTATGGCAAAAACCCCACCTGTTGCTTAAGTTTTGCACACCAGTGTAATTATAGAGAAAATTGGAATTTTAAAAAACCCCAAGATGTAATGATAATTGCGTTAAATGATATAAAAGCAGGCATCACAAATTATAACACCAGATTTACAGAAGCAAGTAACGAGTAAATCAATAACAAAAAAAAAAAAAAAAAAAAAAAAAAAAAGACATAAAATGAAAGTGTGAGAGAAAAATATTTAAAAAAACATTAAAATAAGAATTAACAAATGTACAAAGCCTGTAAAAATAAGCTTCTTAGTAATGAATTGACAAAAGTTTGGTGTCCATTTGATTTTGTGTAATTTCAATGCTTTTCTTAAAACTTTTGTAGGGTATTCGAATCTAGACCAACTAAAACAAGAGTTTTATCAGAATGATTTCAGATCAGTTGAACATAGACTAAATCTGTTTAAATAAGAAAAAACTGATATACTAATAATAATGCTAATGATATGCTATTCTAATTGAATATAATTGATATTCTATGCTAATAATATGCTAATTGATATGCTATGCTTGATAATTAAAATTGATATGATCAGTCAAAACTGAGTAATTCTGAAATTGGTGAAAAAATGTTAAGTGCGAAACTTTTACGGAATAGACGAATGCATTTCGTTATAGATGCATTTGGAGATTCTATATACAATAAATTCCAATAAGAAATCTGATTTAAAATTTTTAAAAATTACAATTTTGTTATTTTAGTCTACTTTTCTGGTGTTGTGTTAGACATTAAAAAGCAGCTTGCCCGAAATATACGAAATATTTTTAATTTGTAATTTATAATTCATATATATATAAACATTATTAACATTTGTATGTTTATTGTAGCTTTATTTTTTGGCTCCTTAAATTGCTATTGATATGAAATAATTAAAATATAATAAAACGAAAAGAAATAATTGAATTTTTTCCCTTCTTTTTTAAAAATATTAACTTCAACCGATGTTATTCTACATAGTTGCAACTTATGCTTTTTTTATCCTTCTTGCAATATAATATTATTTCAATAAAATAATAAATTCAATATAATAATCTTTTAAAGTATATATTATAATAATTGGGAATTGAATGATATTAAAGACGGCATTTTTATTACTGAAAGAGAAAATTACGAAAATTTCTGTAGATTATATAATACTATTCCTAAGTACGTGTCACTATCTGAATGTTGATTACTGCTAATAAATACTTCAGTATAAAATACCAAGTAATAGATGTATTCAATAAGTAGCCAGAAACCTGACATACACAAGAGAATTGCGTAGAGTATGTATTATAGTAGTTTTAAATTGCAAAGATAGCATTTTTATTATTGAAAGTGAATTACGAAAATTTCTGTAGATTATATAATACTATTCCTAAGTAAATGTAATCATTTTTAATAGTGTGTTATAATTACTGCTAATAAATACTACATTATAAAATACCAAATAATAGATGTAATGCGTAAGTGGTGGGAACCTGACATACACGAGAGAACTACATATTAAAGTATGTACTATGTATTATAATAGTTTTAAATTGTAAAATTTTAGTAGCATTTTTATTATTGAAAGAGAATTACGAAAATTTCTGTGTATTATATAATACTTTTTCTAAGTAAATGTAACCGTCTGAATTGTGTGTCATGATTACTGCTAATAAATATTTTAATATAAAATACCACAAATAATAGATGTAGTCCTTAAGAGACCGGAAACCTGACATACTGAGTGAACTTCACAAAAATGTATTCTTATCTTGTCATTATTATCATGTCCTTGTCAGTAGTTTCATTATTTTCGTTATCAATGGATTTTTCGTCTATAGGCAAGTATATATTTAAAAAATTAGCCCCGAACAGATTAGTGAAACACCATTCAATTGCCGAACTGCACAGTATTACACTTCAATTCATCAGAAAACTGCTCCCTATTCCAAACATGTTGCAGTATCTTTTAAAATTAAGTACTCCAAGCAATCAGCCTCGGCAACGGGGCAAACCTGTAAAACGTCTTAAAGGCCAAGATTTACTGAAAAACCCCTTTCAGCACCGGACGTTAACAAAGGCCCCTTTGATGTATGGCACTGGTTTCTCCATTACATCACAAAAAGTGCTGCGAAAACTGACCACTTATGGACTCCCGCGGCCCTACGTGAGCCCATTACCCATTCTGATGGACTCGGGGCCCTGTAATGACATTGGCTCGAGTTATGTTGATTTTTTCCTGGGAAGAGGCGAAAAAGCGTTAATATTAGATGCGGATGCCTTCGTCCTTCATAATTTACGAGGCATTTGCCCAGCGGTAAGGGGGATAAAGTTTTCTCCTTTTTTTTTTTATTTTAGGAACTTATTTTCGTTCCCATAACGGGTCAACCAGGGGTAGTAGCCATATCCCGACGTTATCATTTGATCGAATTTTTCAGTGAAAGATTTTGTTTTGTTAGTTATTATTATTATTTTGTGAAATAGCCATCTTTGAAAATGGCAAAAAAAAAATGAAAAGGAACATGGGATTTGTCGGCATAAAAAAAGAGTAACTTGAAATGATTCTGTATTGTGATAAGGAAAGGGTGTAGTACATATTTTATTACTACATATAATTAATTAAATAATGGGATTTTTACTCAAAATTTAAAGAGAAGTAGGGAATTTCTTTTAATTTACCAGGCATTTGCCCAGCGGTAAGGGAAAGGCATAAAATTTGGGGGTTTTTTGTTTTTTTTTCTGGGGACTATTTTTCGTTCCCATAACGGGTCAACAGGGGTAGTAGCTCATATCCGACGTTATCATTTGATCGAATTTTTTAGTGAAAGATTTTGTTGTGTTAGTTATTATTATTTTGTGAAATATTTATCTTTGAAAATGGCAAAAAAAAATGAAAAGGAACATGGGATTTGTTGGCATAAAAAAAGAGTAACTTCAAAGGATTCTGTATTGTGATAAGAAAGGGGTGTAGTACATATTTTATCACTACATATAATTAATTAAACAAGTAATATAAAAAAAAATTTAAAGTCAATTCGTACTTTTTTTTCACTATATTACAGAAAGTCCTCTATAAATAATTTTCATTCATTTTTTAATTTTATCTTGAGCCATCTATTGGTAGATATATGCAACTTAAATTTAAAAAAAACTAAAATTAATTAATTAAATTTAAATTACTGAATTAATATTTGAAAAAACTGTATTAACATCAAATGTCATCCACTACAAGTTAAAAAAAATGTATTTGAACTGGAGTGGATGAATAAAAAGTATTTTATGAACGATTGAAAATTTGAACAAGATATTTATAGGGAGACAGTGAGCTAATAGAAGGAATTGAAATAATGGAATCTTGACTCAAAATTTAAAAAGAAGTAGGGAATTTTTTCCTCTCTCAAATTGATTGCACCTGCTAAGTTACGAAAAGCAGGCGATGTCATTTTTAAAATAATATTTATAAAAACGATTATTGATGAAAGATAACTAATGGTTAATTTAATTTTCATTAATCCGTTAGCATTATTTACTCAATTGCGCCAAACCATGAATTTATTTTCATTGAAAACCAATAAATTTTAGACAAAAAAGAAATAGATTTATCTTGCTTGTTTAACTAAAATACAATGCAGTAAAAATTAAAATTTTTTATTATTATAAAGAAAATTCACCTTACGTTTTCATCACTTATTATAATTTAATATAGATTTTATATGTAAATCAATATAAAAAATCCTATACTCAACAGTATTTTTACTGAATAGAATAATTTAATACAATAAATTAAGTAATTTTAAGTACAGATTTTTATAAAAACTATTAATTAACTAAAAAAAGTTACTTAATTATAGAATTTAACAATAATTTTACATAAAAAGCATTTTTATTTTAGCTACACAAACTGAAAAATTTCTCTTGAAATGCATTCATATTGCATGCTAAATTAAAAAGAACCATAGAGGAATTAAATTTAAAATAAAGTATTTACGTTAAGCAAACTGATTACTTTTTTCTTTTTAATTTATATTTGTCTAAAGACATTCTTGAGTAAATTCATTTTATTATTATTATTATTATTATTCCATTACTAAAATGAAACAATATCTATTAAAATTTTAATATTTTTAAAAGGCTATGAAAATGTTTTGATGTATTTTTATACTTATTACAAATACCATATTTTTAATAGAATTTGGCTCATTTTTAAATATTTTTGTTATCTCAACTATTTTTTTTTCCAAAAAGATTAATCTATGCTGCTTCTGAAAAAAAAATGATTAAGGTATGTAAATATTTTAACAATAATAATTAGTTTATTATTTTTTTTTATTTAAAACACAAAGATATTGATAAATTTCAATTCTAAGGATATGCAAAGTACTGCTGTACCCAAAAAGTAGCCGATCCTTTTGAAATTCTAACATCATCAGCAAGGTCTCTAATTATAAATCGACGGTTTGCAAGCACCAAATCTTTAATATTTTGGACGTGAACTTCATCCGTTGAGGTTTATGGTCAACCATAGTGCTCTGCATCTTCAACTCGTTCTCTGCTTTCTTTGAACTACTTATAGCCTTTGTAAACATTTCTTTCCGATATAGGAATCCTCACCGAATGCCTCCTGCAATATTCTATACGTTTTCAGAAACAAAATTGAATGCAAGTTCTTTGCTCAATTAATTCAGACATTTCAAAAATCGCCGGAATCAGTTTCAGCGTCTCACAAACTCTGTAATTCAAACACCAATAAATATTTTGATGTGAAATTTCACACAGATGTCAAGGACAGTGCCAGCAACCTAAAAAAGGAAAAAAATTGAAATTCCATAAGTCCCGGGAATTTTAAATTGAAAATTGGTCTTACTTTTTGGACACTGTAGTATATGTTGTTGATGTCGAATGCTTGGCAGTCTAACCCGAATTTATAAAATATATGTTTTTCATAATATTAATTCACAATAATATTGAAATAACAATTAAATTTCGAAAACAGAAATAATGTGTGAAATTCTTGAAATCTAGAATCCTAAGTATCGAAATTGACAATATAAAAAATTATGCACTTATGAAAAATCTTAATGTAGTTAAAATACGTATCGATTTATTTTTCTTTAATACTTTTAGTACCATATATGTATACAGATTTTTTTAATAATAAATTTAAATTTTATTAATGCCATTTAAATGTCAAAGGATCCCTTTATATATTTCTTGTTTGAAAATATCAAATTTTTAGTGTTACCTTCGAATATTTAAAAAATGTAAAACGTAATAAAAAAAAAATTGAAATTTTTTTTCATTTATTTCAAAAATGTATTTATATTGAATGGTAAGAATTTTAATTAAGATAATAATAAGCTTTCATACTAGTTTCTCTTTATAGAAACTAATAGTTTTCATAATTATTAGCACTTGAGTTTATACTACAATAATATTTTTAATTTTATTTTACTTCTAGAACTCATTTACACTTATTTTTAACAAGAAATTTCATTTTCAGTTTAACATTTTAAAATAAGGATTATATTTAACATATTTTTTTAAATCAAAAAAGAGTAATTTTTCAATTACTCTCTTTGATCCTTACTAGTAAATCGAAAATTTTCAATCCTCCAACTTTTTTGGCATTTCATCTGTGTTTATTTAAATGATACGGTTAAAATTTATACAATTTTATTTTCTTTGGTAATTGCCTTTTCAATCTATTCAGATTTTCTTTTCTTTATTTTTCATTAAGCGATCGTAACTATTTATTTTCAAATTATTTCAGTTTATTTAAACGTTTATATAATACTGATTGCCGAGTGACTAGCGCTCTGTGACACAAGTTTTGGGTTTGAGTCCCGGTGGTACCATGGATGCTTGTAGTGGTTCGGAATTCACTTTAAACCGTAGGTCTTGTGTCTAATATGGCTGTAGAGCATTCGATGTAGAGCTGATAACCCTATACAGTTGAAAAGAACAACATCTCCTGTTTCGAAATATGCCAGTATGCAAACAGTCATGGCCTACCATACGACTGTTGCGCCAATGAAGAGGTTAGAACATGAGTTGAACTTAACTCATATCCTCATTGGCGACCCGATGGCCAATTCGCCATCGCTCTGGCCTTTGCTACCACAGGCTTCAGGTTCGAATCCTGGTGATGGCCTGGATGTTTGTGAGGGGTTCGGAATCCATGTTAAACTTGTAGGTCTTAGACTAATTAGCTCAAAATGTTCATAAAATGACCATAGAGCGACAAACCAAACCAGGACCCCTTTTTCTGAAGCATTTTCTCAATTATAAATGCAGAATTATAAAAAATGAAAGCTGTATAAATAATAAAACTTGAAACTGAATTGTGATGAGTAAATTTAGCATGGAGATCAGGCAGATTATAAAGAATAATCATGGATTGCCATTTTCTCTTTCATTGGTGCAAAAGTCCCATGGTGGGTCAACGCCGTCTGCCTACTGGTAGAGTTCGAGATAGGAGATGCTTTCTCTTCAGTGTAGGGTTGTCAGCCTTACGTCTAACAGTAATATTAGATCTTGACCTACGGTTTAAAATGGATTCCGAACAGCTACATGCATTCATGGTCCCAGCAAGAATGGAACACAAAACTTGGGGCACCGAGAGCCAGAACGTTAGTCATTCGGCCCTCAGGCCCCAGATTACAGTTTTGCTATTATTAATTCACGATCTCAATCATGAAAACTTGAATAGAATTGAATAGAATCTAAAGTATTTGGTAGTGATTGTCAGAGTGTCTCGCATCAATAATCATCTTCCTGATCGAAGTCTTCCAACACAACAAGCAAATAAAGGGCATATGCTCATGAAATTCACTCTACTATCCACAATAGCAACAAAATTTAACAAGTTTAGTAGGTCCGTGGGTAAATGCGAAGACGCATAAGCATAACTAAGAAAAAAATTAATAATCAATTTGCATTCATTTTCAAAAAGAAATAAATATTAAATAACTAAAAGAAGAGAATCTAAGAGGAGTAAAACGGAAAAGAAACGATAAATCTATGATAACTCTAATTCGGCATAAAAGAAAAGCGCATAACGTTAAAATGATCTGCCAAAAGCCTAAAAGAACTCTTAGGATAGATATCCTTGAAAAACTGTTGCGTGTTCTTCCTCCGAAGAATTGGCCGCGAGCGTGATTCAATCGAGATGATTATAAAAAGCAATTAGCCTAAGTTGGCAATTATGCGTGTACGCACACACACACACAGAGGGAGAGAAGGGGGTACATCTGATGCAGGAACAAAACAATTCGCACCCTCTCCCGAGCTCATTGTTGGAATGGCTGATTCATTATTCAGTCCGCAGTGGGTTGAAAAGAATGGCCTTTTTCCTATGGTGGACTTCAGGAACTGAATGCTAAATGATACAACAGCCAGCGGTTTGCTCTCTCTCTCTCTCTCACTGTGGAAGAATTTGTTATCAGACAGTTCTTGTAAGAAGAATTGCCTTTCCAATTTGAAAGAAAAAATGCTATCACTAGGATAAGTTTTAAAAAAAATTTATAATTTGTTTAGATTTTAATTAAAATTAACGTAATTTCTTGCCTGCAATCTTCAGAGATGTATAACCCGCTGGAGTAATTTTCGGCTCCAAAAAAATAAATAAAAGATCTCGGAGGACGTTTAACCCTCGTCTGTTCTTCAACATAACCATATAACGATCAAGTTCTGATATTTACACCCATAAATAGCATTCATTAAAAAAAAAAATGTTATCAATAATAAAATGCTGTTTAGTTTCAAAAAAGCATTCTCGATGCTACAGTTAACTATAAAAAGTTATGCTATAAAGTTAAGATGATGTAAACTTTAACGAAGATTTGCATTTAAGAACTATGGCAAAAACAAAAGAAATAAAAATTTTTCGCTGATTGTTCAATATTCATTACAACTAGAGAGATGGAAATCCTTGTAAGCGTCGCAATTCTTTATTAATTAAGATTTCTACAAAACATTTTTATTTATCTGTAACTTCTTTGCACCCCTTGTCCGTCCAATAGCACACATCGATATATATGATACGCATTGTATTCTGTCTAATGTTGTAAAAGTCCGTCTCTCTTAAATTTATAATATTGCTAATTTTCCTTCTCTACGAAATTTTGTAATTTTTTTATAAGTGGCTATTGTATATAATTAAATTTTCATTATGTTGTTATCATTTCAACGTTGTTGTTTCCTTCATAGAAGAAAGGAGCTGTTTCTATTTTTGATGGAGCACTGGTAGGTAGAAGTCTGACTCGGTTCCGTGTCGCAGAAGGAGGTGGACAGGGCCTTCCGGGAGGACTTTTAGAAGGAATTACCATGCTCATTTGCTTGTAATTGCGTGTAATTGCGCGAGGTATCGTATGAGAGAAAAAACCCGAAAACTCCCACCAGGTAGTCCGACTAACGAGACAAAATGCTGAACATCACAAACGCCATCAACCCGCTTTGTTATTTGAAACAGTGTCTACAACAAAGGCGCCAGCGGACTGAACCTCCGCCTTAATGCTCACCATCGGCGCGCGTTGCCACTGAGCCACGAATCCAGCTCGAAGTTTAAAATTGTAATTTGGTAAAATAAGATAATATTGTAGCAGCGTATCTTGATTTTTTAAACTTTTTTAGTTTAAAATAAGAAAGTTAGAATAAGAAAGTTTTAATAGAAATAGAAAGTTTTAATAAGAATAAGAAAGTTTTTTAAAAAATTAAGCGAAACGAAATAAAATAAAAAAAGCGAAACCTTCGCACTAACGTTCACGTGCAATATATAGATATATTTATATATATATCATGAGGAACTATAATCCTCACCTTAAAATTCTATATTTAAAATGTATTCTATGATAAAATTATTCTTATATATAATGTAGTTAAGGCTGATGTAAATAATTATTATTATTATTATTTTTTATTTATTTATTTTTTTTTTGAGAATATATTTCGAAAATTTTTTTCTCTCTCTATCTCTTTTCTTCTTTAAACAGCTACTCGTTTTGTAGTGAAATGATTTCAATATGAGCCACTGCAACAGTATGATGTATTAAAAATGTCTCGTATAATCTTTTTACAATGCGCCTTCTAAATAAGTGTGATGAAAATATTGCATTTTTTTTTTTTTAAACAGAAAAAGTAGGATTGCTGGAAGTAGATATAATATTGATTATTAGTTTCTCTCTAGATACATCATTTTTGTAAAGATCAAAAATTTTCGTCTTTTTACAATAGATCAGTGATTTTCAAACTATTTTATTTTGGCAGCCATCTTAGTAAGGGAAAATATGGCTGCACCATTCAACGTATGAAATTTAAAATCTTTATTATCAGCTGATTTATGACTTCAGAAGTATCCATGTTATTAACTTTTTTCATTTAGAAGATATTTTTCTGCTTTTTTTGAGGAATTGCTAATTAAATCATTTGTAATTTTAATAAGAATCAGACATAAATTTATTCGCTGTAAGTTATTTTAAAGTTAAAACTATGGTCTTTTTAAATAAACGAAAAAAAAAAACATTTTACGATAATTATAATTTTTAGTATTTTCCTATGCTGTATTAATTTCACTTTATACATCATACACGAAAATGTTAATTTTAGACAATAATACACTTGAAGCTTTTGGTTATTATCATATCATATATTATGTTTAATTGCTTTTAATTTTTCCTGTTAATTATGGTTACTTTAAATTTCATTTTCAGGTTTTTCAATCTTCGCTCTTTTGAGTGTGTAATTTTTCAATTTTAACAATCTTTACTTCATTTTCTTACAAATGGTTTAAGAAAATACACCTTATTTCATAGCTTTTTCATAATTTTTTCAAATTAATATAACTCTTTTTGAATGAACAAAATTATATGAAATCAAAATTGGAAATTCCTATAAAGAAATATTTTTACGCAATTTAAGTGTGCGTATTTTTTTCAACATTGTTCGACATGTCTTGTTTATCATTTTTCTTTTTCCTTCATCGGCGTAACAGCCCCATGGGGGGCTAAGGCCGTCTGCCTACTTGCAGATTTCGAGACAGGAAATGGTTTCTTTTTACAGAGTAGGATTGTCAGCCCTATGCTCATATTACACCGAAACCTATGGTTTAAAGTGGATTCCGAACCACTACAAGCATCCATGTCATCGCCACGCAAACCTGTAGCACTGAGCGCGAGATGCTTATTATTTACCATCATTAAATAATAAAATATCTTAAAAAATAGCTTACCTATTTAATTATTTTAAAATTAAAACGCAGTTTACTGAAAATATTAACGTTAAATAATAGAAACAGATGCAGAAATGCTTTTAATATTTTTTTTTTTTTTTTTTTTTTCAAATCATGTTTCGTCATTTGATTTGCATAAATTTCTGAAATTTGCATAAAATTTAATTTTCTTCATCCAACCGATCAGAAAATGCAATAGCATTCACCTTCTTGATGCTCTTGTTGGTAAAAAAAGATGTGAAACACTTTTATAGTAAACGGTTATTTGAAAAAATCCTTTCAAAAATTTTGTTACTTGTATGTAATGATTATTGGCCAAATCGTAAAATACAGGCCGTTGGAATTTGGTGACTTTATTTCGGTGCCAACTAAGTGTAAAGTCGCTATATGTGGGAATTTCTTGTATTGTTTGCAGTACACTTCACTTACAATTGCAACCCGTTACTTGGCGGTCTTTGGCGAAAATAATTTTTGATGCCAAATACCAACAGCCCCTGTTCTGCAATTTTACTCGATTCTTTACCTTTTATTTAACTGTTGTTTTATGAGGATTTTTGCTTCTATGCTTTTATCATGGATTTAATATAGATAATTTATCATAATTATTAATATTTTGCTCGACAATTATTCTATTGTTTTTGGTAAATACTTAATGAAATATTGATTAAGAAATTTATCAACCAATAAATAGAGATTTGGTTATTAGGATTATAAGTAAAATTTTAGCTACATGTGCAATGAATGCTTTAATCAAGATGTTTAAATTGTTATAAATGAACATAAACAATGAAAATGAGTACTAATATTAAAAGCATAACCTATCAGAATTATTTCTGATTCAATAAACATTTAAATTAGAACTAGAATTTTAAAATCTTATATCAATTAATTTAAATAACAATTAGTTATGGTTATGAAGGTAAAAATTTCGGCAAAATCGTAAAATATGGGCCGTTGGGTTTTGGCGTCAAAAAATATTTTCTCCAAAATGCGCGAAGTAACGGGTTACAATTATAAGTGATGTGAATTGCAAAGTGTATAAGAAACATGGGTTACTACATTTGTCGTCTTATAGACCATTTGGCGTCACAAAAAAATCGCCAAATCCCGAATGGCCCCATTTTGCGATTTGGCCGGTATTTTTAATCTTTGTGCCAATAAATTTAAATAACAATTGGTCATGGTTATGAAGGCAAAAATTTCTAATCTAAACTGACGTATAAGAAAGACCACTGATTATACACTTACTAACCCCATTACTGATTAGTTTCTTCAAAATCCATGTTAAATAGTTTGATTTTTTCCAATAGAAATGCCATTTTTATTTTAACAGAAAAGATGGCATATTCACAAACAATTTAAAATTGAAAACAGTTTATATGCCTTTTTACCCTCAAAATAAATATTTGTATATCAATATTTACTTTCATGATTACGAAACCAAATGTACATAAAATGTTTTTTAAAAAAATGAGATGCTTTAACAATGAATTGCTATCTTGCATTGTTCAAGTAATTATTAACACTAAAATCAATTATAATACTATGTACTGCATTGTTATAATCAATATATATATATTAAACAATTGCTTATTATTATTAATTTTAAATATTAGGTGTGCACTACTTTTATCAATTAAGCAGACATTCCCATAGTAACAACAATTAACTAGCACAATTTGGTCCATCTATTCTTCTTAAATATAGAAAGGTTTTAAGACAAATTTTCGGCCAAATCGCAAAATAGGGGCTGTTGCTATTTGGCGACTTATTTGTAGCGCCAAATGTAATAACCCGAATTTATTGTCCTGTATGAAGTTCACTTGACTTACAATAGCAACCCTTTTCTTGGCGCATTTTGGTGAAAAGAACTTTTGACGCTAAATCCCAGCGGCCCCTGTTCTGCGATTTTGCCAAATGTTCCTCTCCTATTTGTTAAATATACCAAAAAAAAAAAAATTAAGAATTCTGTAAGGTTTCAAAAAAAATTTTTAACATGTTTCCGCCGCTAAATCCTGTTTATCACAATATTTAGTCCTTTTTTTTTCTATTATTTATTATTCTACAACATCAAATGATAATGAATTTATGATGATACTATACTTATAGCAGGCGATTTTCCTAAATTCACGTCACATACGTTGAACAACTCCTCAATTTCATAAAGAGAATATTATGAAGCATAAGTATAAATAAAATTTTCGTAGGGATGATCTTAATAGATTCCAAAATTCTGGTACATTTTTTTTTAGTTTGTAAAATCTACAAATCTTTTTTTTTCCCCTTTCAAAAATCCCTTAAATACAACAGTGTCTCCTGATATTTTAAATTTAAAAGAATTAACAGCATACATATAACAGATAACAAATACAAAAAATACAGCGTTTCTGTATTGTGAAAGTATCGCCATTCGAAGAAAGCATATCTTGGTGAATGACATAATTCTCCCTATTATAGAGCAAAATATATGCAAATCATTAAAATGTGATTTCAAAATGAAAAAGTTATATTAAAGTTTTTTTTTCTAAAAAATCTTTAAATAATCTTAAAAGTTCTTTTTAAATTATTTAACTGGAGTAATTCATATTTAAGACAAGTTTAAATTGATCTAACTAACTGACTCCCCGGCGCTATAGCCCATCATGGACCAAGGCCGTCTGCCTACTGGAAGATTCCGAGACAGGATATTTCGTTTTAAAGGATAGGGTTATCAGCTCTACGACCAACGCTATTAGACCGGGACCTACTGTTTAAAGTGGATTTCAAACCACTATACTACATCCAGGACACCGCCGGGACTCGAATCTAAAACCTGTGGCACCGAGCACCAGAGTTAATTTGAATCAAGTAAATGTATGCCTTAATACAATCATATGCATGTAACGTAATGTACATTCATATAATATAACTTCTGCGTGTGTTTCTTAAAATATATTTATGCTAATATTAAAATTTTGTAACTTACTTAAAGACCTAAATATTTCAAAACATTTTAGAGAGATTTTTATTATTTTTGTTTAAATAAATATTCAATATTTTTATGATATTTACTGGTTTTTATTTATTTATTCTTAAATATTTTTTCGACTTTTGTTTATTTTTTTGGCTACTTAAATGTTTAACGCTATTTAAATATTTTTTAATGTAAAGTCCTCAAAGTGTAATTTGTGAGACTTAAAATTCTCCTGTGATTTTAAAAGTTAAGAATAACTATCACAATAAATGTTTCTTGCTTGTAATTTCCAATAAAAATAGAAAAAAAATTTTATTTTCTTAAAAATATCAACTTAAACAAAAAATTTGCAGAGCAATAAATTTCAAAAACATTAGATTGATTACTGGAATTTAATCAGATGATTACTTGAGCATTTAACACAAACTTATTATGATTCTATTCTTAAAAATATGATAACAGTAACCTCTTTCTGTTATTTTGGAAAATTTGATTTTGAATTTTGATTTAATATTTCATATTTCATATTATTAGTGCATATTTCATATTATTAGGGCCTGAATGGCCGAATGGCTAGCGCTCTGGAGCTCGGTACCACAGGTTTCAGATTCGAGTCCCGGCGGTGCCATGGATGTTTGTAGTAGTTCGGATTCCCCTTTAAACAGCAAGTCCCGGTCTAATATGACTGTAAAGTGTTAGGCGTAGGACTGACAACACTACCCCGTGAAAAGACAGCGTCTAATGTCTCGAAATCTGCCATTAGGCAGACGGCCTTGGCCCACCATAGGGCTCATGCGCCAATGATGATGATTTCATATTATTATTGATATTCAAATTAATGGAGCTGCTCTCATTTAACGCTATTGGACATTTGTACGAAAACATGTTTTAAAAGCGTCTGCAGTTTCTGTGAGTAGAAATTTCATTATATGAGTTTTAGATATTTGAATACTTGACAACATTTATCTGAAAAATTATACTGGACAGTCCAATGACTGAAAGGGCCTGCAGTCATCATCCTATTTTGCAAGACGGCGTCAATGCCAGCCTTTCTGTAATTCATAGACTGTTGAGTGCATTTCTAAGAACCGAATCTTCTTTTGAAAAGTACAATCGAGGAAGACCTAGAGCTGCAAGTACTACTGAAACTATTTGACCGCTATTTACAACTAATTGCAAAGAGACAAATTAAAACTCACCTTAGATCTTCTATTGTAAAAGACACTGTAAAGTTAGTATCCAAGTTCCGCAAAAGATTTAACGAAGTAGGCTTTGTATGCCAGACGACCGCTGTTGTATATGTACCTGTTATACCACACCATCGAATTAAAATATTTAATTGGAGGACACAAGTAATTCAAGGTCAATTTAATTGGAGACGCATGCCAAGTGGAGTGTAAGTCATTGAAGCTGTGTACTCTATTGCTCTGTACTGTTTTTTGATGAGTTTAGGTTTTCATTGCGGATTCACTCAAGAAGATAGGCGAAAGCAGGAAACCTCCTCTTATTCTAATTTCCTTGACAGAGTCAGATTCTGTAAGTCCAGTATATTTGTGAGTGCAGGAATTTTTTATTTATTTATTTATTTATTTATTTTTATGATGGTCACACTGACCTGTTATTTTCTCAGGAGGCATCATTACTATTAATTTATAGAGAGACGATATTGTTGATCTGATTATTCGTTCGTACGCAAGTGAAGTTGGCAACTTTTTTTTATCCTGCAAGAAGGTAATATTAGATCACACAGAACTTGAAGTCTCCTGCGTGAGGAGCCTACTGTATATATGGATTGGCCAGAATCCTACACACTCAGATCTAATTGAGCATATTTCGGAAGTTCTAGGGAAACATATTGCTGCAAACTGCAACCTACATTCCTTCAATATATTGTATATATATATATATATATCTTATAGCCTTAGGTACGGAAATGAGGTGGGGATAAAAAGAAAAGAAAAGGAAGTCTTTCAATGTCTACGAACTGCCTTGAAGATTCCAACAAATAGGCTTTGCAACTATAACATCAGGGGTAGTCATCATAATCATAAATAAGAAAAAGATTTTCGTTCATGTATATTAGGCTGTATATATGCTCCATATTGAAACTGATCACACATTAAGTTCAGATACTTATCCGTTACAAAAAAAAAGACATCAGCATAACTAGAATTATACTTCTTCTTAAATGGCGCAATAGCCCCATGGTGGGTCACTGCCGTCTGCCTACTGGCAGATTCCAAGACAGGAGATGATTTTGTTTTCAGGGACAGGGTTATCAGCTCTACACCCAATGCTATTAGACCGGGACCTACGGTTTAAAGTGGATTTCAAACCACTATACTACATCCAGGGCACTGCTGGAACTCGAACCTAAAACCTGGGTCACCGAGCACCAGAGTTAATTTGAATCAAGTATTTTTACGGGGTAAGGTTGTTAACCCTACGCCCAACGTTCTACAGTTATATTAAACCGGGACCTACAGTTTAAAGTGGATTCCGAATCACTACAAGTATCCATGGCACCACCAGGACTCAAACCCGAAACCTGCGGCACCGAGCTCTAGTCTAGTATTAAACTAAATTTAAAAAATCAACCTAAAAGTGGTTATTTTATTAAAATACTTTTCAGTTTCAGTATTCACCTCTTAAATTACTTAACATTAATATAAATCAAAATATTTATAGATATTCTCACAACGCTTAAAATTTCAGTCAGCTATCAAAAAACGTCTATTACTTTTTTATACTTGTGTTCAAAACTCTTTTATGCATATTTAACTCCATATGTTCTTTTTTTTTTTCCACCAAAACGTCTTTCTTCGTGTTGCCACAAATCGAAAATAAATTCAGAACGAAAAAATAAATTATATGGGAATCGTGAGACCAATTTATTTCCTTCATTTTTTTTTTTTATTTTTTTTTTCCTTTTTCTATTCAAACAAAAAGCAAGCGATAAAAAAAAGCATTCTGCATTTCTTCAAAATTCACATCGAGTAGCCTTTATTTGTCGCTGTAGTAGAAGAGATCTTCCATTTAGAAATTCCCGCCTTTCGAATGGAAGAAGAAATGTATATGGTTTGGTGCGTGGTGAAAAAAAAAAAAAAGAACGAAAAAGGAAGAGGGGGGAAGCACTCTGAAAACAAAAGAAGATTTTAAATTTCGTCTGACCTAAACAGAGATATCTATACCCATATATATGTGCAGATATATCTATATAGGTAGGGAGAGGAAAAACTTTCTTCCCTCCTTTTATCTAGATGTAACAAATATGAGATGTATATAACTACCAAGAGAGTTCCTTCTTCTATTGGCACTATCGCGAAGTTATTTCACCCACCCTCCCGTCATTTTTTTTTCCTTCCCACCCCCTTCTATATTATAGCCCTGTTATTATTATTATTGTTATTATTTTCTTTCTTTTTTTTTTCTTTTCGCCGTTTATTCCACAAGATAGCCACGCTCAATATTTCATGCCGTTCACGGTATTCCATTTCTTGGAGAAGGCAGTTTCTATTCGGCTACCAAAAAAAACGAATCCTTTGGGGATCCTGGCGCCTTTTCGCCAAGAATATTGTGTTACCCAGTTACTGTGCCACGAGGAAGGCGCAGGCAGCATATATATACTAGCAGGAGGAGAAAATTTGGCGTCAAAATAATAATAAAAAATGTATTATGGAAGAACACATGTGGTATTTCCTCCCCTCCCACCCTCTTTTTTGACCCCCAGGCTTGACTAAAAGGACTAGAGGGAAAGATGTGGGTGTGGGAGGGCAGGCCTTCAAGAAGAAGGAAATGGACTCTACTACACGATGGCCCATCATGAAATATAACATTTCATAATGGAATTACATCATTCTTCATTTTTTTGCTTTTTTTTTTATTTTGATGATGGTGCTATTACCACGGCAACAACAAGAATAAGAAGAAGAATAGCAAGGTATATCTATGTTTTAGTAGAAGAACAAAAAAAAAAAGGAAGGGATCATTTCAAAGATTGTATAGAAATGCTTTAGATGATCTTTGAAGTTATTGAAAAACATTATGTGGGTTTTCTAACAGTAATGAGTATAAAGGGGAGAATATCATTATTGTCAATCAATAAGTGGGTGTGTATTTTTGTGTTAATAGATCATAAACCAAAAGTATAGTCTTTAATGGATATCTTAAATTTTTTCAATCGTAACTAGGTCAAACTTTTTGTAGAATAAACGAAAACTTAAACTAAAGCCATTGATAAAATTTTCATTAATTTATTTTTAATATTTGTTAATATACCGACATAGAAATGGGGCCGTTGGTCTACGTATACTCGTAGGACGGCCAAATGAATTAACATTAATAAAAAGCAATTAAAATAAATACTAGGACAAACAACTAATTTACTTTTACCCTTTAATGAATACGAATAAATACTATTACAATAAAATTTAGGATTTTTAATATTTGGTAGAATAAATAAAATAAAAAAAGTTTTATAGAGAATGTTTATAGAGAAATGTTTACAGAGAAATGTTTACAGAGAAGTATTCATAATATTTCGCACGCATACCTCAATCGAAAATATTCCTTTGAGTGTGTGGGCAGTGGGGTACCAGTAGCCTCATATCCTTTTTACCAAAAAAAAATGCTCACCGACAATTCCAAAGATGGACATAACTCTCCATTACAAATTATCCCTGGAGCCATTCTCGCAGCAAAAATTGTGCACCAGGCTCACGCACTATCGTAGATCGTTCGCTCTGCTTTCAACGAGTCTTCCTTTCTGCCCGCAAAAACTCCAAAAAAGGGCTGGATCCCACCAAACCGACCGGTTCTTTTGGACCTGACCGTGTGACCGGGATGGGTTATCTACCATTCTTGGATTCATACAAAAAATAAAGGAAATACCTCTTACCCTCACACAACAGGATAATTACCAGTTACAACAATATTGTTACTGTTGGTAAGAAAAGCACAAAAATCATTTAAAATATAAAATTTTTCTCTAGTTCTTCAATACATCTTTAAATATGTCTGGTAACCAAATATAAACATATTCCTATGCCACAAATATAAAAATATTTTCTTTTATTTCTGTATTATGCATAAATATCTATTATACTCGCTATAAATCATCTTACACGAAATCTAACAACAAGTATTATTTTTATATCCATAATTACAATAATCATACAATTCAAGAAAATGTGGTTTTATTTATAATATTAACTCAGTATAAACTTTTATTTAAATATTCATATGCAATATAAATATTTGAAATTTTTTTCATAGTGCATTTTTCTTTCTATTCTCACATATAACCAAAACAAATTTATTTAATTTTTTATATTAATTTATAAAACACCATAAAAAATAGGAAATTTAAACACATAAATGTAGCTGTTGTCGCTGCCACTGGTTTCGGGTTAGAATCCTGGCGGGGCCATGGGTGATTGTAGTAGTTCAAAATCCACTTTATAACGTAGCTCCCTGTCTATTATGATTATAGAGCGTTGGGCATAGGGCTGAAAACTCTACCCTTAAAAAGAAAATATCTTTTGTTTCGAAATCTGCCAGTAGACAGATGGCCTTGGCCCACCATGGGGTTGTTGCGCCAGTGAAGAAGACGAAGAAGCAATGTATCTGATGACTGATTATATACACTACATCAGACTGATCATTAATCCATCACTGGTTTATTAAATTAACAATATAAGAAATTTGGATATTTTTAATAATTTTTTAATATTTTCAATATAAACAACACATAAACTCAATATTGACATAATCCTGGCAGTGGCATGAGTGTTTGTTAGTAGTTCGGAATCCTTGTTAACTTGGAGGTCCCGGTCTAATTAGCCTAAAGTGTGCACAAAATGACCGTAGAGCGACAAAACAAATCAATATTGACATAACCATGAATTTGATTAAAAATCATTAACATGTGGAATTCATAAAATAGTTTTTAGCAGATGTATTTAAAAATTGTTTATCAATTTTGTTAAATAGAAGAAATACTCGTGATACTTTTCATTTTTTTATTTTTAAGATAATGAGAAGAAATGTTACTATATTTCTTTCATTTAATTTATTGGTGTTAACAATTTAATATTTCACTTATGAGAATATATTGTGTTCAAAAATACATTAAAGATATGCAAAATGCATATTTAATATTTCACAAATAATCCATTTGAAACTATATTAAAGCTTCAGGCTGCTCAAAATAAATGCTTTTATTTATTTATTTATTTTTAATTATGCTCATATTTAATCAATAGTATTTTTTTAGTATTTTTTCAATTATTTAAAAAATATTCTTGTTTTAAAAAAACAAAGGCTATAGTGTTGTGGGTACGAGCAACCAGATTGTAACTGGGTGTAGTTGAGTTGAGATACTTGAGGAGCAAGTTTGGGAACCCACAGCTTTATTCAGCGCATACAATTAGATACGTACAATATATAAGACGTTTAAAGACGTATGATTATAGATTCGTGGAAGGGTTCCACTTCTAAGTCGAAAACCCGACACTCGGCTACTCGTAGGATGCGCAAAACATATTTCCTCTCCAGGTGAATGTCTGTAGGCTAATTGGAACGCAGGATTACGTTAAATATATTTCCGCTCGGGATGGGAAACTTTCAACTAAATATTTCACAGTGTAAGAGTAAGTTGCGCTGTGCTTCTTCTGGGTAAGTCTTGAGGCCTACTGACAATTACTCCTGAACACCAAAGAAGGCGCTCTTGCCAGTGTGTAGAAGGAAGCATGGTCACAAAGCTAAAAATAAACCTAAATATAATATAAATTTTCTGATAAATGAATAAAGATCATAACAACCTAATAATTGTATATATGATAACTTTTTAATTGCACTTATACGCCTATAATCTTAATGTTTCAAATATTTTTTATTATTTTGCCTATCCACAATATGAATTAAAAATTAATTTTTAAAATATCATCTAAGTTCTCTTATGAAGTGTATATTCTTTGTAACTTTCTGAGCCACAATAAAAAATAAATTTAAAAAAATACATCACTATAAGTTTTAATAATTAAAATATTGCAAATATTTTAATTATTTAAAAAAGACAATTTTTATAACTGCGAAAGTTGTTTTCTTTTGAAACGAACTGGTAAAAAGGAATGAAAATCAAGATTTAACATTCTTATACTGTAAGCCAAAAACCTTATATTTATGTAAATACATCTTTCGGAATATATAATCTATCACAATATATTCAAACCACGCGATAAAGGAACGAATTGCAAAAATACAAGTTTGAGGAAGTGAGGATTTTCCCTGTACTCCACAATTTCGCTGTGACACAAGAACTTGTTCACAATGTGATCAGGATATTAAAATCTTCAAAATTCAGTACAACATTCTCAGCGCATGCTACCAGGATTCTACAAAAGGAAGAACATTGCGAACTCTGAGATTTCACTTGTCACTCTAAAATCGATAGAAAATGTATCCTGCAGAAGCAAACATAAAAAATTTCCAGAAAGAAATAAAAAATCTTTTGAGATCGCATATGCTTCTTAATTTGGTAGCAATATTATAGCTGCAGAATTTATCACTGTAATGAGTCTCAACGAAATCATTGGCTAATAGTATTGTTCAATCTTGTAAAAATTTTTATACTTTATAATATTAGACAAAAATGGTTATGTGTTTGGTTCATTGTTTCTTAAATTTATCCAAATGTAAATCGATCTTGTTCTGGTTATAAATTCTTATTTTGATTGGTAATTTTAATTTCCTATTGGATTTTAAACGAATTAAATTAGTGCCGTTTTCCATATAATAAAGAGTTCCTTATGGAATATTTTAATCTTCGATGATTGGAAGTTCATCGTGATTTGAAATTTTCAATGGCAGTTACAAAATTAACTATTCTTAACCCGTACCTATATTTTGCATTAGTTTGAAGTACTGAAATCGAAGTCCCAACTGCTCATTTTTAAGATACGAATTTTATAATTTTTACTTTTATTTGTTTGACTTCGTAAAATGAAAGTTGATGATTTTTAATTTATCCATTGTTTCAATGAATGTGTACAGAAAAGGTTAAAAAAGTCTCGACGGGCACAGATTAATTTTCCCTTTGTAGAGAAATACAAAATAGATAATAAATTAAAGATCATTTTCTAGTTCTTTTCAGAACAGTAATTACTGTCCCGTTTCTCCTGATGACACCAAGAAACTATCTCCGGTTTTCTTCCTGAAAAATCCGAGTAGACCAGATCAAAACATGGATATAACGAATATTACAAAGGCCTCTGCAAATGTTTCAACCAAATGGCAACAGGTCATCTTGATAAATCGGCAATAGTTAAGCCAGTAACCCCAGTTGATGGATTTAAAAAACAGAAAAAGAAATTATCTGATGTTCCTGAAAAATCCATCTTCAAAATTCTCGTGGAAAACACATTCGAGGCTATATCGGAATCACTTAACATAGAAAATACTCAAAGATCTGCTGTTTCTACCGTCTCCAAACCTCCTTCCTACAGGTTTCAGATTCGAATCCTGGTGGTTAATGGATGTTTACTGGTGGTTAATGGATGTTTACTGGTGCTTCGGAATCCAGTAGGTCCCGGTCTAACTAGTCTAAAGTGTGCGCAAAATGACCGCAGAGCGGCAAACCAAACCTCCTCCCATCATGTTAGCTTTGACCAGCAATTATAACCTGGCTCTGCAAGAAATCCATAAGTTGTATCCTGAATCTGCAAATAAACTGCCAGGGGAAAAGTCAAGATCTGCGCAAGTTCAGAATATGAACACCGCGCCAATATGGCCCTCCTTGCACAGAAAAAATATGATCTCTACGTCATCAAGTCCAGAAATGAGAGGCCCTCAAAATAGTACTGAAATATCTACCTGTTAATAGAAATACAGAAGTCATCAAATCAGAACTTCAAAACCTTGCATTTACTGTAACCATTGTTGTAGCTCCTGAAAATGAGAACTAAAGCTCCACTCCCGATATTCTTAACGAAGTTGAAAAAAAAACAACCATGATGGCAGATATTTGCAAAATAAACAGATTGCTTTACTTCCTCATGCAAGTTGAACACTTTTCCAGAAGAAACCCGTACTGTGCAATGTTTTAATTGTAACCACTTTCACCATTCGAGTGTAAATTGTCACATACAAACCAGATGCCTTAAACCTGGGGAAGATCATTTAACAGCTGCTTGCCACATCAAAGAGAAGTTACCCAACCCAAAATGCATTAATTATGGTGATCATGGTTATATCCCTTCTTAGAGAGGATGTAAAGCATTCCTGAATGGTGATCCAAAAAAGGGACAAGCCATACCACAATATAAAACCAGTCTACAACTTCAAAAGAACCAAAACATCATAAAACCAAATGTCTCCCTGTTTACACAGCTTTTCAAGACTGCTCATACTTCACAACCTCAAATTCCTCCTATCACAGAAGTACCTGATTCTTCAGACCTTTTCACTGCACTTCAACTACTAAAAGAACTACAATATATCATGAACGCTTTCACCTAACTCAACGAAGATGTTAATCAAATGCACCAAGTAAAAAGTCCACTAGACAAATTTGGAATACTGATGATGGCACTGTCCACCAAAGATTCCCCATAAGATTTCAATCCTTTAAATATCCTGCAAGTCCTAATGTCAAGTATTTCAACTTTTTTGCAAAGCCTTAAAATTTATCCCATCGGAGATCGTGTCCCCTGATGGCACAGTGTCCTCAAAGAATTTGAAATTCCATTCATGCATTTAAAAACAGAAAATGAAATCTCAAAGCCCGCATTTAACATAGTTTGTCCTTTATAATATCCTCTTATCCATGCTGAACTTTTATTGCATTCAGATTATTTTTTTCTTGCAGTCAAAGGCCATCCTTCCATGCCAACTTTCGCAGGGCCAGTTACAAGCTTGACAGTTGCCAAAGGGAGAGACGCTACTCTGAAATGCGTCGTGGATAACCTAGGAGACTACAGGGTAATTGCAAGATTTCATCGCATTTTACTTTTATTAGTAGTAATTTTTATGCATTTTTTAAATATATATGTTGGAAGGTCACAGAGGATTAAATATCCAGGTAGAATTACAAAATAATATTTAATTACGACACACACAAACACAAAACAATTACACAATAAATAATTAATATATCAATAGAAAGATGTCGGTGCAGCTGAAGGTTCAACTCCTCATTCACTACACATTTTTACTTCACTCTCACGTACTGAAGTAGTGCATTTCTGCTAGGAACTCAAGGGACATCTAATTATCATGTCAAGTTATCAGCTGGATGCGGTTGCCATTTAGTAGGAAAGGAGGTGTCGAGTGCATGGCATCTAATATCACCACCCTCATATACCCTATATAATATAAAGTAGAACTCTTTAAGTCCAACCTCGATAAGTCGAAAACCTCCAAAACTCGAAAAAATTTTTTGTTCCCTTCCCTTCAAGCCCCAAAACCTCCATTACTCGAAATTTCACCCCTCTATATGTCGAAATAATTATTCAATCCCCACAAGACATTTTGGTACATATTTTCCCTCCGTAACTCGAAAAAAAAAATTGGACCTCTGTATCTCGGACATTAGCAATGTTTGATTTTACAATCTTTTTTACAACCTTTACAATTCGATCATTTGAAATGATTTCAGAATTATTTTGATTTTTTATTGTAGTACATAATATAACTTCTAAGTTGCAAACAAACATGTTTATTACCTCTGTAGCTTGAATTTTTACTTATTTTACCTCTCTAACTGAAAATAAGTTAGAAAGAATCTAAACCTCTACAAGTCTAATATTTCCTTACAAAATCCGCGTAAGTCGAAAACTCTATATCTCGAATTATTTGGCTTCTCCCTTGAAGTTCGACTTGCAGAGGTTTTACTGTATATGTATAGGGTAAAAAAAGTAAAACAGTAATATTAGTATATTATAGTTAGATAGTTAAACTGTGACAAATGTTTTGCATCATCTGGCCATTCTTTAGTAAAACTGTTTCAGGTTAGGTGTGTACCTAGACTAACAGTGAAAAGTGAGCCTTTCCATATGACTTAGTAGCTGGCTATAAATCACAAGATAAATTGGTTAGCTGGAAGGTCTTAAAGCTTTGAGGAATTGAGTTCCATTATATGTTGTTGAAATTGTCCAGTAAGGATGATCAAAAGCCTGAAACACAGATCTCCCTGATACATTCTGTATTAGAAAATGCTCAACCTTGTAAAAAAAATTTATTGGTGTTCCTTTATTTACTTCCTGGTAATTTAGACTATCTAAATAACATAATACATTTTTTATTATTTGATTCCACGAAAGTTTTCAATTGTTTTCATTAAACTAATTGGCCTTATTTTACACAGAATATGCAAATTAAAAAAGAAAAGATAATAAAAAAATCAAAGTAAGAGGGAAAAATGGCAAAATTCTACCATTTTTCTCCCATTGCATAATGTATTTGTAACAGCAAATAATAAACATCATAAATTTTTGCTCTTGTTATAATGATACTTGACTATGCTTATTTGTAAATATATTAGTACTACTTTAATAGTCAGCATCTGTCTGCTTTTGTGAAAGATCATGCATTTTTGCATCGCAAAGTTTCTTCGTCTGACCGAAATGACCCTGTCTAGTAGGTAGCTTGGGTGCACGTGGACAAGCAGACCCTCCTGACCATCCACACCCACGTGATCACGAGGAACAAGCGGGTGTCCGTGTCGCACTACAACTTCAGGACGTGGCTGCTGCACCTGAAGTACGTCGAGCAAGAAGACAGCGGCTACTACATGTGCCAAGTGAACACACAGCCCATGATCAGTCAAGTGGGCTACCTAGAAATCGTAGGTGGGTCCGATTTCATCCATGTCAGTTCATTTCTTTCTTTCTATTTTTTTATAAAGGAAAACACTTACTTCTCTTAATATCTTTTAAATAAAATGCCACAAGCGTATGTATAATTTAAAATTAAATACTTTTTTTAGGTGAAAACAGTAAATGCTAATATAGCGAAAGTGGCGCATACGATGTCAGATTATGAGGTTCTCTAAAGCATTCTGCCACGCGTTAAAATTATTATTGCCTATAAAATTATGGGTTTGGGAGAGCGGGAGGTTTGTGTCCTTCATCACTTTCATTCGTGTCCTTGACCACTTTGAATTTTGGATATTTTTTCCTGAACTTTCCATAACAATCCTGTCATTTTTTTAAAGGTGTCATCTAGTGACATGAAAATCAATTGGCGATACAAAATAGGAATTTTATTTAATTAAAAATATATAATATATTTTGTAATTACTGGCTACAAACTAAATAAAAATAATAATAAATTTAAAGAAAAAAATAAATGTTACAGCATATAAGTTATGCTGTACTGGCATCTGGCAACTGGCGTACCGATTACGGAGTACCTATGGGGATATGTCCCGTAACCTCCTCATCTTAATTCATAGATAAATTTACAATTTTAGTTGGCTGCTTAAGGCTGGTATAAAAATACAAGATAGAGTTTCAAAAAATTAAAATATGGCGCTCTACGATTTAAAAAATACTAAAAATAAATGAAAGTAAATACAAAATAAAAATTAAAATTAAAAATAAAAGGATTTAAGTTTAAATTCGGTACAATTAGGGAGCAGTTATGCTGTAACATACATGCATTCATTTTTATATAGACAGATTTTAAAATTAGATTTATCCGCGCATTCAATATGTTCGCAGTTCCTCCCGAATTTGTAAACGAAGTCGTCAATCGCAACATATCGGTGGCAGAGAACGCCAACATCTCTCTGTCGTGCAGAGCGACGGGACATCCGGTGCCCAAAATCAAATGGAGGAGGGAGGACGGACAGCCCATCATAGTTGAACAGAAGAAAGGTGAGCATTTATTTTAATTAATTGATGTTGCTTCGTCTGTATTGCACCCAACTGAGACTCGTTGTTTTTCTTGTGGGGGGATTTCTAATACAATTAAAACATATATGTAATGTACAGGCTGGGGAACCAGAATGTAACTTAGCGTGGTTGTGTTGAGATACTTGAGACACAGGTTGGAGAACTCGCAACTTTATTGACACATGAATGAACACCACACACATACAATTAAAAACGCGCAATATGTAAAACATTTAAAGACAAATAAGTATAGATTCGGGGAAGAATTCTACTTCTAAATCGAAAATCCGAAACTAGGATGCACGCTTGGTGCACGAAATATACATTCTCTCCGAATGAGAGTCTGTAGGCCAACTACTGCGCAAAGTTGAGCTAAATATATTTCCTCTCAGTATGAGAGACTAGATGAACTAAACGTTTCTCATCTGGAGAGCAGATTGGGCTCTGCTTCCTCTTGGGGGAGAATCTCGAGGATCACTGACCATTTCTCCTGAACGCCGAAGAGTGAGCTCTTGCCAATGAGTAGAAGGAAGCACAGTTACAAATAGAGTTTTGAAAGCAAATTAGTTACGAATTAAAGTTTTAGTAAAACTAACTCTTGTAAGCAATGGTCAAATTCATCCAATGTACAGTAAACCCTTTCCTTTAAAGGCTCGTTCCCACCGAGGCGAGAGACGTGAAGATGCAAGAGGCAAGCGACCAAATTTTTTTGAACCCCTTCACAGCGAAACGTCAGAAATAGCATTACGCATAGTGAAAAACCGCTTGAAGTTGAAAGTTGGGCTACTCCACGCGGCGAACTGCAAACCGGTTTCAGGCGACCGCGGTGAGGTCAAATTTTGGTCGCTTGCATCTTGTCGCCTTGGTGAGCACAAGCCTTAAGAAAGAATCTAGTGAGTTAAGGTGATAAATTAAAACAGATAAAATTATACAGTATTACTCATTACAATTATGTGTAATTATAAACTATACATTTATTGAAACTATGTGTGCAAGATGAGAATCTTCTCTCGGAATACATAAACGTTTTCCAGAGAACCATACCTTTAAGATGTATATTTTTCCGGAAAAATGGGAAAGGAAAGTATGGTATCATATCGTATTGAAAATAAGCTTTAATAGAAACAAGAACAACATTAGTTGCATAGAGCATTATGGTGCACTTACCACCATACATAACGAGACATGCATTCATGTAACATACAATATTTAGCTACATATGATCCAACAGTAAAGTATTCAAAAGTGACAGCAGTATACAGACTAATGGCCGCTGTGGTTTCTTTTCCCCACATTGTGGTAATGAAGATGATGATTACTTCTGCTATTTCTCAGTCCATCGTTCAATCTGTCGATGACATAAGCGTCGGGACGACTACATGATAGTGAGGGTTTATTCCTGTCACTTTATAATGCATTGCTGGTATACTGACAGTAGATAAAGAACAAACCACAATATGCACCAACTGAATACATTACCACTATGCGAATATGGCCTATAGTTTTAAACAATACGAACCCTGCGACGGCTGTTTGTTTGAATAACAGACACGTGCCAATCGTCCATCTCTCTTTAAACTGTTCAACCTTCCGCAAGATAAATTTTTAATTTTTGTTTTTACTTTCTTAAATATTTTTGTTTCTCGCTTATTCTGCAGTTCAGGATTCCAATAAAGATTACTTTCCCTGCACTAGACGTGACGTCATATTTTTTCTTTCGGTATGTGACGTTATATTTTTCACCAAAACTATTCATCGTTTGTAGAGATATGGTTTCTTAGGTCAAATTTTATGTACCGAGGATTCAAACCATATTTTCTGTCTTTTCTAAAGTAACAAGAACATGAGGATATGATTCCAAAGAATAATAATTTCCATATTAAATTGATATTCTTTTTGTTTTACAGTGGAACTGTATGATGGCGAAGAACTAGTTTTACAGAAAGTGTCTCGTCAAAGCATGGGGACATATCTGTGCATAGCTTCTAATGGAGTACCACCAGCTATAAGCAGAAGGATGCATGTGGATATTACATGTAAACCTTATTTTAAATATTTCATCTTTTAAAATGTATTCAGTATCATCATTCTTTATTGATATTTAACTTCGTATCTCTTTACAGTTAAATAACTTTCTATTATTTATTTGGCTTTTTAAAGTAACTTTTTTTTTAAAATATGGTCTTCTTATTTTAGATCAGATGTCATTTAATTCAAAATATAGAAATTTTTGTTTTTTAAATCAAGAAAGTTACCCTATAATGCGTAAATCTTATGAAAACCCACTCCTTTATACTTTATTTTATTTACTTTACTTCCTTATTTATTTACTTACTTTATACTTTATTTATTTTTTTTTTTTTACTTCTATGTATGAAAGAGCGAAGCACATCTCAAATAAAAAAGCAGTTTGTTAGCAAAAAATTATTAATAATTTCACATGTATTCAACATTCATTTGTTAACACTCTTGATATCATGGCACAAGCTTTTGTAAAAATTGAACACAAAATTTCGCCTAATGGGAATGCAGCATTAACGATTTTAACATTTCATTACTAGCGAAATGCTGGAAAGTAAGTCAAGTAAAAGAAAACGAAGAAGTCATCGGATTGCAAAGAAATTTTAACTCATTTGGAAAGTTAGGGCAACTATATAATATCGATACGTTTCCTTTATTCATTATTGAAAATCTATAGAAGACGCATAAATCTCGATGAATTTCTGTTGCATTTTACATCCACATTTGAATGGAGAAAGTTAACCATCATTAGCCTCACATTAGGCAGAACTTTGTATTAAGACAGCCATCGTAAGACGCTGTCTCACGAAGACTATACTGAACTGATGATTGTGTGCAAAAGACAGATGTCTGCTACTGCATAAATGTGATTTGACCAACATTGCCATTCAGAATTTATACCCATTTCGCTTTTTTTTTTTTTTACAACCCACATATTGAATGAATGAAAAAAATAATAATAAATGGCTGTGTATCAAATTTACCAAAATTTAAGATTATGAAGGAATTCTTGAGGCCACCGACGAGTTCTTTAGAACATGCACGGAATCGTGCAAAAGAACTGAATTAAAATCCATCTCTTGGTGAAAGTGTAAATCAACTATGCATCCCACTGTAACTTTGCCAGGTATCATTTGAAAGTTCTTAGTGCAATGCACTGTCTTGACAAAAAGTACGGAAGAATAAAATATAATTGTTATCATCATAGTCAGACTTCTACCAAGTCAATTAAGTCAGATTTCTTCCTACAGGTGGTTTATCACAACAGAAATTGGTCCTTTTCCCTCCATCTATGAGTAGACGACTCATGGGGTATCCGTCCCTCGCTGCTATGTTCTGAGTATTTATCACGACAACAACTCCAAAATAATACCTGTTTTTAAATGTAAAGTATTTTTTTTATGTGCATTGTAATTTCTGAAAGTTAAATTAAGGACAAACTGGAATTCCCCAGTAGATGGCGTGCTAAATTTCCTAATACGGGGAACCAAGTTCAAAATCCAAGCAAGCGAAGCCAAACTAAAAGCTTTCGTGTCAATGTCAGGGAAGCAAGCGATAAATCTTTCATTAGGCTCGCTGTGGAGTGGGGGAGTGTCCGCCCTTTTTTTAAAGATGCTCTCTCTAGGGATGTTCTTTCAAAATTTTGGTGACACTAGATCATGCACAATGAGCCCGATGTGCGTGCAGCATAGCAGGCATATCGGGATGGCACGACAGTCCTGGATATCATTGAATCTGGAATATATTTATGTTTTAATGGCAAATTACCCAGATGAAAAATCCCTGCATTCGAAAACCATAACTAACTCAGTGCTTTCATCCATGAAGCAACCTAAACAGTGACTAACCATTGCAGGGGTTGGTGGAGTAATAATCGTATGATCGTGATTGTCTCCTTCCAACTGTCACGCATGGAGGTGGATCTATCATGATATGGGCCCCCGTTTCGTGGTTTTCGGCTGGACCAATTGTAACCCTGAAAGAAAGGATCACTGGGGAGAAGTATAGAGAAATTTTAACTGACCAGGTTTATCTATGATGCAAACTTTGCTTCCTGAAGGAGATGGAATTTTCCAGGATGATAATGCACCCATCCATGCATCCATGGGACTTGTCCAATCATGGCTTGATGAAGTTAAACATCTACCTTGGCCTGCGCAGTCACCCGACCTCAATATCATTGAACCGTTAGGGTCTATTTTAGAGCATTCAATACGGAATCGATATCCTCCACCGGCATCTCTCCCAGAACTTTCACAATATCTCCATGAAGAATGGTACAATACTCCTCTAAATACTATTCTGCACTTGTATGAATCGATTCCTAGGTGAATCCAAGTTGTATTACATGCCAAAAGCTGTCCTACACCATATTAATAAAGGATTCTTTATAAATCTATGGTGTTTCCATTATTTTGATAACGTTCGTATGTGACTTAGTGAGTGCAAATAATTAGAAGAAAAAATAAAGATAATTAGAGGTCAATTTTTTTCCAGTTCCACCGATGATATGGATCCCCAACCAGCTGGTGGGGGCGTCTGAAGGTCAGACAATCGCCCTTGAGTGCAACACGGAAGCCCATCCCGCGGCCACCAATTTCTGGGTGAGGAACGACCACGTGGTTGGCACCTCGGACTCCAAGTTCGAGACCTACCAGATTGTCAACGGATACAAGGTGCACATGAAGATCGTCATCAAGAACCTGGACGACAGCGACTTTGGGATTTATAGATGTGTGTCCAAAAATGCGCTGGGAGAAACTGCTGGTTCAGTTAACCTGTATAGTAAGGCTTGCTTTCTATCATAAAATGTGTATACACGTAATAATTTTTAAAGTATGTAGCTCCTTACATCTATATGATTACCAAATCGTTACCATGTACAATTGAAAAAGATTAAACAGTTAACAAAACTAAAGGTCTTGATGACCGAATGGCTAGCGCTCTGTCGCTCGGTACCACAAGTTTCGGGTTCGAATCCCGGCGGTATCATGGATGTTTGTAGTGGTTCGGAATCCACTTTAAGCTGTAGTTCCCGGTCTCATATGACCGTAGAGCGTCATAGAGCCCAGTCAGACTTCTTCTCGCCCACATCATTCCCAAACCGTAAAGGAACAACTCAGCTCTAGGCACAGGGATGTGATGTGATGTGGTTTGGTATAGTAGTAGTTAATAAAACTACTACATTAAAAATAATAAAATTCCATGTAGATTTGGAAAGGAGTGGCAATTGTAAAAAGTTGATGAAAAATTAATTTTAAATTTATTATACTTAATATATGGATATAATAGCAAACGTAATATAAATGTATTGCTTAAATACGATATTATAATCAAAACAAAGTTAATTTTGAAAAATTTTGCTAAAAATTTATTGTTTTAGTTGCGGGTCCTAGGTACTTACTGATCCATGTGTTGTACCGAGTTTTAGTAGGATGATTCCTAATTTAATTACAAATAATTCAGATAATGTTTAAAAAAAAAAATTTCCAGTATTTTTTTTTTTTTTTTTTCTGTTCGATATCTAAAAAACAGTTTAAGCTTTAAATATTTTTTGAGGAAAAAAAAACGCTTTCTTTTTTATATGTAAATAGGACAATATGCTAATTTGATAATGTATCATTTTATCTTCCAGAAGTGAGAGCCACTAGCTCTTATAACAAAAACATTCCTCCGACATCTACATTTGCCGATCTAGACATTATCAATATTCCAGGTAAATATTCTTGCCTTATATATAATTTTCTAAAGACGTTCTATTTCCTGAACTTTCTTGGTTTTATTAATATTATATATGAGACAGTGTAATCCATTTAAGCCATAAGAATTGGTTATACTATGTGTCCAAAAAGTAAGATAATTTCTTTTTTTCAAAAAATCTTTATTTATTCTTCCAAATTTATTTAATCGCCTTCAAAGTAATGCCCTCCAGACACAATGCATTTATGCCAACTTTTTTTCCAATCCTCAGGGATAGCCTTCAAAGCGCGCGGCGATTCACGTTGAATCTCTTCAATCGACTCAAAATGGTGTCCCCGGAGTGGCCTTTTGAGTTTAGGAAATAGTCAGAAGTCGCACGATGTGAATGGGGTGGTTGTAGAACGATATGGGTTTCATTTTTGGCGAAAAAGTCACGAAGAATCAATGCAGTGTGATCTGGCTCATTCAGTGTTTTCGGTACCAATCGAGATTTGATGCGTTTGAGGCCCAAAATGGAATTTACCGATCCTTTTGAAATTCCAACATCATCTACAATGTCCCTAATTGTAAATCGACGGTTTGCAAGCACCAAATCTTTAATTTTTTGGACGTGAGTTTCGTCGGTTGAGATTGATGGTCGACCAGAGGGCTCTTCGTCTTCAACGCGTTCTCTGCCTTCTTTGAACTGTTTATACCACTTGTAAACATTTCTTTCCGATACAGGAATGCTCACCGAATGCATTCTGCAACGTTCTATACGTTTCCCAAATAAAATTTAATGTAAGTTCTTTGCTCAATTAATTCAGACGTTTCAAAACGTCAGACATTCGGACATTTTCAGACATTCAATCAGTTTTAGCGTCTCACAAAGCCAAGGGTAACTCAAACACTAATGAATATTTTGACGTCAAATTTCACACATATGTCAAGGACAGTCAAAGCAACCTAAAAAAGAAAAAAATTGCAATTCCATAAGCCTCTGGATTTTTAAATTGGAAATTGGTCTTACTTTTTGGACACAGTAGTAAGCGGGGTTGTTTGCAATTTTATCCTTACGTCGGATTTTTTTTTTTTTTTTTTTTTCTCTCCTTTTTGGATAAGATTCTCTTTATAATTCTTTATAATTTTTACACATAAAATCAAATAATTTTTCTTATTTTCACCCTAAATATAAACATTCACTGACCCATATCTTAAATGTATTTTATGGAATTATCGCTACATATGTCTTTAAGTGATTATAACAGTCTCATTTGTATTATATTTACAGTAATAAATATCTATAATTTCATCATGCAAAAACAATTAAAAATAATAAAATACAAAAAAAAACCCAAACAATTAATAAATAAATAATAACAAGCAAGGGATAAAAAGGTTCAATATAAGTGGAATTTAAAGAAAAAAATGCCTTAAATTTTTATTAAGCTAAATTTATTTTAAAAATAACGCAACAGAAAGTGCGAGAGTTGAACTTAACTGGAATTAAAATTAACTTAAGTCTGGGTGATACGCTGATCGCCCTTTGTCAAAGAATTGAATTTTTTTTTAAAGGTTTTAATTTTTTTTTAACAAAATCAACTGCTAATATAAAACTCTTACTAAAATTCATGCAACTTCTAATGTTATCTACGTCGTGGTCGAACACTACTGCTACGATAACATTATTTAGAAAAAAATTTTATTACTAAATGCATAATCGAACTGAAAAGTTCTTAAGTTCTTTAGATCAATTTTTATACTTCAACAAACTTTAAATGCACAATAAAAATATTTAAGACATGTGTATCACTTTAACTGTGTGTTCTACTGCAATTTTTCTGTATCAACGTAAATGAGAAATTCTTCTACATAATAAAGAAGAATTTTAAAAATAAATGACTTTTCTTCCCGAAATTTTGTCTATGGAGATACTCTTAGGTATTTAATAAACAATAAATACTTTTTATTAAATAAATATTAACTTACTTAAAAATAATTGTGATTAGCAAAATGATATGTTGTTGCTGTAATGTAATAATTTATATTCATTTGAATAGTATATTTTCTTAGAAAATATATTGGATGTCTTATTACATTCAATTTTGTGCAATTTTCATACAATTAAAAAAAAATAGTCTTTTTTTTAATAATCGAAGCCTTCAAAGCATAGGTAAACAAACGTCGTTTTCATTTCATCAGTAGTTAAAAATCAAATTTTTGAACTTCACTTAATGGGAAATATATTTTAATGTTTGAATCTAATGTTTGAGAAAAAATATACACTGAAGTGACAAAAGTCATGGGATAGCAATATGCAAATTTTCAGATGGCAGTAGCATCGCGTAGAACAGGTATAAATGCGCAGTGCTTTCATTTCTGTTCAAGTTATTCATATGAAGAGGTTTTGACGTGATGATGACCGCACGACGGGAATTAACAGACTTTGAACGCGGAATGTTAGTTGGAGCTACACGCATGGGTCATGCCATTTCGGAAATCGTTAGGGAATTCAACATTCCCAGATCCACTGTGTCAAGAGTGTGCCGAGAGTATGAAATTTCAGGCATAACATCCCACCATGGACAGCGCAGTGGTCGACCGCCTGCACTTAACGACCGAGACCGGCGACGTCTGCAAAGAGTCGTAAATTCTAACAGACAAGCAACACTGCGTCAAATAACCGCAGAAATCAATGTGGGACGTACAAGGGACTTGTCTGTTAGAACTGTGCGGAGAAATTTGGCTTTCTTGGGCTATTCCAGCAGAAGACCGACTCGAGTGCCTTTACTGACAGAGCGACATCGCTTGCAGCGACTCTCGTGGGCACGTGAGCATATCGGTTGGTCCCTAGATGAATGGAAAACCGTGGCCTGGTCCGATGAGTCACGATTTCAGTTGGTAAGAGCTGATGGTAGGGTTCGAGTGTGGCGCAGATCCTACGAAGCCATGGACCCAAACTATCAGCAAGGCACTCTTCAAGCTGGTGGTGGCTCCGTAATGGTGTGGGCTGTTTTTTCATGGCATGGACTTGGTCCTCTGGTGCGACTGGACCGAACATTGACTGGAAATGCTTATGTTCAGCTACTTGGAGATCACTTGCAGCCATTCATGGACTTCATGTACCCAAACAACGATGGGATTTTTATGGATGACAATGCGCCATGTCACCGGGCCACAACTGTTCGCGATTGGTTTGAAGAACATTCTGTACAATTCCAACGAATGATCTGGCCACCTAGATCGCCCGACATGAATCCCATCGAGCATTTATGGGACATCATCGAGAGGTCTGTTCGTGCCCAAAATCCTGCACCATCAACGCTTTCACAATTATGGACGTCTATCGAGACAGCATGGCTCAATATTCCTGCAGAAGACTTCCAACGACTTGTTGAGTCCATGCCACGTCGAGTTGCTGCACTTCGCCGGGCGAAAGGAGGGCCGACACGATATTAAGAGGTATCCCATGACTTTTGTCACTTCAGTGTAAATGTTGGTCAACAAAATTGAATTAGCTAGCCTTTTTCAAACAAAAACTTAATGCGGATGTATACGAGTATAATAAAAAGTACCAATCTTAAAGCTTACGAGAACGAAATGTTTTAGAGCAGGCAATAATGTATTTCTCAATCTTTTCTAGATCATTCTGAAGAGACAATACTAGAAAAAGCTGGCATTCAAGATAATTTATCTTTTCAAGAAGAAGAAACAGAAATTAGTGTTGAGCATAGTACAGGTATGTTATCATGTTCCCTATTTTATTTTACTAATAGTTCCCTCGTCTTTTCTTCAATCTTCATAATATATATAAATGCTAGCACAAGGGTGGCCAACCAGTGGCACGCCTTGAACATTTTTCCGGCCCGTGAGATTTATCATATTTTTACAAAATGGCAAAAACAAAACAAAATGGCATACAAAATTTTATAATGGCCAAAGTAGCGAAAACCAATGCATTAAAAAAATACATTACGCGTGCATCCATATATGCAAAAATTAACTGTCGAAATTATGAGAAAAAATTAACTTTCATTTTAAAATAATATTCTTGCGAATATATGACAGATATTGCATGTTTTATTTATGAGTATACAGTTAGGAGTTCATTGTAAGGAAAAGATAACCTTATAGACCAGGGGTCTCCAAATTTTCCAGCCTTAGGGCCATACTGTTTACTCCAGTAAGTACCAAGGGTCAAAACCGTTTTAATTTTTCTGCCATTATCTATAATTTCTAGAATAGTACGCGCTCTGAGCGAGCATACGCTTGCTAACTACAAACTATTGCCAGTGAAAAATCACATTTACCTAAATTTCATTAGTATTTTTTTACAAGTGGAAACCCTGCGGTTTCATTCGCGTTAATTTAGCTTTTCCGTTCCTGAGAGATTTTCAGGATAAAAATCATGTTTGATTCAGGATATATATATTCCAAACATCGATATACATACATATGCGATACTCTTTACCCCAACATAACTACCGAGGGTAACCACAGGATGTTCACTAATTTACAATGTTAGTGGGATTCATTTCAATTATTTGTTACTTGTTATGCTTAAGTTAAATTTTCTGCGTATTATGCTTGTCATTAAGCTTTACCCAGCAAGTCAATAAAAACGTGTTATTATCATTCTGTATTTTTTTATCTAACTTATTACAGCAACAATAAGCTATTCGCTGTCGCGGGCCGGAATTGGCCCGAGGGCCGTAGACCCCTGTACTAGACGATAGATTTAATCGCATCAAAGCATTTCAGAAGAAATTGTTGGTATTCGAATCGCAATTGAAAAGTAATAACGCTCACCACTTTCCATTGTTGAAAGAATTTAAGAAATCAAAATGTAACAACTACATAAAATATGTAAAAGAAATAAGAAAACTATATTTAGATATATAAAACTGTTTTTTATATTTCATTTTTAGTGTTATATATTTCTTTACAACTTGCGTTTAGTATCATTATTATTATATTATATATGTTTACATGCAAGAATAATAGTAAACATAATAATAATAACCCATTATGTTTCAATTTTATACTCCAAAAAAATGTCTATAGTGAGACTACCTAATATGGGGATATATAATTTTATATGCAGCCCGCGAAGTTACGATACATTTCCAAAGTGGCCTGCCTAGTTCATATAACCCGTCTTCTGAATATAAAATTTAACAATTATTTTATATCAAAGAGATAATTTGGTATTATAAATCAGAGATAAGCTCCTTTTTTTTCATTGCTAGCATGGATGTCAATAAAATATGTTTTAATGTGAATAATTAATTAATAAGTTGCTTATTTAGTATCGCATAAATATTAAGAGATGTAATATACATACATCCCTTACAAGCATTCTGAATTTATAGAAAAGCCCTTTTCAACAAAGACATTTCCATAAAAGAGTGTTAAAATCAGTTAAACAAATTGCTGTAAATCAGATACATACAAAGTTATAAATAATATTTGGGGGCAGAGTAGTCATCTAATCTGCTTTCACTTCGTTTATGTGCAAGCATACTGGCTTGTACTGAAAGAGTATCCCAAACTTCTGTATAATTTTCATATATCTTATCCCCTTTAATGTCAGATATCCAATTGTTTGAAATTAAAATTTGAATACACAGAGATAATCGTTTGAAATCTACTTTGATGTTACATACAACTGCTAGGTCCAGGCATGATATCCCTTTGGTTAACGGGAGCTTTCTAATATTTTTAAATGTACTCACACAATGCTTGCAAAATAAATTTACTTCAATTCTTTTACCTCTTTTAAAAAGTTTAAGTTAACATTGGGCCCATCTATAGTTTAATTGATGTTTGATTGGAAAGCTTAAATTTCTATTTTTGTAGGACAATAAATTTTCATTCTCCATTAATCAATTTTCTGTAACTTAGAGCCGTTATTTCCCAAAAAGCAAGGTAAACTTATGCATAATTCTCTGTAAGAAGGACATCAAAGATGAGTATAGAAAGGAAGCCATAGGGGTATCATTTTGAAAATCAGAAATGATTCAATTTTTCAAGCCGAGATAAAAAAAAAAAAAAAAATGGTTATTTTTTAACTTAGTGAGTTTATCTTTGATGCACTTTGAAACGGGAAGGAAATTCTTAGAATTAATGTACTACTTTTTATATTTAAGAGATGACTGGACAAACTCAGTAATGTGCGGTAGAATTTCCAAAGCTCTGTCAGCTACTGCGGTGGTTTTCGAGCCATCAAACAGAACAAAATCATTTGAGGAATCGGATCTTCGTCTGGAACATCCTTAAATAAATAATATAAATTATTTCCTAGATCTTATCCTTAAAGGCACAAACAATTGTATGCAGTCCACATGTCTGATACTTAGAATCATCTGGTGACAATCCTTCTTTTACCTCTTCTAAAAATTTTAAGTTGACACTGGGCCCATCTATAGTTATCTGCACTATTTTTTTATTTTTTTCAAATCAATATATAGGGATGCCAAAACATCCTTGAAAATTTTCAGTAAATCTTTAGCAAAAGAATGCTGAAAAAAATACAGATTTCAAGTATCTTGTAATAACTTAATCTTTGTCGTTACAAAATCTAATCGTTATATCCAACTGATGTTTTTGTGAAATTTTTGTTTAGTGAATCGTCAAATCCTATTACAAAATATTGGCAATTTTTATATTCTTCACGAAGCTTGTTTGAAAAATATGGAGAAAAAAAATCCAAAAATGCTGAAAACAAGCAATTTTTGTTGTTGTAGAGTATCTTTTTAGCAATATCGCTGTTGATTGCAACATGATTTTTAAAAGGGGTACTGAACTTGATCTAAATGACGAGTGCTCTGCTAGACAGTGCAAAGTCAGAATTTCTGCCTCAGTGACTTCTTCAGTAATTACAAAATATTGTAATGGTTGATTTTCATCTTTTGAAATAGATGGACTATTATTCATTGAAGTACTTTACTCATATGGCTTAAAAATTGATTTAAGCTTTTTGGTTTATTATACGCGTAATAACTTTTTGGTGTTTTTCATTATTATTTTATATGGCTGGCGAGGGCTTGCTTACCACACACAATGCAGAAATTTTATCACTTTATTTCCGATAGCCAATGGCTCATTTGTAACAATTTTTCATTCTTGTAACGAAATAACGAGATAATGACCATTAGAAAAATTTAACCGAAAATGCCAATGCAAAAATAATTTTTATTGATAAATGCATAAGTGATAAACAACACTGAAATTTTCTGAAGGTGTAAAACTCTTACACTAACCACTGCCTCTTCCGCTAAAATGTGTTTTGCCGATTCATTTATGCAAGACAGAAAACCGTCCTCTGAAACACAAAAATAATCACATTTTGTATGAAATCACGAGGGTGGAAAATCAAAAAATGATTTTCGTAACAGGGCAAATACATTTTTGAAGTAGCTTTCTCTCATTGATTTCGTAGCAGTATATTTTTACATTAACAGTTTAGACTTCAAGGTATATACAAATATTGTTCTAATGCAGCTGGCAATACAGACAGTCTAGTCTTTATGCCATAAGCAAGTGCTGCGCCGCTGTTGCTCATTTAGCACTACCCGGGAGGCACATGTAGCTTGAAGATATGCTACAGACGTGAGTAACACTACCCCCACAATGCTGTGTGATAATACAAGACCAGGACGTTTAAAGTGGATTCCGAACCACTACAAACATCCATGGCACCACAGGAACTCGAAACCTGCGGTACCGAGCACCAGAGCGCCAGCCACTCGGCCCCTCTAGGCATATACTAATTACATATTATTTAGCAATTGTATGATTGATATGAAAATATGACGCATGATTTATACCAAAATTAATTTCATATCATATTCAAAATTCAATACAAAATTAATTTATTAATGTATTAACACTCGATTCTAATTTTCTTGTAAAAAATTTATTTAATGCATAGATTAGAAAATAATTGTTTATTTAATGTATATTAATAATAATCCATTATTAAATTGGATACATTTCAGTAATATGTATTTTTTAAAGGCTAATAATTTTTGTTTATCCTTACAACTGCGAATATTTTAGAATTCTTAGCAATGACTTTTTTAAATGGATTTCATATAAAAATAATTTCATATTTAATGGGAAAAATATATTACATTTTTCTGAACTTTATTTTGTCATGCATTTTTACATTAAATATGCTATTTAATTAAAATATGAATTACTTTAAATGAATGGTTGTAAGAAATAAGATTCATTTAAAAACATCGAAGTTTCAATTGTGTAACAGTAAACAAGCATTTTCTCCTCCAAGTTATTTCTATTTGTATAAACAGTAGTGTTTTTTTTAATTTTAAAATTAAATCTAAAATAATATACAAGGCAATTTTTGAAAAAAATAGAAAACTTAACGTCATGCATAAGGAGAATGAGCAATAATTACATGTTGGTAAATAATGGATACATGTTTTGAAATATTACTTTTGATAATTTTACTATTTCTAGATATAATGTAGTGGTAGATTTTCGGTGGGAAAAAAAATGCAATGACAAATAAATGAATTGCTCTAATCCTTCAAATGACAGATTACAGCTAATTCGTAAATTATTAAAAATAAAATTATTTAAAAATTTAACAATAAAAAAAGGGGACAAATAAAACAGTTGTAGACAAAAATTATGCAAGGTGGTGAATAATTAATAAACGTAAAATATTAATGAGATTTAATAAATTAATTTAAGCTTTATAATTATTTCCAATAAATGTATTGAAACATTTAGTACTATATATTCGCAAACAAATTATTTATCCTATTTGTTCCTGTACAGAACAATAGATGGCGCTACGATATAGCGTCTAATCCAGGGACGGGCAAACTACGGCCCGTGGATAGAATTTTTAATTTGCCAGTCCGAGGTAAATTAAAAGAAATATATATTTATATATCCATCTCCTTTGATTAAATATTTGTTTCTTCTTTTTCAAAGGACTGATGATCTTTTTACTTTCCCTCTTTGCTTTACAAAACATAAATCGACCAAAATAGCAAGCAGAGACACCTTTCAATCGGTATAGTTTGTTAATTATAGTAGCTGTAGATTGGCGCCAACAAGCGTTATCTCCTTTTTGGGGAGCAGACATGGGAATCCAATATAGGTGATTTAGACCTCACATGTGGCAGACTGCTCATTTTAAGCTCCAGCCAGCCACTTTTTCTTTTGGCGCAAGTTCTAATATTATTGATTGTGTTTGGAAAGATTGCGGACATATAGCATCATGAATAGTGGTGAAATTATTAGTAGTAGAAAGAAGAAAATTAGAGTATCTAGTGCTTGTTTGGATTATGCATAAAATATTTCAACCCCAAAATGGCTACTAAAAGACAAAGTTGATTCAGAGTACCCTGCTTTCAATGATGAATGGGCCTGGAAATTTTTTTTACTGTTGTAAAGATAAACCAGTGTGTCTCATCGCAAATTCATCCATGTCATTAACATATTTAAATTGTAATACTTGTATATTGTTTTTAAAATTTTAGAAAAATTTATCTTGGCCCGCCAAACTTTTTTTGATTTTTGGCCCTGACCAAAAAGTTTGCCCATCTCTGGTCTTCATGATTTAAAAAAATTTTGCCCTATGAGAAATGTCGATGTAACCAATAAATCCTATTGCCAGCAAAAAATGTCAAAAGAAATCTTGCACCATTGGTTAATTCATACCCCTTGTAATAATAATCTCAAGTGAAGCCTGAAGATAATCTGAAAAATAGCCTAATATGAAGGTGCTTTAAGGGATGAACTTTAACATAGATTTGCCACCCTTGAAATCGTCAAATAATTACCTTAACATGTATTTTAATTACCAATTGAAATGCATAACTGCTTGAGCTTATATTTTTTAAAGACAATTAAATTTTCAAAATAAGTAGAATTAAATTTAATTATGTACATATCCTCCAAGATAGATAATATTTTTGAATTTTGTATGGGTTCTTCTAATTGTAAGCAATTTATTTCCACAGAAAAATTATCTTTCAGGTACTTCCAATTCTTTGAGCAATCAACTCTCACCTATGGAACCAAGTTTAGCAATTACACTTCTGCTTCTTATCCTGTAATGAACATCCATGCAAATAACAAATGCAAGCTGACTTGATTGTTGAAATGGTTTTTTTTTTTTTTTTTTTTTAATTCTATGTGTACATAATAAATTGAAACTTTGGTTATAAAATAATTGAATATTTCATTGATTCAGTTGAGTTTAAATAAAATAAGTTTACAAATTGTTATTTGTTTCAATTAAATTAAAACTACCTTTAAAGATAATTAAGCATATGAAAAATTATTTGAAATCTAATCAGTACAAAATTATATCAGATTGTATAATTTATTAAACAATGGAATGTACAGTAAATATACAATTCATTAACCTAAAAAAAGTCAATGACAGACAAGATGCACTTTTTTTTTGCTTTTATTTTACAAATGTCATACAGATTCATTTCAATTCCTTGACTTGTAAGCCTGCAAAAGTAAAAAAAAAAAAATAATAAATCACAATGCAAAAAATATTAAAATATTTTTAACATAAATCTTTCTTATTAGTGACAAATTACGTCAAACTCAATTTTATAAGGTTAACTGTAAAAAAGGAAAAAATTTTAATTTATCCATGCTTTTAAACAATTTTAAATAGTTCTCTTTTAACAGTTATTAATCTGAAACAAAACCAATTAATCTACACAAAACAAACATCTAAATCAACAAAAACAAACCAAGTTACCAATGTATTTTCAGATAAATTATTAGCTTTCATTAGCAAAATTCATAAATTTTATAATTTTTTTAAAGAAAAAGCATTTTGACAATTAAAACTATATTAATAACTACAAAAAATATAAAATTTCACATGATTGTTTAGGACATAAAGGATGGGAACAAAACACATGTTTTGCCACCGAAGGCATAGTCCTACTTTGATATCCCTTCCGTAAGCATTCACGTTATCACCATGGAAGTGATAGAGTGCCAAGATTAGAAGGTTACAACAATACAAAATATTTACAAATATATAAAAAATTCAACAAACTGTTTAAATGATGCATAAAAAATGTCTACCTTAATATCAATTATGTTTAAAGGCCTTATTTTAATAAAAAAATTCATATTTAAAAAAACCATTAAATTTTTCTTTCACATTAAAGAAACCTTTCAATTTATTAATAGTAAATGTGTAGCAAAAATATAATTTTTATTTCAATACAAAGGCAGATTATATTACATTGCAGCTAAAAATAATTTTTACTATATTAATTATGTTTTAATACACTACATTGTCCAATTAAAGAATGTTTGGGACATAAAGGATGGAAACAAAACACGAGTTTTGCCACCGAAGGCATAGTCCCACTTTGATTTCCCTTCCGTAAGCATTCACGTTATCACCACAGAAGTGATAGAGTGCCAAGATTAGAAGGTTGAAAATAGCATTGTTTCATATCAAGAATCTAGCAACAATGATGGATGAACATATTAATATTTTAGTATAGAATTTGATTTCACAAACAATATGATTAGGATTATTATACAAATGTTTGGGACATAAAGGATGGAAACAAAACACTAGTTTTGCCACCGAAGGCATAGTCCCACTTTGATTTCCCTTCCGTAAGCATTCACGTTATCACCACAGAAGTGATAGAGTGCCAAGATTAGAAGGTTGAAAATAACAGTGGTTCATATCAAAAATCTAACAATGATGGATAAATCAATTATAAATATTGCAAACATTTAATAAGGATTTGAATAAAACATGCTTTGCCACCAAAAGCAAAGCCTGCTTTATTCCAATCTTGTCCACTAATTAGGTTTTTATTCACAGGTTAACATATTAAAAATCTCCTATCATAATTTCATCTGTTATGCACATAAAATAACTATATGTACAAGTGATCCATTCATTTTTAATTAACTTCCTTTAAACAATTGTTACTTAACAATTTAATAACCTATTCAACTTTTACAATAAAAGCTGCTTTAATAACAATAGAATACAAAACATTTAAGCACTTTGAGATGTTACAAGATGTTTTACATTTGGACTATCATCAAAATAAAAGATCCATACAAAAATATAAATACACTAGTCAACATAACTTATTAGATATTCATAATGAATGGCATTTTAATTTGATATAAATAAAATATTGATTTGAATAGAATTATCAAAATCAAATCAATGTTAATTAAAAAGTATCTAACTGCATATTAAATAAATTTTAACTTACCAGGAGGTAGAGATTGCTTTAATTTTTCAGCTTTTTCTCTGTCGCCAATTACAAACGTGTACAAAAACCTGCTGCATCGAACCTTAAATTTTACATTGTCACGGTTCTTCTTGATCTTAACAGCTGTCAAAAAAATTAACATGGTTTACTTATTTTATACTGGACTGCAATGTAATGTTTTTTATGAGAATATTATCTAACATATTGCAGGTAAATTACACAAATATTTTTAAATCTTATACATGCTAACATAAAAACAGGTAAATTTGAACTAATAATATATTAAAATATTAGCAAGACATAATTATCATTACTTAAAATTTATTAAGCAAAAATATTTATAGATAAAAAAAACATTGTTATTATATAGATTATCTATTTAAAATTTTAAATGAGCACAAATTATTAAGGTTTATTACAAATATTGTCTTTAATATAATAAACTACCCAGGAATAATGTGTTTCCAAATGCAATAATTAATAATCTGAATTTTAAATTCCTAATTTAAACAAAACTTTTTAATTTTTACTTCAACATACTTGTTACACAGAAAAAAAAATTAACAAAAAAGCTATTGCAAATAATCAGTCACCATTTAAACATCAACAAATCCTTTCAAGTGGAAACCGCAAATGAAAAAAGAAACTTTGTCATATCAAATTGCAATCAAACTATTTTTTTCATTGTTACTCTTTTGCATAAGAAAGGCTAAGCAAAATATATCTTAGTCACAAGATGTCTGAATACATCCCTCTGCTCTATTTCCATCCTATATTACTTTACATTTCAGTATACGAACATGTCTTCAAGGTTTAAATCAGATCGCCCTAGTTCGTAATTTCATCATCAATAACACACTAACCTTCTATTATAATCTTTACAAGATTTGAATCAGGGTACATAAACAAGGTATTCATTCAAATTTCAAATTAATTAAAATTAACCTTTTTAATAAATCACTTGTTATACAGAAAAAAAAGCATTGCAAAAGATCAGACGTCATTTAAAAATCATGAAGGGAAAATCCTTTCAAGTGGAAACCGCAAATGAAATAAAAATATTGTCATCATATCAATTTGCAATGAAACATTTTTTTTTTTTTTTCAACTTCAACCTTATGCATACTAAACAAATCCAGTACAAGTCAAAGTAAATGCTTCTTAATAACAAAATCCTCATCTAAAATGGTTTTGCAGCTATATTTCCATTATCATTTCAGTATGCAACAAAAAACTTTCACTCGTTACTTAACCATGAATATTGCCTTGTTGCAATTCATTTGAGGTAATTATTAAATGAATGACTACCTCACCCACTGAAATTGCAGTTTTTATTTACTTCCCTTCGACAATTCACAGAAGCAATGATGCTAACGTAATGCTTTTAAGGAAGATTCTCATTGTGAACAAAAGGTAACAAAGTCATAAGTATTTAACTTCCATAAAAAAAAGTGAGCACATCTATCACCCCAAATACAAAATCTAACGTTTAAAATGCAAACTTAATAAAGCCATTGATGTGCGTTGTTTCAATAATAAAATTTACTCATTGCAAATGATCAGACATCATTTAAAAATCCTCAAGGAAAACTCCTTTCAAGTGGAAACCGCAAATGAAATAAAAATACTGTCATCATATCAAATTGCAATAAGTAAATTCAGTACAGGTGACAGCAAATGTACCTTAGTAATAAAATCCTCTAAATACATCCTATAATACTTTATTCAGCATACGAACTTGTCTTCAAGGTTTAAATCAGATCGCCCTAGTTCGTACTTTCATCATCAATAATATACTAACATTTCATTATGATCCTTTAAGGTAGGTAGGCAGGTATCAGAAATACAAACACAAGAGCAATTTAAATTTTAATAATTAAAATTTTTTCCTATATTTATTTATTATAATACTTGTTTACAAAAAAAAATATATATATATAGCTAACTATTAGGAATGATCAGACATCATTTAAAAATCCTCAAGGAACAACAATCCTTTCAAATGGAAACCGCAAATGAAATAAAAAATATTGTCATTATATCAATTTAGTCAATTTTAATCTTATGCATACTAAACAAATTCTATACCAGTCAAAGCAATTTTATATTTGTAACAAAATTGTCTTAATACAACCACAGCTCTATCTCAATTATATTTATTTTACATTTCAGTATATGAAAAAAAATTGCCCTAGTTCCTACCTAAAACTCATGAATATTTCAAAAATTATATTGCAATGTTGCAATTCATTTGAGGTACTGATTAAATGAATGATTACCTCACCCACTGAAGTTGCATTTATTTACTTCCCTTCGACAATTCACAAGAGCAATGATGCTAACGAAATGCTTTTAAGGAAGATTTTTATTGTAAACATAATGCAATGAAGTTGAACTAATCATAAATGGAAATGTGTTTTATCACCCCAAATACAAAATTATTTACATTTAAAAAACAAACTTCATAAAGACATTAAGGCATGTCGCTTCAATAATAATATTAAAAATTTCTGACATTATTCAAATATCATTAAGAAAAATTCCTTCAAGTGGAATTCACAAATTAGAAAAAATATGTTTCATCATTTTAAATTTACATAGCTATCAATAATTAACATCTTTTTTTAAGGTTATAATCAAGACTACAAACAAAGGGTACTTATTTGAATTTTAAATTGCTACTTAAAAGAAGCTTTCAATTTTTGTTTTTTTAATCTTTGTTATACAGTAAAAAATATTATGTACTCTATTGCAAATGATCAGACGTCATTTAAAAATCATCAAGGAAAAATCCTTTCAAGTGGAAACCGCAAATGAAATAAAAATATTGTCATCATATCAATTTGCAATCAAAATTTATGTTCCATTTTAATCTTGTGCATACTAAGCAAATCCAATATAATGAAAGGCAAATGAATCTTAATAATAAAATTTTCTAAATACATTCACAGCTCTATTTCCATCCTATTATTACTTTACATTTCAGTACGAACATGTCTTCAAGGTTTAAATCAGATCGCCCTAGTTCGTACTTTCATCATCAATAACACACTAACCTTTAATTGTAATTTTTTTTTTAAATTGGAATCAGGCATGCATAAACAAGTTATTCATTCAAGTTTCAAATTGTTAATTAAAATTAACCTTTTTAATATTTAATAAATTATACTTGTTATACAGAAAAAAATTCATTGCAAAAGATCAGACGTCATTTAAAAATCATGAAGGGAAAATCCTTTCAAGTGGAAACCGCAAATGAAATAAAAATATTGTCATCATATCCGTTTGCAATCAAATTAATATTTTCAATATTAATCTAGTGCATACTAAAATCCACTACAAGGTAAGGCAAATGTATCTTAATAACATACATCCACAGCTTTATTTCTATCCTATTATTACTTTTCATTTCAGTATATGAACATGTCTTCAAGGTTTAAATCAGATCGCCCTAGTTCGTACTTTCATCATCAATAGTACACTAACATTTCATTGATCCTTTTTTAAATTAGGTAATCAGGCAACATAAACATTGTGTTTGTTTCAAGTTTAAATTGCTAATTAAAATTAACCTTTTTAATATTTAATTTTTTTTTTTTTTTTTACTATAATGCTTGTTATACAAAAAAAAAATCCATTGCAAAAGATCAGACGTCATTTAAAAATCATGAAGGGAAAATCCTTTCAAGTGGAAACCGCAAATGAAATAAAAGTATTGTCATCATATCAATTTGCAATGAAACATTTTTTTTCAACTTCAACCTTATGCATACTAAACAAATCTAATACAAGTCAAAGCAAATATATCTTAGTAACAAAATCCTCATCTAAAATGGTTTCGCAGCTATATTTCCATTTTCACTTCAGTATACAACAAAAAACTTTCGTTACTTAACCATAAATATTTCGTACTTTACGCTAACAGTACCTTTTGGCAATAATTAGTGAAAACGCGCTACAGCAGATTTGGCGGTTTTTTACACAACAATATGGCGCTCCGGGAAACTCAGCAAATCTACAGCCGTAAGATTGCCGCCACTGAAAAACAGCCAAATCTGCAGGGGTTCCATTGACACTTAAAAACGCCAAGTTGTCGCCAAGTACCGCTTTATTTCATTGTTGCAATTCATTTGAGGTAATTATTAAATGAATGACTACCTCACCCACTGAAATTGCAGTTTTTATTTACTTCCCTTCGACAATTCACAGAAGCAATGATGCTAATGTAATGCTTTTAAGGAAGATTCTCATTGTGAACATAATGTAACAAAGTCATAAGTATTTAACTTTCGTAAATAAAAGTGAGCATTTTTCATCACCCCAAACACAAAATCTTTAACATTTAAAAGGCTAACTTAATAACATCACTGTGGCATGTGGCTACAGTAATAAAATTTACTCATTGCAAATGATCAGACGTCATTTAAAAATCCTTTCAAGTGGAAACCGCAAATGAAATAAAAATAATGTCATCATATCAATTTGCAATTCTTTTTCAAATTCAATCTCATGCATATTAAACAAATTCAGTACAGGTGAATGCAAATGTACCTAAGTAACAAAATCCTCTAAATACCTCCTATAATACTTTACATTTCAGCATACGAACATGTCTTCAAGGTTTAAATCAGATCGCCCCAGTTCGCACTTTCATCTTCATTAGTATACTAACATTTCATTATGATCCTTTAAGGTAGGTATCAAATACAAACACAAGACCAATTTAAATTTTAAAATTTTTCAAAGTTTGTATTTTTTTTTAAATACTACTAGTACGGAAAAAAAAATACAAATTATTGGAATTGATCAGACCCATCTTAATACCCCATTTATAACTGCCAAGGAACAATCCTTTCAAACGGAAACTACAAATGAAATAAAAATATCAGCATCGCGCATCAATTTACAATCAAACTGTTTTATTCAATTTTAATCTTATGCATACTAAACAAATTCTATACAAATCAAAGCAACTGTATCTTCAAAACAAAATTGTCTTAATAGAACCACAGCTCTATTTCAATTATATCTATTTTACATTTCAGTATATGAAAAAAAAAAATTACCTTAGTTCCTAACTTAAGCCATCAATATTTAAAAATTATATTGCAATTCATTTGAGGTAATGATTAAATGAATGATTACCTCACCCACTGAAATTGCATTTATTTACTTCCCTTCGACAATTCACAAGAGCAATGATACTAATGTAATGCTTTTAAGGAAGATTTTCATTTTAAACATAATGCAATGAAGTTGAACTAGTCATAAATGGAAACATGTTTCATCACCCCAAATAGAAAATTCTTAACATTTAAAAAACAAACTTCATAAAGGCATGTCACTTCAATAATAATATTCAAAATTTCAAACATCATTCAAATATCATTAAGAAAAATTCCTTCAAGTGGAAATCACAAATTAGGAAAAATATGTGTCGCCAGTTTAAATTTGCATAGCTATCAATAAGCATTAACATCTTTTTATAAGGTTGGAATCAAGAATATAAACAAAGGGTATTTATTTGAAAGTTTATTGTTAAAAGTTTTCAATATTTGTTTTACAATATTTGTTATACAGAAGAAAAAAAAAAAAAAAAAAAGTTATCTGTTGCAAATGATCAGACGTGGTATATATTATGCATATATACCACAAGGTATTTGGTTTTAAATTGTTAATTAAAATTTTTAATTAATCATATTTGTTATACAGAAAAATAAATGTATCTCTAACTCTATTTGGAATGATCACACTTCATTTAAAAATACCTCAAGGAACAATCCTCTCAAATGGAAACCACAAATGAAATAAAAAATTTTGTCATCTTATAAATTTACAATAACTATTTTAATTCAATTTTAATCTTATGCATACTAACAAATTCTATACACATTAAAAAGCAAATGTATCTTAGTAATAAAATTGTCTAAATATAATCACAGCTCTATTTCAATTCTATTTTACATTTCACTATATGAAAAAATTGCCTAGTTCATAACTTAGCCATCAATATTTCAAAAATTTTATTGCATTGTTGCAACTCATTTGAGGTAATGATTAAATGAATGACTACCTCACCCACTGAAATTGCAGTTTTATTTACTTCCCTTCGACAATTCACAGAAGCAATTATGCTAATGTAATGCTTTTAGGAAGATTCTCATAATGAACATATAGTAGCAGCTTTTTTAAAGTTGGAAACAAGAATATAAAGACAAGTATTTATTTGAATTCTACATTAATAATTGAAACTAACTTTCAATTTTCGTTTTATTACATTTGATATGTGGAAAAATATATCATATACTCTGTTGCAAATGATCAGACGTCATTTAAAAATCATCAAGGG